>DF239570.1:164684-185830 GCA_000507305.1 Breviolum minutum Mf 1.05b.01
TGGATTAGTACTTTGTAGTACTGGAGTAGTACCTTCTGGAGTAGTACTTTGTAGTACAGAATAGTACTGGGGTAGCACTTTTCAGAACTTTGTAGTACAGAGTTGTACTGGGTACTGTTTGGTTCGTAGGAAGAGTCGCATGTCGTTGCGGACTGATGCGTGATAACGAGGCAGAGATCATCTAGAACTTGGTCTCACATGGAGTTGCCCGCTGCGACAAAGCCAACAAATGCCAACTTTGTTCGCATCATCAGAAAAAATGTTCAATGAATCAAGGTTGTCACAAACGATTCTATAGGCACATGTTCTTCGGAATTATATATTTTTTCACTTTTGAAACTTCCGCCACCGCCTCGTGCGGCTATACTGGTACCCGTTGCTTTGATTTAACAAATTTTTGTTTGTGGAAGTTCCATATGGTTTTCATATGTTTTCATTGTTTTTTTTCCGAATTCCAGCGTACACGATATTCGAGACAGACAGACCCTCCTCAATGGGCATCAATTTGTGTCAAGTGGGTCAACCCTTCCAGATGGGCATTCCTGGTGCACTGGTTCAAGAGCTCGCCGAGCCCGGCATGCGATGTAGCTCGACCAGAGGGGGCATGGAAGGTAGAATCGCAATCTTAAACAGTTGGTTTGTGAGGTCACTTGTTTGTATGGCAGTTGAACTTTCAAGGGGTCACCAAAAAAAGATCTACTGGAGGGTTTGTTCAAGCACCAGAAGCGGAATGTGTTTTGGCGGAGAACTTTGGTTGGATGAAAGGACATGGTAGCTGTTGGTAGTTTCTTCAATGAAGTTGCTGAAGGTTGGGGTGTGTGGGGACAGACCCCCATCCATGCGTATTCCATGTTGTAGCATGCAAATGTTGCCGTTTTGCAAGAGTCTAGAGGCATTACTTTCAGTTCTATGGATCGAGATTGAATTGGAAATTGGTTGGTACCAAACGTGCCTATCCTTCATGCCTGAACATGTTCTGATACTGGTTTACTTGCCCCAGATATGTTGCACGACCTCTTTTTCTTGGCGCAAAGCTCTCCGCTTTGAGAAGCCTCAAGAACTCCAAAGACAACGAAGAAACGTCGCATAACCCTGCATCTTGACCAAGGTAACTATGGCGGTCAGAGCTGTAGCACACTTCATGCAAAGCCGTCAAAAGTTTGCGGAACCAGTTTTGCAACTGTGTTGGTTCCAGAACTTGCAGCGAAAGATGCGTTTGTGACAGTGGTTTGCACTGAAAATTGTTTTCTACTAGTACACTTTGACACAGCCTGGACACTCAATGCAGGCACCTTTGTTTAACCACATACTTGCCAGGCTTTGGTGGGCCTTGTAAGCATTGTGGGTGGCATCAGCAACAAGTACTTCCGGGTTCTGGGTGGCAATTCGCAGGCTGGAAAATTACTCTGAAACACCCTCGCTGCATGCCTTTTTGGGACTTTTGAGACACCCTCGCCCCAGGTCGCAGAATGCTCTATGGCACGAGCACGGCCACGGATCATCCACGGCCTCGGACGAGTACTCCGGAAAAATCGGAACAGCAACACCCTGTGCGCCGGATAGACCCACTGAGGGGCTTCCCTTGCAAATTCGGAAGTCTCGTTCAAAAGTGGTTTGTTGCTTGGCTTCAAAATGACTGCAAGTTTCCAGTTTCAATCCCTTTCAACCCTTTCAATTTGGCTCAAGGTGTGCAGGTGTGTCATGCTTTGGGGCTTACCATGTACACACATCTCATGTCGACTAGTGACTGGTGTGTGCAATTCTTCCGGGGTTCCCGATAGCCAAGAAAAGATTGATCTCATCATGCAGAAGCAGATTGATCTGTGGATTCAGCCTATGAATGGCGAGGAATTGAAAGTAACAGCGCCAAAGTCTGCACTTGGTTCAGAAGTGCAGGAGATGATTCTGAAGAAACTGCCACCAAAGCGAGGTTCCAAGCTTAAGATCTTTGTGAACGCTGACACTTTGGAGCAAAATATCGAACTAAAGCTCCATCAAACTCTGGAGGAGCAAGGGCTTGCAACAGCAGAAGTAGCGTTTCTAGGTTGCATTCACGTCCAACCCCAGGTGCAGGCTGCATGGCTGTTTATCATGGGACTGGCAAGCCCAGAAGAAGGCATTTCCCTAGATGGCCTGACGCAACTGACAAGCACAAGATTTGGAGACTATTTGTACCATTTGCCATCAGAACTTCAAATCTTGACTCTGGGCTGTCATTTCACCCGGAGCCTGGAAAGGGTGAAGTTGCCCCAAAGTCTTCAAATCCTAACTTTGGACAATTTCAACAACAGCTTGGAGACCGTGACCTTTCCAAGCGGACTTCAAAGTTTGACTTTCGGTTGTAACTTTAACCAGAGCCTGGAGAAGGTGAAGTTGCCGAGTGGTCTTCGAAATCTAACTTTTGGGGATGCATTCAACCAAAGCCTTGAAAATGTGACCTGGCCAGTCAATCTTCACAGCTTGACATTTGGCTTTGGGTTTCTCCAAAGTCTAGAAAAAGTGCGTTTTCCCAGCAATCTTGGAGTCCTATCGCTTGGTTATTTCTTCAAGCAGAGCCTTACAAAAGTTTACCTTCCCGGCAATCTTCACAGCTTAACGCTTGGACACTCCTTCAACCGGAGCCTCCAGAATGTGACATTTCCAACCAATTTACACACTTTAACACTTGGGGGTCTCTTCAATCAAACTCTGGAAGCTGTTGATCTGCCAAGAGGACTTCAAAGCTTGACCTTTGGTCGTGAGTTCAACCAGAGCTTGGACCAAGTCAAGTTTCCGGTGGGTCTTCAAAACTTGACCTTTGGGTACTCTTTCAACCAGAGCCTTGACAAGGTGGTGTTGCCAAGCAGTCTAAAAAGCTTGGCATTTGGTTACAAGTTTCGACAGAGCCTGGCAAATGTTGTCTTACCAAGGGAGCTTCGAAGCTTGACTGTCGTTGGGAGTTTTGAGAAAGGTTTGGAGAATGTGACTTTCCCAAACCGCCTCCAAAGCTTCAATTTTGATACATCAAAGCCAGAAAATATAACCCTTCCCGCCAGTCTTGAAAGCTTATCCTTTGGTGATCACTTCACATGGAACGTGGAGAATGTGATCTTTCCGGCACGTCTTCAAACTTTGAGTTTTGGATATCGCTTGAACCACAGCCTACTGAATGTGATCTTGCCGAGCAGTCTGCGAAATCTAACTTTCGGTCACAGCTTCAACCAAAGCCTGGAGAACGTGACCTTGCCAAGAGGTCTTGAAAGCCTGTCGTTTGGTGATGAATTCAATCAGAGCCTGGAGAATGTCACCTTTCCGGACGATCTTCTGGTTTTGACCTTTGGCCGCGAGTACAACCACAGCCTGAAGAATGTGACCTTGCCAAGAGGACTTCAAAGCTTGACCTTTGGTCGTGAGTTCAACCAAAGCTTGGACCAAGTCAAGTTTCCGGTGGGTCTTCAAAACTTGACCTTTGGATACTCTTTTAACCAGAGCCTTGACAAGGTGGTGTTGCCAAGCAGTCTAAAAAGCTTTTCTCTTGGTGGTTGCTTCCAGCAGAACCTAGAGAATGTGGTTTTGCCAGATTTGAGCACTTTTTGTTGTCGAGGTGTGCTTGTGAGCTGCCTGTGAGTGCTGAGCCGTCGGAAAAAGGTCTTGATCCCTTCCAAGTTCAGTATTTGTGAAGGGTTGTAGACGAGAATGTGCAAAGCAGGAGTTGATATGCCAGGAGCCATCAGCATCACAAAATGAAGCCCGTTCGATCAGAGCATGTTGCATCCTTCCAGTCGTGTTCTGTCCATCCAGGTATGATCCTGCATTCGAGGTAGGATATTACGTTACTCGTCAGCAAGTGACACCGCATTTTCTGGTAAACACATATAAAACAATGAGCACCAAATCATACATATTCTTTACTTATGGCATTTGAATTGTAGGATACCAGGATACCCTTGAGTGCTCCAATAGCAGTACATCTTGCGGGAAATAACAATTCTGAATGCATAAACACGTTTATGAAGAAACTGAGTATTGCTTTGCAAGGAGCTAAGCAACAGCAATATATCAAATGCACGATGTAGCATGACGTACCCTGTCATTATGTCATCCACTAAAGACGTAATTATCTCATGTATTGAAAGCTACAATGCTACAAGCTAGTAGCAAAGCACGCAGATGGGGATTGGAGAGAATTTGAGAATAGTAAACAACTTGGAATTCTGAATATACAAACTTTTGGCAATCAAACAGATCCGAGACTACTGGGTAAGGTGACGCCTGAAGGAGATGATCGCGCTTTCGCTGCGGCCGAAGCTAGCCGTGGTGCCTCGGAAGGCAGCGACCAAGCGGAAGGTCTTTTCATGGAGGCGACCATCCGGGAGTGAAGACGGGATGATCGGGAGTCGACACCACATTGATGCTGTGACTTATGTGATCTTGATGTGTTTTACATTGTTTTTCAAAGGTGTGTGTGTGTGTGGGGCCATTGTTCTTGTTCCTGTTTTGTTGGGTGTGTGTAGAAACCATGACCGTATGGTGTGGATCCGGAGTGTGACTCAGTATTCCTTCCGCAAGGAACCCGTTGCTGGAACCATAGCTTCTTTGCAAAATCATGTCTAAGGCATCACAGTGAAAGCATTGCCATTCAAAGTCACCCTGAAATGTGGGCGGCTTTATCATGCCTTTTGCATCCTTTTGCACGATCTCACTTGCATGAAACTTGTTATGATTACAAGATATTGCAGTTGTTCAAATGTCGTCCCCCATTGCAGGACAAAGCATTTTGTTTGTTGAAAGTTCAAAAGGGCCCTCATCTACACTGAGACACACATGACGGAAACTGTCTGGAATTTGACAAGATGCTATTCCATTCGAATAGTTTCCGGCCTTGATTTTTAGATTTTGAGGTTCGGAAGGTCACAAGGTCCCAAGTGTTGATGTTCCTGCAGCAGCCAGGCCTTTCACATTGTTGTGGTGGCACATCCCTTGGAGCGTTCAAGCCTCACCTTTGAGGCCCACTGAAATACTTGGCGTTTTTGTGAAAGAATCGGGAGAGCTTCAAGTAGATTATGCATCATGATGTAGTAATCATTATGTGAGCCATGTATTTGTAGTATATTTGAAGGTTGAGAAGTTGAGAAAAAATCCATGAAAATCATGAAGGGTGTTATTTTGCGAAGACATTTGGAACTGAGATTGTAATGAGCAGTCCCAGCCAAAGTCGTTTTCTTCTCCGATCAAACAAATCAAAAAAGGCAAATGTTGTTTCAGGCGAAAGTCCAACATGGAAAAAGTTCTGCGAAAACAAATTATTCACGTCAGCGACGCGTTTTCAAGCTCCGCTTGCAGGAGTGCTGCAACAGTGTACAGGCCAGCACAAAATTCAGACCATGATGTATGAATCACAGAAGCTTTGGAAGCATCTTGCGCTGTGTCTAACACTGTAGACTGTAGACTCAGATGTTCGTTTTGCACATGGGCACTTTTGCCGTCTTCGTTTTCGGCAGGCCAGTCCTAGGTCTGAATTTAGGCTTGGCAGTGCAGTGGGAGTCATCATCGGGATGTTTGCATCATTTGCGCATTTAGTCGGACTTCTTTTGACCATGGATCCTGTGGGAGTGTGAGAAGTGAGCTCCAGATTCAGAGACATAGAGTCCCTGGATTAGCTAGCCTCATCAGCGGGGAAAAATGATTTGCACGTATATGCACGTATCGTATTTGCATGATTTTCATGTATGACTGACAAAGACTAAACTAGAGAGGGATGAGTCATCGAGAACGAATCATGAACGAACAACGCGAACAAGTTCAAAAAACCATCCAGAAACTAACTACCGCCAATTTCCAATGGTTTCTGTACAGAAAAGGTGAAGCAAGAATCTTTTCTTTGTGCATTGCCATCCGGGCATGCCGTTAGCAGCTCACCAATCCTCCCAGGCGATGTACCGCCCACTTTCTACGTGGCACGTTGAACTTGCGCTATTTCGCAGAGGCACCGGGTGGACCAAAAGTCACGCAGCTCAAGCATTTCAAATGGCTGTACTGTGAGGCCCCCATACGCCAAGCCACTCCCAGTGAATTACGCCGGGCCAGTGGTGCATATGAGGTGCTCAGAGCTGCAAGTTGTGATAGAACGTTGATGGACTTTGGATGGCCTAGATTCGTGTTTAGTGCTGATTGCATTCGCCATTGTTCGGAAATGTTGAGAATGCAAACAGAAATTCATTCAGTAGACAGATAAGGTTGTCACTTGCAAAAGCTGCGCTGAATGTGCACAAACTCGTGTTAAACCTGAAGAGCCCGACACGTGCCATGTCAGGACGATCCTCAACTTTCTATGCCTTTATTCGTCATGGTCTTGGCTGGCCCACGACAGCATTTTCCAGCAGAGAATCCTTCGACCAAATATATAATGCGTCTTCGCACTGAAGCACCTCAGACATACAGACCCACAAAATATGAAGCCAATAGCCAGTGATAAAGCAGCATTTTTTGTGTCGGCGGATATTATGGTCATGCAGAACAGTGCTTCTCCAGTGAGAAGGACTTTCTCAAGTCACGGTACATGCCACTGGTGCCAATCCTCAATGTCAATGCTTCCAGGCTCCTGCACAAATTTTCACCACCGTGGATTCAACGACTCCCTTCTATTCCATAGGCAGAATCCGAGATGAGTTGTGCGTACAGCAAACGTGAGGGCCAACTTCCTAAGAAATAGAAATACTGAATGAGCAGCAGAGAGGTATTGGCAAAGATAAAGAAGTAATGAACATGGTATTTACATGTATTTAAGATATTTGCAACAGTTTGCTGATTGTTTTGAGTTGTAATATGTTGTAATATGTTTTTGACTTAGGAAGGAGGCCTTATCTTTAGTACAAAAAGGATTTTTAAGTGAAGCAGATACATCAACATCGTATCGTCATAGTATAATCTCCGTCATGGGATTAAGATTTGTACCATCACCTGCATGGATATTTGATGAATATGCACAGAATTAGGCGAACATCATGTTTATTAAAAAAACAAATAATGATTCTGGAAATGCATCAGTGATTACCATTTATGGGGGTTGGAGCTGGGAAAGATGTCACAACCACTGTTCCGCGGGACTTCTTGGGACATCTTGGGGCTTTGACGAGAGTGGTTCACATGGGTGTCGTAGACCTGAAGAGTTCAATCATCGAAGGCGCTGTTATTATCTGGCAGCTTCGGATGTCAGGTGTCAGAACATGACTTTTCAGTAATTTTCAAAATATCAGTGCCACAGTCATTTGACAACATTTCAGTAGTTTCCTGTCGTTCAAGCTACATTTCCCAGCTGCTTCCATGGCTTGTGGTAGGTTTGCAGATTCCTGTGGACATCAGCTCAGTGGCCACAGCCGATGAGGCCCCAAACCGCGAAAACTGCACAAGAATTTTTGCCAATTTAGAATGCTTAATGAATACAGAATGCATGGATGTGTTTTAATGTCTTTTTGTGGCAATGCTGAAGATGTATGAATATTTTTCCAAATTATCCAAGACACTTTTTCGCTGCCCAGATGGTGGCAAGTGCGGAGAGAGGAGAGCCACAGGCTTGTGACAGGGTTGACTGGCAGCTTGACCTTCGCTCGTGGAGTTTTCCTTTTGCACAAAGGGAGATATATCACCCTCCCCAGGCATTTCTGATGCACGTCTTTACCTTTTTTTTGATCACTTTTTTTCAAGCTGCCAACGGGAGTTATATTCCGATGTGCTATTTCAGCAGCCTGGGTAGGTCTACAAAATCTTTGCTCCTCGTCCTTTGCCAGAAGAGGAGCTGGACAAGTGGTATCGTGGTTGCACTTGTGCTGCCAGTCAGGAAGAAAATGGAGGGCGGTTTGCATGAGTTGAACAGGGCGGTTTGTATTTTTCAATCGGTGTCTTTAGCATGTCACTTGTTGATTGTCTTGAAAGACAAGGTGGAATAGTTTGAAGAAGCAGATAGGTCTTTGATGTTTTGTGGCCAAGAGGCTAGGAATTCAGGATTTTGGAACCGGCAGTGTTATTTCTTTCCTGATGGTTTAGTGAATCCACAAACCCTTACACGCATCCATTCATGTGAACCTCTCGCAAAACTACTTTATGAACATTAAAAAAAAACAATCACAGCTATTTATAGAGTAGCGTCCAGAAGCATCCAGAGAGTGTAGGAAGCTCTTACGACTGCATTCAATCTATTCAAACCTTTACAATTCATGGGGATGACCCAGCTTTGACACGGCTTGTTTGTGGAACACTAGAGTATGTTTACAATATATACATGATATTGATAATATATCAGTACGTAATATTGTTTGCCACTGATGGGTTCGCAACTTTTCTCCACTCGATCCGCCTTGTTGAGGATCACCAGATCTCCAGGCTCTGCCATCCAGGTCGTGGACTGGTGACCCAAAGGTGTGATAAGATGTGGAGTGCTTGGGCTATTTCGGAGTAGAGCCTAACTATTGCCGGCATAGACCAAGAAGCGGCATCCCCGATTTGAAGTTTTAAGATGGTTTTACAGCTTTGGGTGACATTTTGAGCTTTGGGGCGCTGTGTTTGTGTTTCCGTGTTTGGCTCCGAATGATTCAAGAAAACTATTGCCTCAGCTGGGTTTTTGACTTTGCTTGCTGGCACTGTATGCACCTCTCATTACACTAACTAATATATGTGCTGAAGGCGCAGTTGGATCAAGCGGGACGTTAAAGTTCATTGTTATTCACCGTGAAAAGGCGCTTTGTGTGGCCTGAAGATGCTTCGAAGTTGTCAGTTTGTGTTCCTTCTCTGTTCGTGTTTGCATGGTGCGAGCTTCACTGGGTTGTGCTCAGACAGGCCATCATGGAGCTGTATATCGCGAAGGGCAATGGATTCAGTCTTCAGCATTTTTCATCCGAATTTTCAAGGACGCTTGTCAGATGAAGCCAAAAGAGCTTCCATGGATCAGCTCTTGCAGAAGGCACAGGCCAGTGCTGCAAAAGAAGGTTACATCTTGAGCAGAGAAGTGGAGGACTTTCACAAAAGGAAGGGCTGGAGCACCAGACAGCTTCAGCAATGGTTCGACAGACATCAGGATGGTTTGTGGTGTCGACTGAGTTTTTCAACCTGCAAGAAAGGCAACAAACAAATGACCGTGATATCCGCCAAAGTGTGGGACCAGCAGATGGAGGTTCATCTAAGACAGACAGGAACGAACACGAAGATAGTGGTTGTGAAAGACCTCACAAATCTCAAGCTGTTTTGCAGCGTTGCAGGTTTTGGCTACGCAAAAGCCATCCAGCACTGAAGTCACAGTGATGGCAAATGATTGTTCAGGGTGTCAAACGTGAATTCATGCCTGCTCTTGGAGTGCGTTACTAGAAAAGAGAGTGCGTCAACTATGTTTGACAGCACCATTTGCTGGTATCAGCACCCAGTGGGTCAGTGTGGAGTGTGCAGGGGCAGAAATGCATGCCTCTTCTGGAAAACGTGGATCCTACAGTACAGTGTTTGAAAAAACTTTGGCATCCAGTAACCTTCTCCCCTAATTTTAAAGCAAAACTGCAACAAAACCTGTCTCAAACGAATAACTAAGAAAGTTGATGTCGTGGCAGCTGATCTTATAGATATCCTGATCATGCTGAGCACAGTATGCAAATAGTGAAAAGTTCCCTTCGTAATGGTCCTGTCAAGGTACGCATATCCGCAGTACACAGTGCCACAGAGCTTCCAACCTTTCGTGTTGGATCAGGATGGAGTCGCGTTCTGAGGATCACCACAACTCAAAATTTGGAACATTTCTGGAATTTTGGTTAAACATTTTGGGTGGGATGATACATTTGGGTCTGAGTTCAGTGATCCATCCGATCCTCATTGCAC
This sequence comes from Breviolum minutum Mf 1.05b.01, assembly GCA_000507305.1. NCBI lineage: Eukaryota > Dinophyceae > Suessiales > Symbiodiniaceae > Breviolum > Breviolum minutum. The sequence continues at coordinate 174,519 of DF239570.1, forward strand.
AAGAAAGAGTTGCATTTACATGCAGCAAAACTAAACTAGTTGTCTCCCGGGCTTTTGGAGAACAAATCAAGGAAGACTGGACTCTAGCTTTGCTCCTTTGCTCCCAGTAAAAAGTTGGCACTTGTACTGAGGTGTACTATATCAATGCAATTGAGCAGGCCAACAGTCACCACTCTAAATGACGCTGTGAGTAGCCGAGTGCCTACCAGCAAACCCCATAAACACCTTTGTTTTCTTTCCCTCCAGCAATGATCGGGAAAGTCTTTCACACTGGAAATTAAGTTCGGTCAAGAGTGTCCATAGAGCTTTGACTCTGACTGAGTTTTGAGAGAATGTGACCAGAATGTATGCATCGTCCATTTTTGGCAGGTTGCATCAGCCATGGAAATGTTTGAAACTTAGCCAAGTTCCGACGTGGTTGGACTTGCGATTACAGCTGCCATTATTCCATCTGAATCTGTTGATTCTGACTCCACGAAGGTCACTAATAGGTGCGCGGAATGTGGCCAATCTGATTGAAGATTGGGTGCGGATCTCAAAGATCAGGTGCGACCATGTCTTGCCCTCACTGTAAAGTAATGCTGGCATTTGCTGTTCAAGTATTTGGATTCACTTGCAAATATCCTATATCCTGTGCTCAGCAGCTAGAGTAACTGGCATTTCATCATATTTCATCCTCTGATTCTTGTGGATTTTTTTAGCCCAGGTGGCACAACGTAGAGGGCCTCGTGGCTTTTGAGGCACCTCCAATCATGGGACAACAGGTTTTGAAGGAGAATGGTTCGGGCCCGATACCGATTCCGACTGCATGTATAGATGTCTATATAGAGACTCCATGATACTCCAAAGCATGATTCAAATTTTGAAACCTTTCGTCACTCTGTTAGAAAGATTTAGAAAGGCTAGAGAATTGCCAATTTTACACCTACTTGAACCAGATTTAATTGTGAGAACGATTCCGTGAAGCGCCCACTTGAACCACTGCTGTGAAGGTATCAAAAACAGATAACAAATAGTGCAATGGCGAGAACTGAAGCAGGAGTCAGGAGACTGATCTCAGAGTTTTGCATAATTTTGCCAGGTTTGCGAGGAGCGAACCCTGAATGCGGATTTGTGCAAGTCATATTCCTTGGTCTTGCTTAGTATTGGAGATAATACTTACGATACGATACTTATATTCGGATGATGAGTCATCATATGCTATATTGATCGATCTATATCGCTTTGGATATGTGTTGATTCTGAAATGTGTGTTCTGAATAATGCTTCAGAATGTATTATGATGGCGATGGAAAGGTGCATATTGTTTTCGCCATGCCATCTATAGAATGTCCCTCATCGAGGCAAAACGTGCTTCGGAAAGGCCTTCCCTGGCGGGTAGGATCTCATCTCCAAACACGGCTGAAGGGGCTGACGTGACAACGTTTCACAGCAGCCACGATTCAATGCTCCAGGTGCGTTGGCAGGCAGTGGTGGAGATATCTCAGACATTGAAAACTATGCTTTTGGGAAGTCCAGTATCCGTTTTGCCCACGTAGACAGCGCTGAGATGCGTGAGCAATTCAGTAGGCATGTCAAGTACTCAGACATATCACTCACCATCTCCATTTTGAAGATGGGAAGCATGATCCATGATTTCGGATATTTGGGTGCAACGTTTGAATACAACAAGCCCATTTCCAGGTATTGACTGTTACACAGAGGGAGAGAGGGAAAAAGATATTGAGAAAGTCTACACCAAAAGCTGGAAGCAGGTTCCTCAAATCATGTCAGAGCCATTGCGAAGCACCCAGAAACACCTTGGATACTTATTGATCTTATTGTTTCATAATCCGACTGAGGACGAAAAAACGTGACTACCCGGGATTGGAGCGGTGCTTGGCAAGGAAATCATAATCATTTCTATTACTTAACCTGACGACTTAGCGACTGTAAGTTAAACAAGCAGTGCCCTAGGATTGTGAAATATATATATATACATGAGGAAAGGTGTTCAAGGCAATGACCTTAATCGAAAAATGAAACTGAATTCGAAGTTTGTGCTGTGTATGTGTCACCGTGTGTCACCACGACACTGATGACACTGATCATTGTTCGGGCAAGGCTTCCATTGAAGTTGCCGTAGTTGCCACATTGGTTTTCTTCACAATTTTGTCAAGCTGTTTCTTGACCCAAGACTTCATGCAGCAAACTTTCAAATTCCAGTCTTTGTGAACGCACTTAACTTAAGAAAGCATTGTATAACAAAAAAATATTCAGTGGAAAGTGTTCATTGTTGAGAGGAACAGGGAGATGAGCAGTTTGTGTTTGTGTAAGTCTCCGGACAGACTGGGCATGTACACATGTTTCATCATTTTTCCCAAGGCCAGAGCGGCCTGAGCTTTGAAAATATTGAATTTCAATGCAAGACTCATGGGTTCAGTTTGAAGAAATTGCACTTGGATTGCCTTTCATTTGCCAATCCGCAAAAAATCAGATAGTTTGATGTTTGATGAATGACTCAGAACAATTTTACCACGAAGAAGGTTCTGCAGGATCCGCATGTGCGCCATACATTTTGTTTGAAAGCTAGTGTCAGATCAGCTAGAGCAGCTAGGCCTTTCCTCAGTAGATGGAGCCAAAAAAAAACAAGTTGGAAACGCACGCAGCGCACCGCACACGAGTTTCCAAGCCAGTTGACTCAATTGACATCATGGCACCACAGGCCGTGCAGATTTGAAAGGAGTTGGATGAGAGAGTCATGCGTCTAATTTCGTGTCATGAAAAACTCTCCCTTGGATTCTTGAATAAGCACCGGTCCCACCCTTTGAAGGATCAAAAGGAGCAATGATCACATCACTTTTTTTGTGCAGCACCCGTGGCAGATCTATCATTATCTCATCATAATCACAATATTTGATAGCACTACCCACAAACCCTCTTTTTCTACAGGTCTCCTCCGAGTCTAGGTGTCGTGGACCTAGCTGAATCTGAACACATCGTCACTGTTGAAAGATTGGAGCCATCATAGCATTCAAAAGGACACCTAAGTTGGTCACGCACGGCCTATTGATGTTGAGCGATAGTGTTGATGTAAGATTTTTCACCTGGAGGACCTAACACGGACGCATAGACTTATTCTACATACCTTCCGTTCGATCATTCACTCTCCCTCACTCACAATCCAGGTGTCCATTTGATGTGTTCACAATCTTGGATCCATATATCACATATCATTGCCATGTCTCAGGTCAGGAGTTCCAAGAGAAAGGCTTTCTTCATTTGAAGGGCTTTATTTCCATGGATGAGCCATGGACCCAGATGCATGGTCACGCTTTGAAATGGTGCTACAGCTTTCATCCTGAAAACCCATAGATTGGAACGCAATATTTTTTTAGATGTTTGATTGTTTGATATAGCCCTGTTCCTTTCCTTTTGTTTGATTAAGCCTCTTCCTCTCGGCTTTCTGCTTTTCTTGCAGCATACACATACATTGCTGTATCTTCAGCGAGTGACAAGTAAGGTGTGAGATAATGAAGAAGAGAATGAAGGCGGCCAGATGTCCAGAACCTGGGTTTACAAGCCACAGTGGATCCTGCTTTGCTGGTTTAGAAAGGCACACCCGTGGACAGAGCATACTTAAACCTCCCTGTGTGTACTTCATTTATGTTCTTTTTGTATGATTGGAACAAATACTGATTGAAAGGTGTCCACAGGGAGTGGAGCCGAGAGTCAGTTGCACAAAAAATACACGGATAGTATCGGTTAGAGTAGTTATATGATATACTTTGTATATTGAATAGGTCATATCGACATAGCCTCCATTTTGTTGGTACCTAGCAGCATTTCTGCCAGGAGTTGGTGGATGGCTGGGATCCTGAACACGAGTTTGGGAGCTCGGTTTCTGAAAACCCTTCCTTGTTGCATCCATGCTCGATGTTGCTTGTGTAACTGCCGTGAGCAGAGGGATGTAATGATAGTATCCATCGGATTCAGATCCATTTTGTGATGAATTTCTTCATTGTCATGGCAGGACCCCGGCAGCCTTTACCACGGATAGCAAACAGCAAACGGAGATGCAGGCAAGGTATTCGGAAAGGCTGTGTGTACAAGTGCCCTTGTGGGACTGCATTGCTTGTTGTTCTTATGCTTGTATGTTGCTTCGAGCGGGAGAATCGTATGGAAGAATCAAAGTCACTTGATACAGTAGCGAAATTCGATGCCCACCTGATGAAACTGGGAAGGGGAAATCTGACTATTTCCTGGACAGTGCTGACCGTATCCACTTCTTCATTGAGAAGAGTGCTGCAGACAAGGACCCAAACGTGAACGTTTGCTGTGAAGTCCCCGAAGGCCTAAACAGTCTAGTTTACACAGGGATTATAGGGAATTAAATTACTGGACTATATTATATGGGGATTGCAACAACATATTCTATTACCCAACCAGTATATGGAATGCCAAAAGGGTTTTGAACGCTGCTCAAGTCATGTTTAACTGCTTGATCTTTGCCCAGAGGTTGAGTGTCCATCATGTGAAAGTGTACCTTCAACGAAAGGATGGCAAGCTGAAAGCTGGTCAGACGAAGTTTGAGTCTTTGAACAAGGCCTTCCCAAAACCTTCAGCTCCACATAAAGCGTGCACAAACAAAAAAAGTCTGAGAGCACAAATTTGAAGCATTTTGACCGCACAGCATTGATTTCCGTGTTTATACGATCGCAGGTGGGACATGGTTTGCATGTCCTTGCCTCTCGGCAGAGATTCTGAGAAATTCCTTCAGTGACCTCATGGTCCAAGTATAGGTCAGTTTGATATCAGTCATCCATACGAGAGTCAGGATTGCTTTACCAACCATCCAGAAAGTTGAAGGGCAGAGAGTGTTTTCAATATGTTTTCATCAGGGACAATAGGAGCCGTGATCAAGTAGCGGGTTTGGTCTTTATGAAAGCTTATAAATGTCTTGATCTGCGCCAGCCTTTGCTAAGGACCCGGTCTTTCGAGAGTACAGCCAGTCCAGCAAGGCTGTAGTTGATGGGATATGCTGACTGAAATGTCTTTGAGATTCCCAGCCTTGACAGATCGCAGAGTTGGTGGAGGAGTTGGGTTGGAAAGACCCTGCAACTTGGCTGCGACCCGAAGGACGTGAATTTTTCTTTGTTTTTGGGAACAAAAATAAGCAAGTGAACATAAGTGAACCATGAAATAGAGGAAGTTCCTGCCCAAAACGGAGTAGTTTGGATGTTTCAAGAATAGTTGAGCTGTGTCCAAAACACTTCTTGAAAAAAGAAGAAATGGTGACGATGGGTGGATTCCCATTTGGGATGATCAGATCACTCACCCTCGAGAACCAATTCACTAAAAACGGTTTTTTTGGCACAAAAAATTGCTGTAGGTTTCATGACTCGACTACCCGAGGTGCTTCCACAATCGATGTACATCTTCAAGCAGCCCCTGGTTGGAGGTGAAGTTACTTCACATCAGGAGCTCACATTCCATGGAGGTTTTGTAGACAACCACAGGGAGGGATGCCGACAGGAGATGCTGTATATGTATGTATATGTCATTCAAAACTATTCAAAGCTTCTTGTTCCTTCTTGACACTTAGTGAATCTTAGTGAAATGTTCATGATAATACCGCCATTACACATTCATAGAATAGTTATAGTTGAGGTGGTGAGGCATGAGTGTGACAGGGTTGGAAAGATTGTTTTTGGACGAGAAGACTTTAAGAATCTGAAAAGAAACATGGAGGCGAGACTTGACGGGAGTACAAATCCGAAATTCAATCAGCCAACGTGACAAGACGGTATTCAGATGTACTCAGCACCTTTGTGATGGCCGTTAGTTGGTGTCAGTGTTTTGAACTATGCCGCACTTAAAAGTCAAACAAACTGCCACTCTTGATTATTTTTCTGAAGTTGTTTACAAGGCATTGCAAAATGCATCATGTCAAAGACGCATGGAGATGTTTGCACCAAAACACTGCCACATTATCCACGTTGTTTTGCGAGTGAAACAACGTTATTTCCAGGACTCATCATTTTTGTACACCACTCCGAGACCAACATGCTTAGGCTGTAACCTCAGCTTTCCTTTGTGAACCTGCTGTATTCCAACTTGGTTGTAAGATGTGTTTCTCACCTTTTGTGCCTTCGATTTTTAATGCTGTTTCGATGTCCATGCCGTCGTACCCAACTTTGAAGGTTTGTGGCTGGCCTTGGACAAAGCCACCACAGAGAATGGCTGTTTGTGGGCAAGGCCACTTTCGGGATGAAGGAGTTTATACAAGTCATGGTCACCATCTCATAGGATTTCTGAAAGCCATTGCTGCCCTCAGGCCAGGCTCCCATAAAGAGCCGGTCAGACGTATTTTCGTATTGATCTAAGCGAATGTGATGCTGTTCGAGCTTTGTGAAAACAGCCAACAGGTTCCTTTTTTGGGGGTCTAGAAACATGAACTTTTGTGAGACATGTAGGGGATCTAGCTCATACATTCTGCCAAATAATGACCCAACGATTCACTTTCCTTTTGGTTGGTGAGTTTGCTCAGATTTCAACCAAGGTCAGAAATCCAGAACACTTTGACAATGGCAACAAAGATGCTACGTGCAGCATCCAAGGGGAGCTTCCACAGGCAAAACTAACAGGTTTTCATGTGTTTTACACAGAATTACAGATCCTCAGCTCAAGTTGTTTTTCTCTCAAAAACTTCATTTGTGCGATGTTGTTGATTGTACTTGCTGTTTTTTCTAACTTTCAAACGCTTAGTTTGTTCAGGAGTGGTGGGAAAAGTGACTATATTTTACAAAACGATCTTGGTCAAAGACTACTTGCAATTCAATCGCTTATCAATTGGTTGATCTGTGTTCTCTCTTCAAAGCCTTTCACGCAACAAGATCACAGGAATGACAAATACCAGGAGACCCTTCATTTTGAGGCAGCCGCAATATTTGATTACATTTGATACATTTTGGACGTACTGTTCCTCCTCCCCTCAAGGCCCAATGTTGACTACATAAACTATGTACAACTATATACAATATTACATCTATACTCTATAGTTTATTGTAAGATATCTATGCTTATCGTACTCCTCTCTACACATTCATACACATTGTATGTTCAGGTTCACAGACTAGGTCTAGGTCCTTGGTAGTTGTAACTTTGCATGAAATGATGATGCTCCGTCTTCTCCCAAGGCAGTTGGTGTTCGAAGCTCTCGATGAGGGCAAGGTGCCAGCTGATGGAGCTGATAGTGCTGGTTGATGGTTGCAAAACAAAAACATGCACAATCTGTGTGTTTTTTTTCGTTTTTTTTCTTCTTGTTTTTTTGTGTTTTGCAAACCAGGATCCCGCTTGGCAGTGGGAGGCACCTCAGGGTTGTCAGTGCTGCAGCGTTGCTTTCTTCATTTGATTTTGTGGTGGATGTGTCTTGAAACAAGGGATAAGTTCAAGCTTCAATATGGACACCAATGCTTGCTTTCACCTGTTCAGGGCAAGATGCCTGAGGGTCATGAGCCACCCAGTGGTGGACTTGGCGTACGTCACATTGAGATCTTGTCATGTTGCCATGTTCCAAGGCAAAGGATTGATCGAGAGCGGATTCAGCCCGTTGGAGTGCGAGGCCAACGAATTGTGATGATGCCATATGCGCGCAGATGCATTTTTTGGCTGCTGATAGTTTTGTTCAATGTCCTGTTCCAAAGGCTGGCGACCTTGTGGTAATCCACGGCCAGGCGCAACCAAGCCACAAGTTGAAGCAGAACAATCAAACAAAATTGATTCTTGCACAGGAGGGTTGGCCATGTTGGCTACAGGCATATCAAAAACTTTCTGAGGTTTGTCATATTGAAATTCAAACTGACTGAAATCAAAATCTCGCGACTGAAATGGACTACCGGTCAGGTGGACCATTTGTCTTTAGCCAATACCAGCAACAAGCCAGCATCCTAGCCATCCATGCAACTGGTGTGAAATACGGTGGTTTTCCGCAGACAAAGCTATCGACAAAGCTATCCAACACAGGGGCTGAAAAATCTTCACGTATCTTGAGCCTGTGCTCAGGCCAAGGGAAACCTTTCAGTTGCACTTGGTGGAGGGGTGTCCATCTTAAGCTCAGATCTGTAACCGTGATGTGCAGATTTTGGTGATCAATGATGAGGGTTGATAGCTGAGGCCTGCTCAAGGAATCACATGGAGCCCAAGGAACTGGTAGGGGAATCCAGTCAAAGCCAGGGCTACACTCGTGACTTTGTGGTGAAGTTCAGCGGGTCCTTTTACACAGACACGGCACTTGGCAGTCTCTAAAATATCCTCACGGTCGTATTCATGATGTTCATTCATGTTCATTTGTATTCTATGTCAGCATGTTTATTCGTGTTTCACCGGCCAAGGCTGCAGTATCCTGGAGACAAGACCTTTCCTTCCCTCAGCAAGAAGCGCAAGGCCCGGCTGGGGAAAGTGAACGGCATAAACAGGCTTAATTCACAGTTGCGCATACATTTAGTTTGGAACATCAAGTCAATGCAAGATTGGATATCCAACTTCAAACCTTGCAAGATTTAGGTTGTGATTCCTGACTTGTCATTCTTTTTTTCCTTTGTTTGCTCCGCCGCTGGTATTCAAGGATTGCATGTAAAGACTGCTGAGGATGGACAAATTCATCCAGAAGCCTGGACTAGAAATACAAAACATCAGGTGCATTATTTCGAATTTGGCCACCAGCAGTACTTTTTCCAAACATGACTGCTGTGTGTGGTTCAAGAACTTGGAATGCATTTTCTGAAGATTGCAATGGCGCGACGAGGCATGGAAGCCAGGGTGAAAAATGGAAGAGGGACCTGTTTTGTGAATGATATAGATTATATGCATTGATGTGGCAATATGTAGTAGTGAGAAAAAAGATTATTCATGTCACTCTTGGTTCGGGATGGTGCGATGTTTATCACCAAGTGGCCAGCCACCTGCCTTCTTGCTCTACTATGGACGTTATGGATATATTTTAGGATATTCTTGGCATGATTTTGGCTCGAGCGTTGTCATCTCAAAGTCCCTGCGATTTTTGTTCCGGTGGTGGAGGAGCTTTTGCAACCCATTTTGGCTGCCACAATGCCAAAGAAGACCAAGTCTCAGACGCTATTCGTTTCCTTGGATACATAGCCATTGAAATATTGAGTAGCATCTGAATTTGAGATCAGTAGTGTTGGCAGGCAAGAATGAGCATTCCAATAATCCAACGACAAGTAGAGGGGAGCAGCTCTTATGCAGCTGCCCTCACCTGACAGACGCATCATGAGGTCCAAGTACTTCCAAAATTCTTTAGAAATCTTTAGAATAATGAAACCGAATGAAATTATATAAAGGATTGCCAGTGGAAGCGGTGGGATTGCATTCCGGATCGGTAGCAGCAAAAACTTCCACTACACCTGAATGAGGACTTCTCAAATCACTGTTCCCAAAAGCGGTTGTACAAGAGATTGTGCGTAAAAAGCAGTGAAGCTTTGTGTTGTTGCGAGGCTTTGTGGCATGATTGTTGATTTGAAATTTCACGGCCACTGGCATATTTTTCGAGTGCGACTCGAGCCACCAGGCAGACGTAGTTCTGCTTGTCTTGGAAGCCACCGTAGTCTTGCAATCGCACAGACGCCACTGTTGAATTTGTAGTAGCCAGCCAAGGCGGCTACAGGAGCATACAGTACAACTTTGGGATGCTGCCAGGCACCATTGTCGAAAATGATCCTAAATTGTCACCAATTTCACTTAGAATACCAAGCTTCTCCCCTTTCAGCACCCTAGCATTCGTTTTCCTTCGCCGCCACTGGCAAGTCATCTCCAGGTTTGTGTTGTGTTGATTTGACATATCATGGCCACTGGCATCTTTCTCAAGATCGACGCCAGCCATCATGCAGTGCTAGTTTTGCTTGTCTTGGTAGTTCCCATAGTCTTGCCAATTGCACAGACGCCGCAATTAAAGTTGTAGTGAGAAGTTTCCAAAATTATTCTTCCAGGCTGTGCTATTTATTGGCCCATGTGAGACTAGATCTCTACAACGAAAGCGGCCATGCAACAATTACATCTCTAGGAGAGCTACAACAACCATGGTCTAAAATCATCTTAGATAGAGATTGTGCAGTGCAAAAAAGTGAAGCTGCAAAATTGTAGGTAGCCACCAGTTTTATGAAGGCAGTCCAGCGTTGACTTGTGTTTCGAGGCTTTGCTTTTCTGATTGTTGATTTGACATTTCATGACCGATGGCCAACGGCAAAACACTTGCAAGTTTGACCCAACCCACTATGCAGTGGTAGTTTTGCCAACCCCACGAACATCACTGTAGAAATAGTAGTGATGCCAAGTTTCCAAGATTGTTCTTCCAGGCTGCGCTATTTACTGGGCCCAATGTGAGAAACAAAGGCGGTTATGCGACAATTCCAATCTTGGGACAGCTACCAGCGACCATGGTCCAAAATGGAAAATTCTTTAGAATTCTTTAGAATAATGAAACCGAATGAAATTATATAAAGGATTGCCAGTGGAAGCGGTGGGATTGCATTCCGGATCGGTAGCAGCAAAAGCTTCCACTGCACCTGAATGAGGACTTCTCAAATCACTGTTCCCAAAAGCGGTTGTACAAGAGATTGTGCGTAAAAAGCAGTGAAGCTGCAAAGTTATAGGTAGCCGCCAGTTACGTGGTCTTCCGAATGCAATCCAGCTTTGTGTTGTGTTTGCGAGGCTCCGCTTTTCTGATTGTTGATTTGACATTTCATGACCGATGGCCAACGGCAAAACACTTGCAAGTTTGACCCAACCCACTATGCAGTGGTAGTTTTGCCAACCCCACGAACATCACTGTAGAAATAGTAGTGATGCCAAGTTTCCAAGATTGTTCTTCCAGGCTGCGCTATTTACTGGGCCCAATGTGAGAAACAAAGGCGGTTATGCGACAATTCCAATTTTGGGACAGCTACCAGCGACCATGGTCCAAAATGGTCCTAAAAAGAGATAGGTCCTGGTGCAAAACAGTGAAGCTGCAAAGTTGTAGGTAACAACCTGCTTGACCAAAGGAATCAGGTTTGTGTTGTGTTGCATTGCCTTGATTTGAAATTTCATGTGCAATGGCATATTTCTCAAGTTCAGCGCCAGCCGCCATGCAGAGGTAGTTCTGCTTGTTTGTGCAGCCACCATATAGTCTCCCCAATCGCACAGACGCCACAGTTGAAGTCGTAGTTGCAAGGTCCCACAATTGTACTAGAAGTCAGAATCCTGAAAGGTGTCCCTTTCAAGGTGGTCCTGACCAGGATTGTGCAGTGAATTTGTAGGTGGCCACCAGATTGTTC
>DF239571.1:0-20852 GCA_000507305.1 Breviolum minutum Mf 1.05b.01
CCAGGATAGACCCTCCGGGACCTTTTTGTACACAACAATTCCATCTTAAGATAAGATATCATATTCAACCGAAGGGTGAATTAAGGTGCTGGGGGTTGAAACTTTGAAATTATTTTCTAATGATGATCGGCTGCCAACACCCACCCAGCGAACACCCAATCCAATCATCTCCAAAGACCTGGTATTTCGAACTGGTTTAAGGAACCCAGACCAAGAACCAACCACCAGAAACCAACACCTTTAAAAAAGCTCGGAAGATCTTCCTTGTCCCCCGGTCCAAAATTGCCCAAACTTCATAGGGAAGCCGGATCGTCTTCCAAGCATCCATGATTTTAGAGGGGCGATGTCAATGTCTGTGAAACTTAGGGAGGGAAATGGTCCCATTTTTCAAGGAGTGCCAGCTTTTAGTTTGAAAAACAAAAGGTTTGGTGGAACAGTTTGGTTCGAAGTTTTGGTTGGATTTCCAAGCAAAAAAAAACAGCCGAAATTGATGGCTCAAAAACACATTTAAGGCGAAGAGTATGTCGAGAACAATGCCATAGGATCCTACATGAAAACCCATAAAAATCAACCAAATGCAGGCAAACATACCATACATGGGAATGCTTAAAGACACTTTCGAGGGATGTGAAGAAGTAAGGCAGTCAATGTCAGATGCCTCCACAAATCTCTAAAAAGTGCTGGCCACAAAAGATTCAAGTCAGGGTTATGACCTGAATTGCCCACTAGACGATTTGGCTTTCTTGGCATTGTTGTTATAAGTTAGATTGATGGCAACCGTCCAGACTAGTCTCACTATTTTAGATGAATATAATTAATTAAACAATCATAAATTATAAATTGAACAAAAGATTTCCCAGTTTCAAAATGGAAATCCTGGACATCCCAGAAAAACAGGGCACTCGCAACCATAATGGATGACTCCAAAAGTATCACTTTTCGACCAAGAAACGTACCATGCTTCCAATGCGGTAACCACCAGCAAATGTCGGAAGAAAGGCCAAAGGGTATGGATGCCTTTTTTTTGGGTTCCACCAAAAATCAACGAAAGTTTTCACATGAAAAAACAAATCATTAAGCTAGAATTGACAGGTAGGTAGCTATTGTCCCTTGGTGATGCTTCGGGTTTCTCCCATTTTTGAGGGGTTTTTGTTTCAAGTGAAGAAAAATGGCAAACCCCGCGACCCGGCAGATGCCATCTGATCAGATTTTGCAGATTTTGCAGATCCATAGGCCCCAGGTCCCGATATGGAAGTCGGAGCGGGTCCCAGCCTCCAGGGAACGAACTAACCTAGTCCCTTTAAAGGTACACTCCAGTAAACTAACATGGCTGGCTGGAAAATGGGCCCGGAATGAAGATGTATGGATCCTATTGAAGATGGGGATATCCCATTGCTATGTTAGGTAGCTGGGAAGATGATTTTCCTCTCCTTCGTAAGTGGGATTTGTATGGATTTGTCAGTTCCCAGAACCGAGAGTCGGGTGTTTTTTTTGCAGATTGAGTTCCGTTTCTTGTTGAACAAAAGCATTCACCCTCACCAAAAATCAACTTGTTTTTGTTCTTTACTTACCATCCTCCCCTCCACCAAAAAAGAACAAACAACGAAGACTAAATGACAAATGCCATCAATGCAGAAGTTCTTTTTCCAAGTGTTTAACGTACATAAGCCCAGTGGCCATGTGAGCCGCCAAACAACCCTCTTACTTTCCATTATAGTGTTGTTTCATAGGGATCTTTGTAACGGTTTTTATGAAATAATCCTGACATACCCGGGAAGGAGTTCATCCCCAAAAAATACCCTAAATAACCAGTTATACACCCTAAATGGTAGTCATATTCCCTATAGACCCTATATCCCCAGTTGTATACAATCCCTTTATCATGGTTTTTGTATATAGTACCCTTATAACAACCCTATGATAAACCCTATAATCCCTAAGTACACCCGAGAAATTCAAGATAGATACCAAAAAGGCCATATAATAACAGTTAGTTTTGGGTATCCATGTTAGTTTTCGGGGGTGTATCTCTAAACAACCCGGGGCCCTTTTTTTCATTGCTCGAATGTGAGATCCATAATTTTAACTCTGCCCGAAAGGAGTCATTTTGTGACTCCCAGCAGTGACTTGAGGTGAGGGACCGAAGGGAATTTGTGCGAAAGGAAAGACCCAAACAAAACAATTTGATAGTTGAAATGATTTGGATATATATAATTATACATATATATATATACATGTGTGTAGAATATGTAGAATGTACATAATGTATTTGGGAACTTCCAATTATAATGTGTTTTTTGTTTGATTGATTTTTTTGACATGTTCCTTTCCAAATACTTTACAAACATTTAAATCCACAGTAGATTGATGTTCATGTTCCTTTGGTGTTTTTTATTGGTGGCATTTTTCCATGTTACTCAGATGTCTTTTTTTAAGTGTCAGCTTAGAACCGGTCCAAGCTTTTGTGATTTTGCTGTAAAAATAAAAGGTTGAATTGAAAAGCTGAGCCTGAAATGAGGGAAACCAATGGTTAATAAGCGGGGGTGTTCATTGACCATGATGAATGAGGACGCTTCGCATCTTTCGTTGAACATGAATGATTGCCACACCCATATCAGCACAATGTTTCTGTTTATTAGAGCAGCGTTCAAAACCCGTACGTGACATTTCATTATACTGATTGGTTCATAGGGATGCTTGTGATGGCTTATTACTTGTACAATCCCTATATAACTGGATAGTATGAGCCCCTGTATATTGCAAATAGCTTGGGTCTTGGTCACTGCTCGATATGATCTATGTATCATATGTCATATCAATTCCACCTGGGAACGCCAGTTTGTCAGCCGCAGAGCAAGCGGCCAGTGGAAGCGCGGCCAAAGCAGTGTCTTGGTGATAATACCGGGAATCTGCACGTGGACAAAACACTATATGAATTCACTGAGTATGCATGAACTTGCTGGCTTCGTTGTCTGAAACATCTGGGGATGAAGTATATATTTTTCGTAAGAAACTGACATGTCAACTAATGATAAATTGGTGGTTTGGGATGCCTAGGATTCCCGAAAAACAGGGATTGTTACTTAGGGGCTTCCCCTAGAATTCCACACCACCGGGCCTCCAAAAACCACCAAACCTAAACGGTCGGTAATCGATGTTGCAGGGGGATGCCTGGGATGTTCTGGTGTCATTTCACCGGGGTGGCTAAGCAGTATATAGAAATGTTTGTGGAGTGAACACACCTTTTACTTACAGTTAGGTACAAAATGAGCATTTCAAGTTCTTTTTCAGAACCAACATGTTCTACTACTATAGATGTGTGGAAACAATGTGAACCAATTACTTTGGCATTTTCTATTTATGTGTCCTCATGACATGAACGGGGCTTAAATAGACATCAATGCTTTATTTCTTGAATCGTCGTGGCATTGGAGGGGCATAGATTCTGGTTCTGCTGTTGGAATGAACAATGGCCAGGCAACTATAATGACCACAGGTTTACTTACCGGAAAAAGGAACATATCCTGAAAAATGATGGTTGGAAGTTGGAAGACTGTCTTCCTTTTTTGGAATGGTTCCTTTTCAGCTGATATGTTACTTTTCAAGTGGATACATGAGCAACATCTCAAATGATGTTCAACACTTCACCATTTGCTTGCAGGGCTCCAAAAGCATCAAGACCGTATAACGGTATAACCCCTGTTTCAGCAGGGAAGGAAGGAAATCAATCCAATAAACATGTGGGTGTTTCCAAAAATAGGGGTACCCGAAAATGGATGGTGAAAATAATGGAAAACCCCTATTAAAATGGATGATTTGGGGGGAAAACCCACTATTTTCGGAAACATCCATGTACTTGTGAAACACTACCACAATTTCCAACAAGGCGAGCTTCACTGAATCGAAACAATACAGGGCACTTGATGGTGCCAAGCTTGCTCCTATTCTTCCAGCCTACAAATCGTGGATAGTTTTTTGAACAAGATCCCCCCAACAGAAAAAGATCCCTGTCCACAGTCGAAAAGTTAGCTATTTTCCAGAGTGGGTCAATTGACATTTCGAAACTGTTTGGGTTGACACCAGAGAAAAGACCTTTCAACATTTGCATGACGACATATGCACGGCATAGGCAAACAGTTCACGCATTGACTTGGGTATCATGTTGCCGCAAGAGTCTTCATCAAGACCTACCAATTCCCATGACCTTCCACTGACAGCATTGTTGGTTCCTCCATCCCTGGTAGCGCATATGGCCGCGAAGCCGCATATTGCCTAGCACTTCTTGGATATTTATTGTTTTTCGCTGCTCATGAATGGGATGGTCAAGATGGCTTGGTAATGGCCTCCGCGCTTTGGGAATGAAGAAATTTTTCATGACTTATAGCCGCATGCCACCTCATCATCAATGAGGCCACTAAGCTGATTCTCTATCCATTGGACACTTGGAAAAGCCGGAGACAGGCCCTTGTATTTGGAACTGGTCTTTCGGGTTTGGTTTTCAGCTAGTGCAACAGACTATATAGTGAGGAACCTTTTTTTGCGTTCAAACCCTAAATTATGCAAAGGAGTCTTTGCCGCCTCCTCCGCTCACAATGGGAAAGTGTCCCGATTCAACTTGGCAGGCACGTCGTTTTGGAGACGTGGCAGAGTTTCGGCACTTGCAAGGTTTTCGTGGAGTGTACCGTGGCGTGGTTCCGGGTTCCCAGCATTGGGGTTTTCCAAAATGCTATACTGCCACCATGCCTGTGACTTTGTGGGGGGCCATTTTACCGCTGGAGCTCAACGCAGGGGAGGCGATTCATAAGCATGTTGTCGCCCAACATTTGCCGGAAACCCCTGTCGTTTTATAACCTTCGTTGGATGCACGGTATTGATGTTGTTGGTAAGTTGATGACATCGATCAATTGAACGAAATTATGTGGGATTTGGGATGCCGAAATGCACATAACCCTGAATGACAATGTTTTCCAAGCACCGGTGTGCATGCTAAAAAAATCCTGACAATACATCGGTCTTCCCGGCAAAGCTAGACCGGACACCATTTTCAACAACTTTTGAATGGTATGTTCAAAATCAGGGGGTCGTGCATGTTTATAATTTGTCGTATACAGTTTTCTGTTCGGGGCAAAAATTATGGTTTGCAGAGATGTCGCTAGAAACAAAGATGCCGGGCCCAGAAGCTACCTGGTTTTCACGCTGGTTTCGCCTCGATGTCAACCCCGATGTCGACAGGGTGTTAAAGTCAAACCAAACCAAGGTTTTTTTTTACCATGGTATACCATGGTTACGTATAAAATTTCCATTCCATCTATATTTTTCCTTTTTTTGTCGCCAATGTCTTGAGGTGCCAAAATTGTTGTTGTATTCGCCTTACCAGGCATGAAAGTCAATGGGTCCGATGGTGTCCAAGTTATAGGGTAGTTTACGGTGCAATTTTCATGGAGGGAATTAAACATCCAAACCTTCAGGGCATCTGGGTGGGGCCAAATATTGGATGAAAACCCGAGGGTGCATGGCGAAACTTTGGATGCCCATTGGCAATGATTATTGGGTAAAATACGGTAGTAATTTAATTCCAAAACCTCCATGTTGGATTGCCAAGGGTGCGTACTGATGTTCGCACATAGTAGAAAACATGTGTTGTTAGCCATCCTCGTTCAAAGTGCCTGTTTCAAAAACAGCAAAAAGATCGTTTTAGTACAGGTGTATTATAGAATTTTTTGGGGGGAAACAATTTTCAAGAAAGATGTTCTGAAATATGTCCAGTGCATGACTACATTCACCAAAATTTGTACAGGGCACATGTCAGGGGGCTAAAAAATGTCAGGGTTACCACTTTCAAGTCTTTCAAGCCCTTTTGTTGGAAACGAGGGAAGCAGGACTCATGCAAAAAATGAATACAATATGGAAATGAGATGCCATGAGGCTCGCCATATGGTTGTGTGGCAAACCAGTGTTTGAATTTCCCAGAAAATTGCTAGAGACAAGCAAACTGTACAGTAACATCTTGTGTTGATGCCTGATTTTGGGACCATCCTTTGGGGGTGAACCACCAAACCAAACTTGGGGGGTGAACCATCTTCTCTATCCAAAAAAATTGATTTCCCCCAATTTCCACGGAACCATTGGTCATTGCTACGCCCTGAACCATGCTTTTTGGCACGACTAAACCACAACCCGGCCCTCCGCTACAATAGATGGTGTTGAATAGAGTAGATTCCTTTACGGGGCATACAACAGATGGTACCCCTTTTCATTACGCAGATATATAGATATCTTTTTGCGAAAGACAGTAGTACTTCACTAGGTTTCACATAAAATAAGAATATGAAGTTCAACTGGCCAGACAAAAAGTCGAATCTAGAAAATGGAGTTATACAATATTTCGATCTACTATCATGTTGTTATTTGACCCAGAAACTCGATGTTGCGGATTTAATGACAAAACATCCCAAGAAGTCTTGACAAGTGATTTCAGCTTTGTATAGACACCATGCACGGGCACCATACACGGCTCAGAATGAGCCGGTTCGTTGAAATATGTCATTGAATTCCGCTTATTTGTATTCATTGAGGCCCTTCCCAAAACATTTCCGCAATTTTCCCTTTACACGACCGAAGTTAGATTCTAAATCTATTCCGGGTCCTTGAATCCTGTCACCTGTCAGCCTGTCAGCCTGCAGGCAGTTTACATGAGTGCTTACATCACTGTGCGGGATCATTTGCTGCAAGGCGGGGTTTCAACAATGCCGCCAGGTTGGTGATGTTGGTTGCTGGGGGGTGGATGTGGCTGGTTCGACTATGACTGGATAGAAAGCACCATGTTTTCTCACAGTATGCTGGCTCTTTCATCGGGAAAGTGAACCGACCAGAACAAGCAGGGTACAAACAAAAGAGAGAGAGAGAGAAAGAGTGAATTATTAATCAGCATTGTTCCCTAACAGGTTTGTTCAAACTTTCTTCTGGCGGGAATGGTTTTGGTAGGGGCGTGCTGTTGGAATTGTTTTGATGCAGAACAAGTGGGCGGTCCGTCCGCATTGCGTCCCCAGGTTGCCCGTATGGGAATGTCGATACATACAGTGGGTAGGATTTTTTGTTGTTTAGCAAAGAAAACCCGAACACAGACGTTGGTTCAGAGGTGGTATATTTCAGACGTTGCTCCAGTACATAAAATTGGTTCATGATTCAGAACACATGGCCTGGGCGTTTTTGTTTTTGAGTTCAAAGGCCTATATATATACATTTTCACTAGTGCATACATCATCTATGCCCTAGAACAAGTGCATGTTGTTACTTACCGCGGTTATTTACTGTACTGCGCACAATATTTCGTATACAGAAAAATTGTTTTTCCTTCAGTACCGTCAGATCCTCCTTTACAATAGACGGATTTTGATTACTGATGATTACTGTAACAATTCGGTCCCAAGCTTTTCAAAGGCCCAAACTTTCATGTCTGCAGTTCAAAAGGCCGATATGGTCTATTTTGCTTGAAGTTTTCAACCTGGTCAGAAGTAAACACACGCTGGAAACGTGACACAGGCCCTGCCCCCTTTGGTGACAGTGCATTGAGTTTCGCGGCGGCTGGCGTCGTGGCAGAGGCCGTGGTGATTAGTGAGCGATGGATGTGTTTGGCGAATTGGAGAACCAGGGAATTGTCTCTAAAGGTTGCATTTTCAATGATTTTCATCTAAGGGCCCCGAGGCTTTGCAACAAATGATTTGGGGAAACGCGAGGGGAAGTCGGAATGATGTGAGAATGCTACTGAATAGCGCCTTTTGGAGCATCAGAACCAAAATTCATTGGGTAGCTAAGCAGAGTGACATTTTGGCTTTGCTTCGGCGGCGCGAGCCCAAACCTGACCGTGGGTTGGGTCTTTAACACCCCGTAATTCAGAGGTTTTTTTTTTTGAACTTTGGGGTGATTCAAACCTATTTTGGGGAGCATTGTTGGGATTTCGGACCATTTCATGCCAGCCATGTGGTTTGCCGAGTCGATGGCTAGCAGGTGGCTGGTGCCGCTATTCGACTCCCCATGGAGGCCGACAAAACTGGAATGCCCAGGGATGGATCCACCAATCAAAAGAGCCGTTGAAAGAATATAGGATGCGTTTTGCATTCAAAAGACAAAAGACACATTTAAACCATTCCAATCCTAACAATTATTTGATCACCCTTGATACCTTGCAGTAAAACAAGACTCTCAGATTTAAGAATCCTCAGATCCAGCTCCGTAGATTGGAAGTGACGAAAAGAAAACTCTTCATTTCACCCCCGAGAAATTATACCGCGACATCTGGGGAAGTTATAAACTCCCTGAAACTAACATTTTCGCACCTGAAAATGGATGGTTGGAGTTGGAATACTTGCTTGCCTTTGGGATGGCCTATTTTCAGGTGCTATGTTAGTTTCAGGGAGTGTATATGCCTTGGATGTTTCACCGCAAATTCCCCCAAAGAAACATCCCCAGTTTTCGCGTGGCCGGGAGGTCTCGAAACTCCGCTTGCAGTTGGGAGCGTTGCGAGCCCAGCTTGCAGTTGGGGAAGGTCCGTGCCTTGGGTGGCCTTGCTGGAAATGCTGATTTTGGATCCTCCAAAAATTGGTTCCTTAATATAAGGAGTGGGCAGGGTACCATGGACCAAAGGGGGCTGATTTTGATAGATTGATGTTGCAACTGCCAACTTTACCAACAGTTGATTTCCGAAGAAAAAATTGGACGATATTTGCGAACAGGCATTGTTTGGGGAGTTTTTTTTTTGAAATAACAGTGTGCACTGTACCGTAAGTGGCAAGTTGTTGCCATGATGTGAAAAGAGGATTGATGATTCAGGAATTTTGACTCACAGATTTTTGAAGTGGTTTTTACTCAATAGAAAACGCAGCGTTTTCGTCAAATGACATGATGTCCTAAAATATCACCCGACTACTTGGTGTATAACGTATTTTTATCCATGAAATTGGTGTTTTAGGATACAGTATGATGGGGAGTCAAGACATCTCCGCCCCACGTGATCGGTTTCAAGTTCTTTGTTCGGGTATGAGTGTATGATCATTGGCAATCACTGCCCCACATTTGAGATTTGAGAATGATACTGAATGATACTTGTTGAAGAAGATGGTTCTGAGAAATTCACGGGTGGTAGTAAACCCTGACAGGAAATACACAGTTTAGCCCGTGGAAACCTTCAAGAGTACAAAAGGCAATGATGATGATGATGATGATGATGATGATGATGATAATGATTTGGATGATGCTGGTGATAGTGGTGTGGTGGTGGCTCGCAGACTTTTTTCATGACGCCTTGTGCCTGCTACCATCAAAACGACAACCTCTGACCAGAAGTTAGAGTTGGATAATGGATTCTTAACCACCTACGTGTCCCTTAGGTGGGGGTTGGAATGATGATTTTTGATACTTCAGAAACTCAGGCGAGTTGTCAGATGGATGGCCAAACAATCGATAAAAACCATCCAACCATCACTCTGTGGAAGATCCCGAGGTACAAAAATACCTTTCACGCCTTCAAGGACTCGGCTCGGCAGCTTTAGAGGTGTTCACCTTGTTGAGCGGAATCCAAGCCACATTGAAACGGTCATTTCAATCAGACATAAATGATCGAGAATCTCATGATTTGAAAGTTTGGGGTGATGAAACGACTGAGTGGGATTTAAAAAAAAGAGTTGTTTCCTAGCAATGACGCTATGTCAGCGGGCTACTTCAGACTAGGATAATGTCAAAGAAAAAAGACGCATGTTTCCAAAGACATATTTTCAAATTGTTCGGTTTCCAGGATGTTGATGTTTGGGGCAAAAAAAAGTCCTGAGCCATTGGGTTCTTCTGTCAATTCTTGAATTGCGAAAGGTCAGGTGCTTTGAATGGTCAGTAAGAAAAAAACACTAGGAACGTGAAACTATCATTTTTGAGACAACTTCCAAATTTGCAATCCCCCCAAAAGGGGTGATGTTTGAAGGAGTAGCCAAATTTTAGATAAATCATCAACACAACTGTGGCGATTTCTGGCTCCCATCCACCATACATGAAGGGTGAAACAACATGGCAGTCTTGCTCAACTGGATACCTCAAAGGATCCCCAAAGGAGATAACTTATGGTTGGGATATACGGGTTTAATTTCGACAAATTTGCTGTTGATGGAAGTAGAACTGCACCGGGTTGATAGGTAGTTTTAGGATGTTTTAAGGTCTTTGTCGAGTATTGTCTAAACTATTTTCTATGCATCCCAGGTGGTCAAACAGTTTAGCTAGGGATGACCTGCAAGAAGCTATCCATTTTTGTGGCAAAATTTACAAGAAGCAATCCGCAATTTTCTACGTCGAGGAACTTGACATTGGTGACGTTTAATGTTGTGCACCTAGATGAGTTGTATCAAGGAGATCTTTTAAAAACACAACCCCTTCACAATAAATGACTATGTGGTGGTTTCAAATATTTTGTATGTTCATCCCTAGCCGGAGAAATGATCCAATTTGACGAGCATATATTTCATCAGGGTTGGTTCAACCACCAACTAGATGACGGGTCGGGTTTTGTAGCATTGGACCCCAGTCCAACTGAAAAAAGAAAATCGCCAGGATCTGGTGATGAACCCAAGTCATCTTACACGTGGCTTTGTGTCTCTTGGCCTCGCCTATTAAAAACCCATGGGATTCCCATGTTCCAAAAAACGCAGAACCCCAAGTTGTGTATAGAGGAAACTCATCTCCCATGATGGATCCATGGGACGAAAACGGTATATTTACTTACATTTTTGGTTGTTTATTTTTCATGGTAAATGTAGGCAATTATACCAGTCCCATGGATGGTTTTTGGGTATTGGAGGTGATGATGTCCTGCAAACATTCTGCAACAGGTGACACCTCTGGGAGGTAGTTACGAGTTGGAAGTATGAAAAAATCCATGTGGGACATCCATGTTGGGTATCCAGTTTTGATGACACAATGGGGCATCCAAAGAGCCCCCCACCTAGTAGGTAGAACTACATTTGTTGGATTTTGTTGGTGAGTGAGCTGTTTGGTGGAATAGTCCTTTCACTTGAAATATTTTGGGTGACACTTGAAATTCTTTGTGCGGCACCTGCAATCTGGAATATCAATGATAGCCACGCTACACGATCAACGAAACTTGTAAGACTTTTTACGCCCCTGAAAACTAACATGTCCCCTCAAAATCAATGGTTGGAAGATGAATTCCCTACTGAAATAGTCCCTTTTGCAGACGACATGTTAGTGAACTACCTCTAGAGTCCGTATTTTTCACAATAATTGGTACTGACGGTGTTCTTGTTCGTCAGTTTTCGGGCCAACACCCCACCTCCAAGCAACCCAGTGGTGGATGTAATGGGGAGACACCAGGCGATGGTTAAAATTTCACCCTGGTTGATTTGTGCAAGTTGTTGGTCTCCAACAACCTTGTTGCTTGGTGTTGTAAGCCATAAGTGATTTTGTAGGTCACAAGGAGCTGCCATTTTCTCCAGGTCCACTTCTGTGTTGGTGAATGTGATAAGTTGAGTGGTGCGCCGTTTGTTGTTCAGATCCAGCGAGGGTTTCGATTCATTTACGGTAGACCCTTGTCGACGGTTTACGAGGGTTTTGGGACGAACATTCCCATGATGTTGCTGATACAAAGACACTGCATCAAGAAAACCCCTTGTGTTTGGAGGCAAAAATTGCAAAAACATCCCATTCATAGGATCCATGGGGATGGTATAGGACGCATATCTACCGAAACATGAAATTCCCATACAAATCACCAAATATGTAGGGTACATATACCGTGAACCGTTGGATCCGGATTCCATGGGACGGGGCATCTTGGCTAAAAGTTAAGATATCACCTTCAGAGGCCCAGGATGGATGGATGGAACACTTTTGCATATTGTTGAATCTTATATCTACTGTACATGTTATGTATTGTAAAAACACATGAGATAGATAGATTCTTTTAGGTTCCAGTATGTAGATATGTTGTTTTTATCTTTTTCTAAATATAACATCACCATTGAGTGCTGATTCCTGATTCAGGCCTCAGACAATCATGCACGATTGTTCCTACAGCGCCTGTGGCTGGTTCATCTTTGAATCTGGCAGGCTTGCGGCTTGTGTGACCGACTCCAGGTTTTGCTTCATAGGGGCCCCCTTATGGTAAGCTTCCCATACTATTCCCATACCATTCCCATATCTTTAGGGATTCTTATGGGATTAGTATGGGAAGCTTACCATAAGGGGGTCCCATTATTGGGGGTCCCTGAAAATCCCACTGATAGATTCATAGACCCATGTACTGCAAAGACCTCTGGAAACACCTTAGGCCTTTGGCCAAGTAGATTGGGTCTGGACCGTTTGAACTTGACTTCGTGCATTTCGGACTTTTTGTCCACCGAATTGAGAAAGACAGAAACACCAGAGACCTTCCAACTAAGAACGTTTCGGGGCTATGTTTGTGTAATCTTACACGTGGTCGTTTCCTTTGTGGCGAAGCACGTTAAACACCAGGAAAAACAAAATCAAGCAACTATATACAATTCGTTCGATTTGTATCTGTGCGCGTTGCAATTTTTTGCCAGGCAAGTTGAAAACACCAACATCAAAAATATTCAAAAATATGTGATTGGTGATCTTGAACGGATCTAGTTCCTATCAAGATCCAGGGTGGGTGGCAACCCCACGATCTTGACGGACCAAGATCCGGCTTCCGTAACTTGTGTGTTGGGCGCCAGTGATTTTTTTGTTTGAAAGGATTTCATATGGGTGTTTCCAAAAATAGGGGTATCCAAATTGAATGGTTTATAATGGAAAACCCTATTAAAATGGATGATTTGGTGATACCCATATTTTCGGAAACATCCATATAGTTCAAGTGTGGCTAGCAGGTGAAATTTCCATGAACAGTATTATTCCCAAAACAAAATTCGCCAAAGCAGTGACCAGGCTTTCAACTCAGCCCTTTTTTATCGTTTCATGTATGGACGACCAGCATCCTAAGTATTGTCCCAGTCCCAGTGCTCTTTTCACGAATCCAGCTGGTGACTTGATTATGTAATATCAACTGCACATATACATGGCATGTTGCTATGGGTGAAAAAATCGCTGATTTGCACTTGATGGGGTTGTTGCTGCAATCCACCTCTACTTGATCAGGCACCTTGCCACTTGCCACCATTTCAATCCTACGGTTCAACACATCCAGATGGTTGCAACTATACCTGGGTGGTCCTGGGTGGTGGTTTTGAACACCTCTTGTGCCGTGGTACTAATGTGGATGTTTGCAAACGATAGCTCAAACGTGGCCATTTTGGATCACAGTGAGAGCGGCCAACATCACACTCTCCCCAAAGATTTTAAATCAGCGGGGGGATGAGTGGTGATAGGCCTTCATGGACCTACCCAAAGGGTAGAGATATTGGGCTTCGGTCCATTGGAGGAGGTCCTCCTTCTGCTCGGGGTGGTGGAGCTCCACCGCCCTGGGCAAGACCACCAAGCCGAGATAGGGAGGCCCCTTTTCGTAGCTTGAGTGAACAGCGTAGACCCAAAGAGAGTGCTGCCTCCAGACTGTTCGGAGAGGATAAACCCCTCAAGCTCCGGAAAACTGAGGGAGTAGAAGCAGTTGCAGCATGGGCAGCCAGGAGAGAAATCCTTGGTTTGCTAGAGTCTGGTGCGGATCCTGAGTCACTTATCACCCTTTTGAGGGAAGGTAAGGAAGAAGGACCCATGCTTTTGGACTCACAGGGCAGCCCTCGGAGTCAAAGCCCGAGGAGTAAGAGCCCCCTGTCAGACCAACCCTCGGAAGTTGACAGCAGGAAGTGGTTTTCAAATTCCACCACTCCAGTCAGCTCTGGGAGAAGTTCGGATGCGAGAGGAGGCGTTGGCTTTGGAGGCCTGGACTTTGGCAGGAAAGCTATGCCACCACCCGAGATCCCTACTGAAAGAGGTAGGAGGAGATCCACGGCGTCGAGAAGAAAACCACTGGAAGAAGAGATAGACCCTCCAAAGGAGACTTCAAAAGGAGGCGACAGGACAGAAGTTTTGGACGATGAAGACTTCAAGAAGAGGGCCACTCCGCCTCCACCTCCTTCGATTCCTCTTGATCCTGTTCAGAGTGACGGTTATGTGCAGGCAAAAATCCCAACCAGGGCAAATGCCACTGAGCAGGATATCCTGGAGAAATTCCAGAGCATCACCCTGACCAACTATGAGTCTTTGGTACTCTTGGGCGTCAAGATGGAGCTCACGGACCTGGTCTACGACGACAAGGCGGATGGCGTCGATGAGGAAAAATTCCACTGGTACACTGAGCCCAGAAATGCTGGGACTGGTTACCGGTACGCATGTCTTCTGAAGAAGCTGATCGAGTTCCACACTAAGGCATATGGTGAGTGCACACTGGACCCACCAATTTTGGGGAGAGACTCCATCCTCAAATTCATCGAGTCCCTTATTAGGGATGATGCAGGGTTCCGTACACCTCAAGGGGTTCTCTATGCCCTAGAGTGGTTTGGAGTCGCCTTCGGGTACCAAACCTCGGGGATAAGGTGGCCGAGGTGTAAGAGGATGGCGGACGATTATGCCAAGCGAGCCCCGTCATCCAATCCTGCTCCGTACATGGAAGTTGCGGTGTTGGGGTTCCTTGAGAAGGTGTTGTTGGACACCACCAAGGCGCTGTATGTGAGGATCACTGCTGGAAAACTTCGACTATGCGCACAAGCAGCAATCAGGCATTCCGATCTTACTCGGACCAGTTTTGACCGGCTGGAATGGTGCCGTTTGAAGGGCACGACAGGAGTGCTCGGCCTACGAGCCAAGGTGGAGCGAACGAAAACAGGACCCAGACCTTGGGTGGCATCCCACCTGGGTGTAGTCCCACGGCATGACAATTGGCTTCCGACGTTAATTGACCTACTTGCACAAGCTCATGGAG
Source organism: Breviolum minutum Mf 1.05b.01 (assembly GCA_000507305.1). NCBI lineage: Eukaryota > Dinophyceae > Suessiales > Symbiodiniaceae > Breviolum > Breviolum minutum. Next base: position 14,933 of record DF239571.1, read on the forward strand.
AAGGATGGCACACCCAAAAGTTCATTGGCTGCGAAGTGAACAGCGAGGGAGGTTTCAACCTTAAACCCGCTACCATCGAGGCCGATGCCATCATCATAAGACAGCTGATGGTGAGTGAGCACAACAGGGGAGTAAACATCCCCCTGCAGCTCGAAGTCGCTAAGCGGTTGAGGTGGCATGGAGCAAAGGCTACCATGCCAACCTTTATGACTCATTTTGGAGTGAAGTCAAAGACGGTGAGACACACCGGGGCCTGGGCAAAAGCCGCAGACACGATGCCAGACGTGTACCTGCGAGAAAGTCAGTTGCTGGTGTTGAAAGCACAGATTGAAGTGCTTACCCGCCTTAGAAGAGGCGAGACCATTGGGGCACTCGAGGGTCTAAGGATTGCGGATTTTCCAAAGGATTTTGCCCCTCCTCCTGAAGAACCCACAAGTGGCAGGAGAGGTAACGAGTCGGCGCCAGCCATGGACAAAAGGGTCTTCGCCATGGAACCATCTTCAAGCTTTGGTCCTTTCCTACCGGATGCCAGAGAACTTTGTGAAGAGCTGATAGACGAGATAGGACAGGGCACCAACGACGAGCTCAAGGTGACCCTGGAGAAAGAGGTCAAAGAGGTAGAGGAGCCAGAAGTTGTTGAAGGGAAGAACCCCTATTTGGGTGCTACCTCCGACTCTGCCTCTGATTCGGATGTGGATGATCCTGATGAAGAGCTGGAGACCTACTTCTCCTCCTTCCTGGTCGGCGACCGCAAAAGCAGCCGGGTTCACAAACCTTTGAAGACTGAAGGGCAGACTATGCCTATGTGCCGAGTGAGAGGCGGCAACTTCCAAAAGCTGAGAGTCACGGAAGCGTGGTCTGGAAACACTATGCTGTGCATCCGGTGCTTTGGAAAGTTCGAGGGCTGTTCCACCCTCTGCAGCTTCAGGAAGAAGGTTGACGGACGAGAACTGAGGTGTGGCAGGCGTTGTACACTAGGCTGCGGTAGAGTAGGAGATGATGCGGACGACAGAGTCCACAGCTGTGCTCTCCATATGTCTGAGAACATGGACCGGGACATCTGACCGGACCCCAGATATGAGTCAAAAATAGAGGGCAAGCCGAGTTAGTCTCACCTTTTTCGGGTCAGTTTCAGTTTTCAAATTTTAAAAGAATTTTCCAAGCAGTCCAAGCAGTCCACCCGATGGGTCTCAATCCTTTCGTATGGATTCCATGTAGGCCCTTACTGAAAACAGTGCCTAAAGACCGCATTCGGTGAGTACGGGCTCAAAGCTTTGCCCTCCTTCTGGGAGGTGGGCCCGAACGAAGCCTCGGCCGTCGAGCGATGAGTGCCAGCAATCCCCAGGGTAAGTCTTCCGTGGCATTCAAAAAGGCAGCAATTGCCTTCGATGTCCATGAGTCGGATTACTTGGGGCTGCTGAGTGATAACGTGAGTACCTATGAGAGCATGGGTTTCCGTTTCCCCGAAAGGGAGGATTTTGAGCTTTACCTGCGGAAGACCGTGATGCTCCGAGCCGCCTATCGAGATGACAAAGGTGAGATCGTGGTGTTCAACCGTCCGAAGACTCCCAGTTGGGACAACTTCAGATCTTCAGAGGACGCAGGATGCTTGAGAAAGCTCTGGACCTTGTCCCACCAAGTGTCCAAGAAAGAAGTCGAAGCTTTGGCGACGGGAGCAGACGAGGACCAGAAGAACAAGATCACGATGGCCACTGCTCAAGAACTTGAAGAAGAAGCAGTTCGAGCAGGAGGCATCCCCTCACCGGGGTCGGACAGGGAAAGACCAAGTTTGCATACCTTGGGGAGGCTGCAATCGAACTTTGGGCCAAATGGTGCTTACATGCATCTTTCCTGGGAAGTCTATGTGGACCTGGACTATGAGGGGCGTCTCAGAAGACAAGGGCGACTCCCAAAGGACAAGACGGAGATCTTCATCAAGGATGACAACCTGAAGATGGGAACAAAGCAAGGTGTAGACTTTGGGTACACGGACGTGAAGGACATCACAGTCTTGAGAGAGATCATGGAGATCAGAGGGAGAGCCATGCACATGCTCAAGATCCTGGACTATGAGACCCACACCAGATTGGTTAACCGCTATGTCTCCCTGCTGAGGGTTACGCCGGCAGAAGGTTTTCGCAGGCCCACGGTGAATGAGCTCAGGAAGACAGACCGTAACTTGTTCGAGGAGATCCTCTCGTGGGTGGCAAAAGGTTATGGCACCCTTCAGGCGGGCATCACATACCACCTGGATGACAGAGAGTCCTGGGTATGGAAGCTGATGCATCAACAACCGGAGAGTACTCCGGACCAAGGAGTGGAAAAGACCCTTGAGGATAAGAGTAAGAAGAGAAGAAGAGACATTTCCTCCGAGGATGAAGACCGGAGAGTGTCTCGTGATCATAAGAATGATCGAAGGGGTGGTGGGAGAGATGATCCTCCTCAACCACGTTACTGCTTGGTTTGTGGAAAGAGACACGAACCGAGATGCGAACTTACACCTGGGCTTCGTAAAGAGCTAAGGGCGAAGAGCAAAGCACAGAAGGAGAAGGCCAAGCAGTTCAAGAAGAAGGCCGAGGATGAGAAGAAGAAGAACAAGTAGGGACAGCACCCACCCCAGCTGCACCTGACCAAGCTGGGAGATGGGGCCGAACTGATCGTCCGAAATGGTGAGAAAAAGTTTTGCTTGTACTCGCCGTGGGACTTGTTGAGAGGTCGGGATGTTTTTAATCAGAGAAATGTTTTACTTGAAGAGTCTAGACTTTCAGATGTTTCACACTGGGCCCCAAACTGTAGTAGTTTTTCTCGAGCTCGGGAAAAACCTATTGAGGGAGTTCTTTTTCCACCAAAACCACTCCGAAGTGAGGCTTTCCCCAGGGGTATCCCTGATGTCGTAAATGGGCTCAAGTCCTCCAAGAGAAGAAAACTTAATGACGATACTGAGATGGCGGAGCTGTCCGCTGAACAATGTATCATTGCCCATAAGAGAGGAAGATTCTTCTCTTTGGAGCATCCTTTCAATTCGATAGCCCGACACCTTACCTCGTGGAGAGCCCTCCAGGAGGAGTTCGGTGTCTACACGACGCAGTATCACACTTGCATGTTTGAAGGTTCTAAACGAAGAAAGAACCAAATTCTTATTCACAACGTCAAGGAGCTGGATGAAGAGATTGGCCGCCTCTGCAGTTCAAATTGCCGATGCTCGAGGACAGGTCTTAGACATTTGGCATGGAGACCAAAGGTTCAGGCAGGGAAGATCATCTCTTTTGCTACGGGAGAGGAGAGGGAGTACCCTGAGGGCTTTTGCAAGGCGTATGCATGTGCTCTGCAAAGACTTCGCTCCAGGGAGAACANAGAAGTCGAAGCTTTGGCGACGGGAGCAGACGAGGACCAGAAGAACAAGATCACGATGGCCACTGCTCAAGAACTTGAAGAAGAAGCAGTTCGAGCAGGAGGCATCCCCTCACCGGGGTCGGACAGGGAAAGACCAAGTTTGCATACCTTGGGGAGGCTGCAATCGAACTTTGGGCCAAATGGTGCTTACATGCATCTTTCCTGGGAAGTCTATGTGGACCTGGACTATGAGGGGCGTCTCAGAAGACAAGGGCGACTCCCAAAGGACAAGACGGAGATCTTCATCAAGGATGACAACCTGAAGATGGGAACAAAGCAAGGTGTAGACTTTGGGTACACGGACGTGAAGGACATCACAGTCTTGAGAGAGATCATGGAGATCAGAGGGAGAGCCATGCACATGCTCAAGATCCTGGACTATGAGACCCACACCAGATTGGTTAACCGCTATGTCTCCCTGCTGAGGGTTACGCCGGCAGAAGGTTTTCGCAGGCCCACGGTGAATGAGCTCAGGAAGACAGACCGTAACTTGTTCGAGGAGATCCTCTCGTGGGTGGCAAAAGGTTATGGCACCCTTCAGGCGGGCATCACATACCACCTGGATGACAGAGAGTCCTGGGTATGGAAGCTGATGCATCAACAACCGGAGAGTACTCCGGACCAAGGAGTGGAAAAGACCCTTGAGGATAAGAGTAAGAAGAGAAGAAGAGACATTTCCTCCGAGGATGAAGACCGGAGAGTGTCTCGTGATCATAAGAATGATCGAAGGGGTGGTGGGAGAGATGATCCTCCTCAACCACGTTACTGCTTGGTTTGTGGAAAGAGACACGAACCGAGATGCGAACTTACACCTGGGCTTCGTAAAGAGCTAAGGGCGAAGAGCAAAGCACAGAAGGAGAAGGCCAAGCAGTTCAAGAAGAAGGCCGAGGATGAGAAGAAGAAGAACAAGTAGGGACAGCACCCACCCCAGCTGCACCTGACCAAGCTGGGAGATGGGGCCGAACTGATCGTCCGAAATGGTGAGAAAAAGTTTTGCTTGTACTCGCCGTGGGACTTGTTGAGAGGTCGGGATGTTTTTAATCAGAGAAATGTTTTACTTGAAGAGTCTAGACTTTCAGATGTTTCACACTGGGCCCCAAACTGTAGTAGTTTTTCTCGAGCTCGGGAAAAACCTATTGAGGGAGTTCTTTTTCCACCAAAACCACTCCGAAGTGAGGCTTTCCCCAGGGGTATCCCTGATGTCGTAAATGGGCTCAAGTCCTCCAAGAGAAGAAAACTTAATGACGATACTGAGATGGCGGAGCTGTCCGCTGCTAAGTAGACCCTTTGGCTTATAAGTACTTATAAACACTTATACAAGTTATTTGGCTTACAACTACTTATAAGTAAAGATACGAAACTTACATAAACTTATGAATGTATGAAAAACTCAGGGTTTGGACATTTCAGTTTTTGGAAAACTTATCAACGTAACTAATCTAAGTCTTTTTAACATTTCACGAACCCAACATTTTGAAACTGTTTGTTTTTTTTTAAACAGCCCATGGGGCCGCTTTGCCTTGAACAGCAGAAGTTCTAACACCTTTATATAGGGTGGTTTGTTCTTAAAGCTCGGTATGCGGCTCGTAGGGCCGCCTTTAAGTTTTCCTTTCTCATTTTCAAGGGAAATTTTGGGTACCCTTGGGAATGTTATTATAGCACCTTTTTGCCAAGCATTACACCATAAAACCATTTTAACCAATAAGGCATATATGTTGGATACGTGGTATATGTTGGTGGTTAAGGTCATTCTGCCGTAGGTACTCAATTTTTCCTTTTGAAAATTTCATGAGTTGGCAACGTTTTTTTCTTTTATATTTGCGGTCCTCAGGTGTGGCCTAATCTCCTAATTCAAAGGTGTCCTCTGAACCGTGTTTTCTCTTCTTCCCATATTATATATACGGATCTTTCTCGGAGAGTTTGCTCAGAAGGCTCAGAAGGTGCAGAAGCTTCTGCAGGAACCGTTGTGGAAGCTTCCATTGCTTGTTCGAACTTACCGCTAGCATCATCTATCACCCCCCACTGCTAAACAAACAACACGAAGCACAAATTTTATGTGTTCCTATATACCCACCCTCTTCTTTGAGATGTAAAACAAGTGGATTACAAAAAATCAACGTGAACATTTAAGTGCACTCACAGGTTCAAGTGTTAGAGGTTTAACGTGTGCATTCACACAACATATTTTCAACTAGCAAAGGGCATTCACTTTAGTACAAAGAAAGGTGCATTCACCAAATTTTTTCAAACATTTTATATTGTGTGCATTCACACGACGCGTGGGTTTTTTGTGCACTCACAAAAATCAGAAAGAATTTTCTAAAATAAGGAGTTATCAGCTGACGCAGAAACATCACTTTTTTGTTTGATGTTGTCATTACTCATGTATTGGGAACAAAAAATCTTGAGATCCAACACGCACACTCAGAGAATGTGTTTCAGGAGACTCTTGTTATATTTATAAGCGGCACAGAGGGCCGCCAGCCTTGTTATATTTGGCCTGCGGCCCAAAGGGCCGCCACATTTT
>DF239571.1:21208-112816 GCA_000507305.1 Breviolum minutum Mf 1.05b.01
TAAGGAGTTATCAGCTGACGCAAGAAACATCTACTTTTTTGTTTGATGTTGTCATTACTCATGTATTGGGAAACAAAAAATCTTGAGATCCAACACGCACACTCAGAGAATGTGTTTCAGGAGACTCTTGTTATATTTATAAGCGGCACAGAGGGCCGCCAGCCTTGTTATATTTGGCCTGCGGCCCAAAGGGCCGCCACATTTTGTAAGACTGTTTTGATTTTTTTGTTTGTAGATTGTTGATGGTTTCAATCTGAAAAGCCGTTTTTGATGTTTTGGGTCCAATGTTTTCAAAACTTCAGATCAAACATCTAAGACCAAACCATAAACATTTCAACTTTAAGACTTGTGTCCAAAGCAGCGGCCCAAAGGGCCGCAATTTGTTCCGCGCAATTTTTCTCATTGGATGATAGCTACGCTGTTCTGGCTGCAGCTCCACCATGTTGGGCTTGGCCCCAAGTGTTCTTCTGACACCAAAACCTCATTGCTAGATTTCTCCCACCAAGAAAACAATCCTGTGTCTCGGACACAACGAAGTGGGTGGGCCAAAAAGAGAAGATGGTGGCGTTCTTGAACTTGTAGGCATTTGAGTATCATACATGGAACTCCGCCCAAACACAAGTCCCCAATTGCCACCATGTGTCCTTTTACAAACGCTTTCTTGGTTTCGAAAACATCATTTTGAAAATGCAGGGTCAAGGGATCATTGCGGCGTGGTCGCCCAACCAACTTGCTTCCAAATTCCTTCAAACGCAGAGTTCGAACATGGTAAGCTAGGACGCGTGTAAGGACACTTTTGCTGTACTCGCCAGCAGTGTTGCGATCGCCAGAAACCAGCGCATCAAATCGCCATGGACCCACAATGCTTTTGTAGACCTGAAAGGGTTTTAATTTGAGACAAGAGACAGAACCAGAAATCATCAGACTTTCCAACAGCTGTTCTTAACCACAAACGATCATTGGACCATTGGACCACTACAAACTCAAGTCTCGACAACTTGCCCAACACAAAACAACAAATTTGACAATTGAAATAAAGTAAAACCATGCCTTGTGCTTCTTTTCCATCGGTAGGGTGTCGATCAACAAACCAGTTTTTTCAAACTGTTCCTGCAGGTGCATCCGAACATGGTGTTTGGGTCTGATATGCGAACCACCATACGCAGCAATGAATGCAGCTTGGTGCTTCTGCTGTAACTCTGTCAAACGATTGGAGTCCAGAGACACGCCATGCTTGATGTCTGACAGCAAGAGACGGATCTCCAACAAGACATTAAACGAAATGACTGGCAGCACCAACTTGGGCAAATTCTTCATGGGACTCTCATTCAAATAGAAACCTAGAAGTGGCAGCAGAACAAACAATTCTTTCGCTGATCCTTTGTAGAACTCGCCTCCAAACAGTGCTGGGTCCACCAAATGCCTTCGTGCAGAGGTGGTGCTGATGGTTGCAGACTGATGAGATCGCTGCCACGCTGTTCCACCAAAAAGATCTTGCAACATCTCCAAAGTAAAGCCTTCTTCTTTCATCAGGTCCAGTAACAGGCATACTTCCAATGATGCCACACCATTGCTATAGTACAAGTGCATCACATCGAACATCCAGCAATCAGGCGGTGAGTTTTCCCTCACTAGGGGACAAGCCATGGCACCGTCTGGGTTGCAGTTGAAGCCACTGAGTTTCTCTTGGTTCTTCATCTCGGTCTTGCTTGTTACTGGTTTTTTGGCCAGCAACTCATCTATAAGAGTGAAAATTTCAGCATTGGACTGTGGATCGAAACGACTTACATCACTGCAAGAAATCTCCACAAAGTAGTCGTCGATGCTTGTCAGCTCTGAGTCTTTCTTCAAGACATTCTTGCAGCGGATGCATGGTCTAATGGATGCAGATCCTCTGGCATCTAATGAAAGTTTGATTGCGTCCAGGTCTCCAAGCCACAAACGCTGACGCAAAAAAAGGAGACGGTGTTGATCTGCTCTGCCAGGATGTGCTGAAGGAAACTCTAGCGCAAGTCCAGCTTCATCCAGATCTTCAACCAAAGAAGTCACCACTGCCTTCCAAACAGCAGAAAAACCACCACGAACTTGGGAACAAGCACGATGCTGAATCAGAGCAAGTGGATGCCAGACTTTCTCATCATCCAAACATTGTAACTCACGAATTGCAACATAGAATAAAGAACATTTCTTTCCTGATCCATGCTGAAGAACGTTGCCAGCTGTGCATTCATCATGATAAGATATCAGCTGATGCTGCCGACACGGATTCTTGTCTATCAAGGCAATGAGTTGTTCTGCGAAATTAGGGCAGCAGTCGACCACATGTTGCAGCAGAGGGCCCATCTTGCAAACGTAGAAAGTCACCGGTAGTTCTCCTTGCAATGCTGGCAGTTGGATGGGCTTCAAGCACTTGTCTGGTAGCTCTGCTTGAACCATTTTTTTCCATGTAGTCAAACTGACGGTGTCATCATCCAAACCTGCACTCTTCAAAGTTTCGGTGACGATCTCATGCATGGCTTCATCTGACACCCTGGCCTTTGCCAGCAGTGTTTGCAGGACATCACAGGAAAGTTTGCGTCGTTTTCTCATTTTGAGACAGAACTCTCCACAGAAATGAAATACGAAACTGCCAATCTTGAAATTCACATGGTTGCACTTGAAGCCGCCAAGACAGTTGAAAAAAGAAACTAATGATTTGATAAAAGAGAATTCACTTGACTTGAAACAAGCAACAAATGATTTGGTAAAAGAGAATTCAAATGGTTGCACTTGATCAGAACCACTGGGGCCGCCAAGACACTTGAAAAAAAAACTAATGATTTGATAAAAGAGAATTCACTTGAAGCCGCCCATGGGGCCGCAGACACTTGAAACAAGAAACAAATGATTTGGTAAAAGAGAATTCACATGGTTGCACTTGAAGCGTCCCATGGGGCCGCACACACTTGAAAAAAGAAACTAATCATTTGACAAAAGAGAGCAGCCTCAGACTTTTTTTCACCACAGCCTTTTCGAGATGAGACGGGTAGGAAGATTTCACTTCCTGCAACAATTTCTTTCCATCCTAAATTCATAAGCAACATGTTCCATCCTACCACACAGAAGCTGTTCTGTGCAGGAATTCACGTTGCAACAAAACCCAAAGCCATTTGTCCAAAATGGCTAAAACACATGAATCAAATCTATGTGCTTATAATCTTCTAGATCGTCAGGAACACCGTCATCTCTCATTTCTTATTGTTCTTCTCCTTCTTGACCTTGATCGCATTGATGTGGTTTGTCAAATTGCGCAGCAGTTGGTTGGCTTGCTTCTCATTTGCAAAAGGCAATGGGTCCATTGCCGCCACTGTTGCCTTGGCAGCAACTTGCAAACACTGGTGACAACTCTTGCGGGCAACCGATACATCTTGAAGGGCAGCCAGAAATGCCACCAGCTCAGGGTTGCTTGGGTCCAAACGATCCTTCGCATCTTTCTCAGCAATCTCACCCTTCTTGAGCCCCAAGGTCAAAGGCTGCAGCATTTTAGATGCCAAAGTAGTCCACTTTCGGTTCTCTGTCAAGATCTTCCTGTCTTCCTTTGCCTTTTCTTTTTGAACTTCCTTCGCAGCTGCTTTGTCAGCCTTTTCCTGAGCCCTTTTTTCTGCTGCCAGACGTTGCTTCTCTGTCTTGTGCCTTTTCTTTTTGTCATCTTCTTCATTGTTCTCTCCACCAGACTCGTCAGAAATCAGGTCCATGATCACAGGGCCAGCGGCAGTGCCTTCAGAAAGGCTGGCTGTGGCGGCCTTCTCAACATCAGTCAAACCCTTCTTCCTTTTCTTGACAAGTCTTTCAGATTGAAGAATGGATCCTTCCACTGACTCTCGAACCTCAGCCTCACTGATTTGGACCTCTGCTACCAAGTAAGTCCAGCAGGCAAGGGAATCCGACCATTCTCGAGGTGCATTTGCTTCAAAGTTCTCTGGTAGAGGGTATCCTTTGGCTCGCAACACCCCCAACGGCTTGAACTTCCCTCCCACAGCCCGCTTGCTCATGGTGATCTTTCTTTGGGTCAGGTTCGTGATCAGGACATCCCTAATTCTTTCATACTTGAAGCAAGCACTGCCTTCTTGCTTAGTACGGCCTGCCTCAATCCAGAACTGCTGCTGCTCCTGAGAAGAAAGGCTCTGGAACTCTTGCGGAGGCCACTGAAGGTGTCGGCGTAGAGCTGTGCACACTGCATTGCATGACTTGCACCAATGTTCTTCAGGATTCCTGGTCACCATGTCAAGCAGAGGGTGTGAAGCACCGCATTTGCGACAACTGGTTTGAGTTTCGAAATCACTGTTGTCTTCATTCTCACCACCAGTCTCAGCAATCTGTGTCTCCTGTCCAGGGGGCACCTGCGACTCGCCTTCTTGTGTGGCACCTGCAGCCAGTTGAACCTGTTCAACTGGTGGAGCGACTTCTGGTACCTGTTCAACTGGAGGGCCTTCAACTGGGGCAGTGACTTCTGGTTGATGGCCTTCAACTGGTGGAGTGACTTCTGGAGCCATAGATTCATCTTTGAAAGTGTCCTGCACTTGTGAAAAAGTGTTCTTGAAAGCACGAAGATGTCCATCCTTGTCCTCATCATACATCTGAGTTTCGACAGCAGCTTCAAGATCTTGAGTCGATGGAACGACTTCAAGACTAGCCATGGGATCGGCCAGAACTATGAGCAGTGTCCCTATACGAACTATGAAAAAAGAAATCTTGCAGAAACACAACAAACAAACTCAGATCACCAGCGTATTTTCGTCCCAAAGGGCCGCAATGCAAAAAAAAAAATCTCATATCAGAAACTTGCTGGCGGCCCAAAGGGCCGCAGTGTAGATTTTTTTTGTAGCTTCACTCACAGAAAAGTTCCTAAAAGTTTGCCGTTTGGTCATGTATCTGACATGTATCTTAAGTGTATCTTTGTGTATCTGGAGTTTTCAAAAAATGCCAGATACATAAAGATACAATCCAGACATATAAAGATACACTTGAGATACATTCCAAAACAACCAGATACACTAAGATACACATTAGATACATCACAGATACGTGTATATGAAGTGTATCTTATGTGTATCTTTGTGTATCTTGAGTTTTCAAATAAATGTCAGATACATAAAGATACAATCCAGACATATAAAGATACAATTGAGATACATTCCAAAACAACCAGATACACTAAGATACACATCAGATACATCATGGATACATTGCACAACTCAAATTGACATTAGCCACAACAATGTGCGACTTTACACTCATTTTCCCCAACAGCAAAAGGCGATGCTTGACCTCAATCCTTGTGAGTGACAATCCATATACTTTCTCTGCCAAAACTGTCAGCCTATCTTCAATACAGGCTTATATCAAAAGCATCAAGTCCTTCCTTGAGTGTCTCACGTTTGCTTGCGAGCCTTCTTCTTCGCCTCATTTGATGAGCTTGCCGGTCGTTTTGAAGGGGGAGTGGCATCATTGACTTTCTTCACGACTTTCTCCTTGGATTTGATCTGGTAATTCTGCTTGTAGATGAGCTTGATCTTGTCAGTCTCCTGGTTGGTGCACAACATCATGTTCTTCGCCCTGCTTCCAACCTCCTCCAAACAAAAAGCCCATGACTGAGTGTCCACACGGTCGATCCTGAAGTATTCTAGACCGGTGTGTGGGTGTGACACCACCATTTGGAAGCCAATTGATTGGAAGACGAGCTCGGCAGCTAGCTCCAATTCGTTCATGGGCTTCAACCAAAGAGCCACGTAATCTCCCTTGTAGTGGTGAGCGATCATGTTGTACCCTCGAGTTCTTTTCACAACCCACCTATAGGTCCCTCCCAAAGCCATGGTAAAGGTAAAACTTGGATATTCGTCACCAGAATTGAACTTGGTCCACGCTTCTGCAACCTTCTCAGCAGAGCCAGGGCCAACTGAGCCCCACTTGTTGATGACCGAGTCAAAGTCTGGGAAATCCATTTCATCACCTGCGGCCAATTCCACGAATTGCCATTGACTCTTCAAAGCCTTTGGCTTTCGGCTCGCCATGAGGCTCAGACTGCTAGGAAAAACTCAATGAATCAAACAGCCAAATGGCAACTGGGAAAAAACATAATGTATACGATATAATCATCATATTGTTTCAACAGTTGAATAGAAGCACACATTCTGAACATGACATGTTCTTCAAAACAGAAACTGTGATAGACAAGTGCAATGGTGCAAACGTTTCATTCTTCAGCTGCTGACGGCCCATGGGGCGGTTCCTACCACCCCATCATCATCATTGTCATCATCATCATTCATCATCATCATCATCATCATCATCATCATCATCATCATCATCATCATCATAAGCAAACACTTATTCGCGGCCCATGGGGCCGCATGGTGCGCACACACACTTTTTTTCATGGGTTCACTGCTGTCACCGTTGGTTTTGGCTCCGCCATTTCCAACTAGTCTTTTTGAACTTCTTCTTGACATGCCTTTCATAGTGTCGCTGGGATTGGTAGCCATGTTCCTGAATGAAAAAGAGAGTCAGAGATGCCAAAGAAACAATAAATAAAACATTCTAAGAAAGGACTGAAAGGACTGAAACCAGAAACCCACAAAACAATCAAGAAGGGGAAAGCAACTCCACAAGTGGCCCCCCCCTACCCTGGACTTGCTAGTCCCAATGTTGAGAAATGTGCATGTTTCTTTTTTGCCGAGTATCCCACCAAGGAAACTTCTCCTTCTTGACGGCTGTCTTGTCAGCACCGCTGTCTTCCTTCCATGTTTGCTCAGATTCCGTCACCTCCATCTTCACATTGTTGTTCATCTTCACATTGTTGTCCTTCTTGTCCGCTGTCTTTTCAGCACCGCTGTCTTCCTTCCATATTTGCTCAGATTCCGTCACCTCCATCTTCACATTGTTGTCCATCTTCACATTGTTGTTGAAGTCCATGGTCTGGTCAACCTGTCCAGGACAACAGCTTCAAACTCAGAATTAAGTGACTGTCTCAAATTCTGCAGGACCAGCTTTCATTCAATGTGTGTTGACAAAAGATGAAACTCTGAATTCGATGTCTGCTAGACAGATGTAAGCTAATGACATCTTTGCAGGTCAACATCTAGAAAAGGTACTGTCTTGTTTCACATCTCTCAAGTCAAATACTGGCAAGGCAATTCAAATTTGACCATGAAGTTAGAAAGGCTGCAAACTACAAAGCGCAAACCACGCCTGGCTCCGTGAGGGATATATGTTCATGGAAGCAGCCTGCTGAAGGAGGAAATCGAGATCTGTCATAGGCTTTGCGGGCTCTGCAGGGTTTGCCTCAACGAACGCCAGCTGCTCTGCATACTCCCACGCTGCATAGAACTCCATGGCAAGACTACACTATCACACAGTCTTGGCTTCAAAAAGTGCATTCACAACCTTGAACGCTAGCAGAATCATGTTGTAATTGCAGTCCCTAAATTCTGAACTCAAGCATATGTTTTGCATGTGGGTTCTGTTTGAGCAAGACAAGTTCAAAAGCAAAGGCAAAAAAATACATCATGATCAAACACACATCTAAGCGGCCCATCGAGCCGCCAATATTAGAAAGCCTGACTGCTAATTCACATGTAAATGGTCTACTTCATCGACTCATCGTCAACCTTTTGGACCAAAAACAATCCATGATTTTGATGCAAGTCACCCTGAGTTCAAACAAACTATCTCACAGAACCATTTTGAACCAAGAGTTCACTGCAACCTTTCAGAAATTCAATATGAAGTTTCCATCCTGCGGCCCAAAGGGCCGCTTGGTGCAACATCCCGGCAAACCATCCTAACCAACTTTTTTCAGAGCAGGCCAGAGGTTCAATACATCTCACCATGCGGCTTCATACTTGCGTTTTCGCCAGCAGCTCCTTGTGCAGCCTTCCACATGTCTACAACTTGTACATCCATCAGGCTTTAATCTCTTTGCCTCACTCCTGCTGATCTTGCCACGATACAAAGGAGATGAAGAGGATGCCGCTGGCCTTTTCAAAGACTTGCCATCCTTTGCAGTTTCAACCTTCTGCCCACATCCCGCAGGCTTCTTTTGAATCACTGCTTCTTTCTTTGAACTTGCAGCAGCTGCTGCTTTCTTTGGACTTGCAGCAGCCTTGGAACTCGCAGGCCTCTTCATGCCGCTAGATTGGTCAGAACTCTTGCCTTGCGACCTCTGGGAGATAGCATTGGTCAACTTCAACAGTGACTCCTGCACTGTGCATTTGGCCTTGGGATCAGGTTGATGTTTCTTTGGAAAGGCTGGAGCCGCATCCTCATGGCCAGCCTTTCTGACTGTGTGGCCAGCTTTTTCAACCTCACCATCTAATGCTTCCTCAACATCCATCAAAGCATCTTTCTTTTGATCCTGCACGGCCAATGTCTTCTTTGGGCTATCTTCCAACGCCAGCATGGGCATTTTCGCCTTCGGTGCAGGCTCAGCAGGTAAAGGCATCAGCTCAGCCTCTTTGTTCTGTCCAACCATTGTAGCTTTGGGTTCAATCTCGGCTCTTGCAGGCATGGAAGGGCCTGGAAGAGGGGCAGCTGGAGCTGGCAATGCCAAGACTGGAGCTGGAGCTGGCAATGCCAAGGTTGGAGCTGGTGGCTGTAAAGCAAAAGGCCCAGGATGGAAGCGCTGCTGTGGTTGTTGATACATCGAAGTCATTGCATTCTTTGGAATTTGCAAAGTGCATTGACTGTTCGTACTCCTCATAGCAATCAGACTCGAAAGGTGATTCAGCAACTCCATGGTGATGTTGACAGGCAATTGGGCTGGCCTTTCATCTCCAAAAGCAAACTTCCTGCGAGCCTCATCCAAATCTGACGGATCTGTGGGGAGATCTTGCATTGCGCCCATCACCTGTGGTTCGTTGCGATAAAGAGTGAGCCAATGCTTTGCCTGAGATTTGCACGAAAGATAGGCTGACCGAAGTGATATCCCATCTGAGAACCTCCCCTGGTCGCAAAGCAAAAGGAGGCAGGTCAGCATGCTGTAAGTGCCCTCACTGGGATGCCGCAGTCCCAGCTTGAACCTGGCTGCTGCATGGAATAGGAAAGACTATCAAAACAATACTGGTGCTATTTTGAATTTCTGTTGTACCACCTCTCAACAATACGCTCCTAAATTTTCAGAAATAAAAAATGAAGTTGGCACATCATTCTATATGACTGCTCTCCTGAATACATCCATCCACTTGTATAAACAAGACAAGAAACAAATGCTCGATCAGAAGTTTGAGATGCACCGTGAGGGCCTGGGACTGAAGAGATGGGTTTGTGAGGCGTAACCAGTCAGCATCGCGCAAGTATAGAGGCAATAGTTTCCAGTTCTGCAAACTAACCCGAGTCGAAACAAAGGAAACCTTCTCAGTCACAACTGCAAGTAGCGAAGACATCATCTCTTCAGTCCATGGCATGGACTTCAATGATGTTATCATCTGGGCACCATTCTCATGGCTGACTTGTTTCAGCTGCTGGAGCTCCTTGAGCATGGCATCGAACTGCTTCTGCCTGAGCTCAGAAAAATTTGCCTCATCCCGGCAATTTTCCAAAAATTCTTTCACGCCCTTTAAGCGAGTCACAGCCATGGTTGTTTTGAACCAGTTTCTGGCAACGAAACAATTCGGTCAACCCCGCGCATGAACATCCCTGCATGATCTCAATGAAAATCATTTTGTGTTCAAATACCAATTCTAAAAATATACAGTGGCAACAATAAAAGAATTTTCCACATGACATTCCAATGCGGCCCATGGGGCCGCCATAACTCCATTATCTCAATTAAAAGTTGTGTTCCAACACCAATTTTGAAAAAATACATGCAACAATAGAAAGTCTCAACTCCAATGCGGCACATGGCAGTTTCGAAATCCATGATCTCTATGATAAAACATGTGTTCAACACCAATTCTAAAAAACATACATCAGAAAAAAGAAACCTGCACATGAACTTTCCATGCGGCCCATGGGGCCGCGAAGGCTTATCAATTTCTTACCCATGTAAAACCTGTATTCAAACGACATTTCTGAAAACATACAGTGACAACAAAAAAACATGCTCATGACCTTCTGATGCGGCCTATATGGGGCAGCGAAAACCTTTTTTTCAAAAACACATGTTGTTTCTCTTGAAGGGCTTCTACCTTCGACGATCATCTTCAGCAATGCACGCAGTCAGCTGAACCAGGCCATCTTCGAAAATCACTTCGATCTTTTTGACCAAAACCTTGATCTCATCATTGGTGCGGAACAATGCGTACACCAGGAAGATCTCCAAACTCTTCTTGACATATCGCTGAAGCTCAAGTGCTGCGCGCTTGCTATAGGGAAATGCATCGCGATACTTCTCCGCAAAGCTGACAATCTCGCAGTCATCCACAGGAATCATTTGAGAATCACGATCATCAGGTAATCGCAGTACTCCTCCTCCAAGTGCTCCTCGAACGACAGCACAAAAGGCAACCCATAGAGACAGGAAGAGTTTGCGGCTTTCGCAAGTCATCAACTTCATCAGCCCAACTGCACTCTCCTTGGTGACCTCCAAATCCATATCGCCAAAATCCTTAGATGCAGTCTGCCGGCACAATTCGACGAAGTCCTCCACCGCCAATCTGCTCGGAAAGCAGGCCATCGACTTCAAGAAATTGAAGAACGCTAAAATTCACTTGCCCTCACTTGAGAGCACAAAGGTCACACATGGCGGCGGAAAAGCTCTTTCATAATTACAGATACCGCGATCCATGGGGCCGCTCTGTTATAATGAAAATGAACTGTTGCGGCCCATTGGGGCCGCTGTAAGCCATCAAATCAAAAATGTTGCGGCCCATTGGGCCGCTTTTTCTTGTTGATACTCACAAAAGACTGTTAATTGTTTGTGTCCTTTCAAACGAAAACAAAGCAAAAATTTTATCAAAAATGACTGGTTTTCAAAAAGGTATCGGAGAGTTTCCAAATCTCTTAAGTTTTTTTAAGTTTTTGGGATTTGGTTTTGTCCATTTTGCAAAAAAAACATGGAAAAACTTAGGAATACTTATAAAACTTACATCTTGTCGTATGTGTTCACGAAAAGATATATCTGAACCCTAAGTTCAGTAACATTGTTATACTTCTTACAAGACTTAATCTGCTTAGAACCATGGTTGTAATTGATTTATAAACTACATACAAGTACTTATAAGCCAAAGGGTCTACTTAGTGAACAATGTATCATTGCCCATAAGAGAGGAAGATTCTTCTCTTTGGAGCATCCTTTCAATTCGATAGCCCGACACCTTACCTCGTGGAGAGCCCTCCAGGAGGAGTTCGGTGTCTACACGACGCAGTATCACACTTGCATGTTTGAAGGTTCTAAACGAAGAAAGAACCAAATTCTTATTCACAACGTCAAGGAGCTGGATGAAGAGATTGGCCGCCTCTGCAGTTCAAATTGCCGATGCTCGAGGACAGGTCTTAGACATTTGGCATGGAGACCAAAGGTTCAGGCAGGGAAGATCATCTCTTTTGCTACGGGAGAGGAGAGGGAGTACCCTGAGGGCTTTTGCAAGGCGTATGCATGTGCTCTGCAAAGACTTCGCTCCAGGGAGAACATTCAGAGCTTTTTGGAAGTCTTCTCAGGGCCAAACGCTCCACTATCTTCAAGCATAGCCAAGGCCTTCAATGTTCCCCTACCCGGGAGTAAACTGGATACCCAAAAGGGAGTTGTGACCGAGTTCTCAAGACCTGATGAGTTGCCCATCTCACAGGTGTACCCCACTGAGCCCATTCCAGTGGAGACGAACGCATACCGACTGGCGGCAGTAGAAGCTGGGAAGCAGCCCAGCTACGGGAAGAGATGTCCTCTCATTCCTGATGGACTTCAATCTCCATCAAAACACATGGCGCACGCCAGAGTTCTTAAACACCCCTTCACAGGGAGTACCAGCCTCAAGAAGGACCACCTTAACAATATCACCTTTTTGGAAAGGCCGGGTCACGAGGTAGTCACGTGGAGATTACTCCAACTTCAACGTCTTAAAGCCAAGGTTCGGACTCTGGCAGGAAAACAAACACAGACGAATAAGGCTGCGGCCTGGACCGCGGAGAAATTGGGTTTGAAGATTCAAACCGAAACGATGTCGTACCTGCAAGATGAGTTGAATATTGAGGACAAGGACGTACCAGACATCTGTCTTAAGGGGCTTGGGATCTTAGGAGACGCTTCTATATCGCCTTTCTTCGAGCCTTTTGAAGTCCGCCCAACAATGAGTCAAGAGGTATTTCATCATACCAAGTGGCAGCGATCCCTTGACATGATGGAACGTGTCAAAACAATGGGCCGTGCAAGCCCAAAGGATATGTCTGAAGCCATCTGGAGAAAAACTCTCAAGGAAGTGGCAACAGGCACCATGGGACCACCCATGAGTCTTGAGGAGGTGAGACAAACTTTCATGAATGACTTTCAGATTGTTCCAAGCTTCGGTCTGAGGCAGGGACATGATGAATCGGGTCAACCCAAGTTTAGACGCATCGATGACTACACCGCATCAGGTGCCAACCCTTCCTCACACAGATGGCAAAAAGTCCCAATGACTATGCCAGACTATGTGGGAGTTCTTTCGAAGACGATGGGTCGAAAAGGGTGGGATATTCGGTACTCGACCGATGACATGAAGTCAGCCTACCGTCAAATTCCCTTAGACCCGAAGCATGTGAGATATGCCATCACGGCCGTGTACGACCCCACCTCGGATTCAGCAAAGCTATTCACCATGTATGGACAACCCTTTGGGGCGGGACACAGCGTCCCAAATTTCTGCAGAGTAGCCGAATGGCTGTCCCGCTTCTGTCAGAGATACTTTAAACTCTGTGCAGACCACTTCTTTGATGATTTCTTTACAGTGGAACCCTCCGCTACGATCCAGTCAGCTATGTTTTGCCTCCAGCAAAGTTTCTCCATATTGGGTTTCAGCTTGGATCCTGAAAAGACCCAACCCCCAAGTGATGTATGCAACATCTTGGGAGTAGTCTTTAACTCGTCCTCTTTGCAATTGCAAAGAAGGCTCCTTGTTGAGTCCAAACCAACTAGGATCGCAAATTTGAAAACTTGCATCAACGAAGTTTTGAGTCGAAACTCTTTGACGCCCTCAGTCGCTGCTTCCATCGTCGGAAAATTCCAGTTCTTATGTAGCACTATGTTTGGGAAAGTAGGCAGATGCTGCACCGCTCCAATCAGACACAGACAGTACTCAGTTGGAGGTCCAACAGAATGTACATCTCAAATTCGGACAGCACTGAGACTCATGATCCACTTCTTGGATTTTGCACCCTCAAGACGTCTGTACCTGGATGTCACATCACCAGTGATACTTTACACTGATGCTTCAGACGTTCCAGAGCGTACCCCCAGACAAGTTCTGGGAGCGGTTCTGATAGACCAAGACACCATCCTGCATACATACTGGCCAGTGTCACCAGCCATCATCTCCCGTTGGATTCAAAAGAAAAACCACATGAGCCAGCTAGAATTGCTAGCTGCTCCATTGGCTCTCGCCACCTGGAGACAGAGGCTGGAACGTCGAGACATCTTGTTGTTTATAGACAATGAAGGTGCCTGTGCCAATCTGGTCAAAGGTTTTTCACCTCAAACCGACTCATCTGCAATTGTTGGCCAATTCTGGCTAATGGCATGTTCCTTGGAACTCAACATTTACGTAGATCGTGTTGAGTCCAAGAGTAATCCAAGCGACGGACCCAGTCGACTTGATTGCAGCTTCCTCACTTCCATCGGGTCCAGATGGACAAATCCTCAAGCCGACCCACTTGAGAACCCTCAGATTGACCCAGCCCAATGGTTTGAGCGTAACCAAGGTCATCGGGGGGAATAGACGCCAAACACCATCTGCGGGGGGAGAGTGTTGGCGAGGTATCCTCCTCTGGGATAAATTCTCTTTGAGATCACTTCTCTACACCTTCGCTTGGAGTGTAAGAGAGTGAAATCCAAAAGAGAACGAGGGCAACGCTCGTCTGACCCCACTGGACCTTAGCGTCAGCAAGGAAAAAGAAAAAGTGAGAGCAAATAGTGCTGCTCTCAGTTTTGGTGGATGTTGAGCATACGATAGGCAAATATCCACCTCTTGTGCCGTGGTACTAATGTGGATGTTTGCAAACGATAGCTCAAACGTGGCCATTTTGGATCACAGTGAGAGCGGCCAACATCACACTCTCCCCAAAGATTTTAAATCCCACCCTCCCTTCCCGGGGGAGAGTGTTGGCGAGGTATCCTCCTCTGGGATAAATTCTCTTTGAGATCACTTCTCTACACCTTCGCTTGGAGTGTAAGAGAGTGAAATCCAAAAGAGAACGAGGGCAACGCTCGTCTGACCCCACTGGACCTTAGCGTCAGCAAGGAAAAAGAAAAAGTGAGAGCAAATAGTGCTGCTCTCAGTTTTGGTGGATGTTGAGCATACGATAGGCAAATATCCACCTCTTGTGCCGTGGTACTAATGTGGATGTTTGCAAACGATAGCTCAAACGTGGCCATTTTGGATCACAGTGAGAGCGGCCAACATCACACTCTCCCCAAAGATTTTAAATCCCACCCCCCCTTCCCGGGGGGGTATCCTCCTCTGGGATAAATTCTCTTTGAGATCACTTCTCTACACCTTCGCTTGGAGTGTAAGAGAGTGAAATCCAAAAGAGAACGAGGGCAACGCTCGTCTGACCCCACTGGACCTTAGCGTCAGCAAGGAAAAAGAAAAAGTGAGAGCAAATAGTGCTGCTCTCAGTTTTGGTGGATGTTGAGCATACGATAGGCAAATATCCAATAAATAACAATAAACACATGTCTCTATATGTCTCTTGATGGCCTTGATGTTTTTTTTTCATTGGTTTCCTTGAGAGGCCTCAGCCGCAGCCGCCGATGGTGGGAAGCTTTACGCCTTGCCCAACGGCATGCCCGGCACGACGACACGGTGCCTCTCGAAGCACACATTCCGAATGGTGAATCTTCTGATGCGTGGATGCCTTGGCACTTAGGCATTGAAGAATGCTGCAATTCAAGCAGCTGGACATGGAAGTTTGTGGCAAGAGGCATTCACCAGCATTTGCATCCACGTGCTGCGCATGACTTGTGTAGCAATGACTGAATTTACATAAATCTACCCTCCTGATAACTGATTTAGCGCTGAGCAGACGCGGATGGAAAGTTGAAGTTTGTTAACCTCCCGGAAACTGTTTTTTGTTGGACAACATGGCAAACGTTACAAACAGTGTGGGAGTTTGCCAAGTTATTTTTCCCTTTGATCCATTATTTTGACTGCATTCGACGTGCATTGCTGCATAGGCTGTGAAGATCTTCCAAGAAATGCAGTGCAGAGAAGCAGTCGATGCCATCAGCTTCAACTGCCTCGTCACAGCGCTCTCCAAAGGCACCCGGAAGACCCTTGGTGAAGACTGAGTGCAATGGAAACTGTCACTTGGTGAATGAACTCACGATTTCACCGGAAAGACTTCATTGATCTTCATGGATTTCCTCTTGAAATTGATGAGATTCTGCCTTTGTCGACCATGTCAGGCAGTCGGTTAGATTCTGCCATACGCTTTGTTACAGAGGCGCAAGGCACAACAGCGCAGCGCAACAGCTACAGAAATGGCCTTTGGCATTGAGTCAAGCATTCGAAGACTTTGGCTCAAGAAAATTGCAGCTCAAAACACGAGCACAGTCCCTAAAATGACCCTAGTTCTATGCTTTCTTTTCACATTCTAGCTTGCGTTTTCGTGTGTGCGGTTTGAAACTTTAATCATGTTGAGTACTTTGTACTTCGGAGTACAAGAACTTCACTTGGGTTTGTGCAAATTTGGAAAAACATCGTAAATTCATGGGTGATTTGCAAAAAGCACGGCTGATTCATGGGGCATAGATTCAGGTTTTCATGATCTGCGTTTGCTCTGCGGTGTCCGGTGAGGAAATCACTGTCTTTGATGCAGAGGAATTTCAAAGCAAAACTGTCAAAGACTTGAAACAAAGATTATCCACGCAGATTCATTGCTCGAGGTTTCGTCAAAGACTCTATGAAAATGTGCAAAATGCTGAGCTTCAAGATGATGAAGTGCTGGAAAAGTTGCCGAGCCGCAATTTGCAATTGGTGATTTTAGAATTTTGGCCAGAGGAGAAGATCCCGGTCCAAGCTATGTTGTATGCATGTCAAAGGAATCAGCCAGATTACCTCGAAGAACTGCTTCGTCGTCCACATGTTCCCAATGTGAAATGTCCGGAGGGTTGGACGCTATTACATCATGCTGCAGAGAATGGCAATTTGGAGTGTGTGAATTTGCTGCTGGAAGCGGGTGCCAAAAGTGATGAAATGCCCGAAGATGGTGGAACTCCCTTACACTTGGCAGCCTGGGGTGGATATGTAGAGATTGTGGACAAATTGTTGGACGCCAGAGCCGACAAAGACAAGATTGCTGGTATAGAGGGTGAACCAACACCTATACTCTTGGCAGCTGAAGCTGGTCATGTAGACATTGTCTCACTGTTGTTGCAGGTAGGGGTTGACAAAGATGCTGCCACAAAAGACTCGGGTCAAACATCTCTGCATTTTGCTGCTAGCCAAGGGGATCTCCAACTCACACAGCTGTTGCTGGAATTTGGAGTTGACACAAAGAAGATCACAAATGGCTCCAGTCAAAACACAGGTGCAACAGCCTTACATGCTGCGGCATGGAATGGTCACTTGGAGATTGTGTCATTGTTGCTAGATCATGGTGCAGAGAAGGATGCTCCAACTTCTGACAATGGCGAGACTCCTTTGCATTATGCTGCTCGGAGAGGTCATGTTGAGATTGCTAAAGTCTTATTGGAAGCGGGTGCCGACAAGGACAGAGTCACCACTGACAATTGTGCCACACCCTTGCATGCGGCAGCATGCAATCGCCGCCCGGCGGTAGTGGAGCTTTTGCTCGAAAAGGGTGCTGACAAGGAAAAAGCCACTACGCAGGGTGAAACCGCCTGGCAATTGGCCAAGATGTTCGACGATTCTACTCTTACAGTGTTTCAATCCCACAGTGAACGATCCAGCGGAAAAGGAATGCTGTTATCTTTCAAGATCGACTATTTGTGCTTAACTGTGGTTCATCTCACCTTGGTTTTGATGATCTGTTGAACTTGCTTGAAAGCCCAGGTCATTCTACATGATTTTACATGTGTTCGTCTTGTTGTGATGTATTGATGCCTGATGATTTACAATGCTTTTCGTGCAGGTACGGGTATTTCCTCAGACTTGTTACCATGGTCTGCTTTGGTAGTAGCTTGCGGCAAAGCCTCGCAATGGCAGCAAGCAGTGCAGATAGGTGCCGGGGACGGCAGTCGTGAAATTCAAGTACCTCATGACATCGACATGAAATACTCGACCATTATGATCCATTTTGACTATTTTATAGCGACTCACCATGTACAACATGGGATACTCCGCCATCAGTGAATGAACAACTCCTAAGAAGCACGAGGAACTATTACGAAGTATCAAGCAAACCAACAATGGACATCACACTGATTGATCTCTAACCTCGGCAGGAACGGAACATCAGGTCACAAGAGTAGTGGCAGCTGCATTGACAGCTTGTACACAAGCAAGTCGATGGGAAATGACCTTAGCACTTTGGAAGTTGAGAGGACAGACTCCGATGACTCCGATGTCCAACTTCCTAGAATCAGTGAAGCTGTGATCAGCTATCCAATTGACCATCTTGATGCACATCCACAATCCACAATCTTTGATGAATATCTGAAACAGTTTTGTACAAATCTCAAACACCAACAACTCCATTTTGGATGTTCAGTTTTCCATGATTTTTCCTTTTTTTTTTCTGCATACATGTGCCCTGGTTTTCCATCGCTTCAGGACCTCTCGAACCATCCTTTCTCCTCAGCGCATTTGCCAAAGGACGTCGTTCTTCAACAGCTTTGGACCTTCGTCGACAGGCTTCAGACAGAGTTTCCTATAGGTACTATAGTTATTTTGAATACCGTCCCTTTACATCCGATCCATGAGATTGGATTTTGAATTCAGGATCAAAGAATAGATGAACAATGTAAAGAGGAGTGTTCATGTATATTCAGTGCTTATACTTTCTTCCTTCTGCGTCCAACCTCCCTACCAATTGATGTCCATTTTTTCTCTTATCGTTAACTTTTGGTGGCAGATGCAGAAGCAGTCCATTCCAATCAACATTGTGGTCAACAACTCTGTCCTCAGTGCTTTGAGCAAAGATGGACGCTGGCAGGAAACTTGGCACAAAAAGCAGATCTTTTTCGAAGGGACAAGATGTGTCTATCAGATTCTAACACTGGACGGATGCAGTGAAACTGCGCAGTTTGGATTTGAGATGTTTATCTGTCAAATCCAATCAGCATTTGCGAAATAAAGCACCTCGAATTGGTTTTAGGAAGCTTGGATGATTCTTCAAGAGATGAGAGATGGAGGGCCTGAACTTCGTCCTGATGCTGCTCAGATTTCAATACACTGTGATCCTCGATCCTTTGAACACAGCGTAGGTAACCAGGTAGCTCAGTTTCGCCCTCAGGTCATCAGCTACAACTCAGCAATCTCTGCTTGTGAGCGGGGCTGGCAATGGATTGCTGCACTTCATCTTTTTACACACATGCGAAAGGTCTGGTCCATCGTTTCGTCGGATGAGTTTTGTAGAGTTTTGCTGCCAAACTTCTGGAGGTATATTTGGAAATAACGGGAATTGAATTGTAAAGCAGATTATACTTAACGGGCACAGTGATATTTAGTATATCTATGTATACACATATGTATATGTATATTTACATATAGACATATAGAAATACAATATATACGCATGCATGTATATATTACCATTATATTACCCCATTACATTTTAGTTTAAACTGTTATGTTATGTCCATGTTGTTTCTCAACATACTCTCTTCACAAAAAATGGCTTTCTAGCAAACCTTCAAAAAAAACCAGGAGCGGGTGAAGATCAACAACATTTCGTGCAACAGTTTGTTGAGCGCTTTTGAGAAAGGCCGATGTTGGATGGATGCCTTGCACCTCTTCGAAAAGATGCGTCGATGGCGCTTACACACACAGGTGTCGAAGGGCGCGTTTCATTCTGGGTACCATTTTAAAAGGAATTCGAATCCTCCACCGGTTGGGTTCTAATGTACCACGTCGTTGCAAAATGATCAGGTCTCCTTCAATGCAGTGGCCAGTGCATGCGAAAAGTCATGGCAATGGCGAAGGGCCTTGCTCTACCAGGGTGTCCCAGATGTGGTCGCATGCAATGTGTACCGTGGCTATCCGTGTCTGCCAGGGTGTTTTGCGTTGATGAATTTGCCACGTCTGTTGCTTCAAACAAAAAAATATAGAAAATCCTCTGGACGTCCGAGGTCCATAAACGCATGTGAGAAGCTTGGCTGGACATTTCGACGTCATCACAGGTGCATGTGTGGATCGAATAGATACCTTTCGGGGCTTTCCGTGGAACATTCCGAGGAAAGGCCTCGCCTGGCAACTGTCCCTATTTTTGCTCTCCAATGCCAGGCGCACTTTGGTCGTTTGGTGTCAAGTCATGAGGCAAGTTAAGACAGAAACATGAGCCACGGAGTTTTGATCGACATCCCAAAACATCGAAGCCAATATGGTCGAGTTCCTTTTTGAAACCATGTCTAAAAAAGCTTGAACGTCAACAGGTAAAATATTTCCACATACAGTATCAGAGTATCCGTATATTAGGCTTTGAAAACATGTGCAGATGGTCTTGTGTGGCAGGGGCAACCACATCAAAAGTTTCCCCCCGATGACCAGGCAGACAAAGCTGATAGACATAGCAATTTTCACTACGGCACTGACTGCAGCCGAAAAGGCGGATGAAAGCTGCACATTCGGGTTTTTCAAAGCCTGGGAAAAAAGGGGGGGGAGTTGCATGATTTTTGGTTTTGGTTTTTCCGGGTTTTCGTTCTTTTCGTATCTTTTCGTTCTTTCATCCTTCCAGATCATAAGATGTTGCATGATTCTACTTCACCAATATGTTGGACGTTGGGATGACTATTTGGCAAGTAAAGGAGATACACAATTTAGTGAAGCATGTAAAGCTCACAGTGGCAGCTAGGCTTGTGTGTTTTTGCTAGGCTTCGCAGTGGCAGCATGCCATGCTGATCTTCGAAGCCATGAGGCAACTCATCACCTCTTCAGCTTGATCAAATGTATTGAAAATCTTCTGAAGGTCGAAGGATGGTAACAAGCTGGGTGAGGGGCTCAATATAGGACCTTTTCTCACTTCCCTTCGTTGCGTTCAATGGAGTTTCAAGAACATTCTGTAATTTTGTTGATATCCTTTGATATGCTTGGTGTAAGAATCAAGAAGTGATTCACAATATTCCGTTGAACATAAAGCACTCCAAGAGTTGGTTGGTGTTGAGGTGTTGATGCTCCCTCACTGAGTGCTGGCATCCGTGCGGCTGGACGAAGTGTCCTGGCGAATGGTGGAAAAGGGTGGAAGATGCTTAGGAGCTGAACATGATACACAGTATGTAATTAAAATTATACTCTCAATTATTTATACAATATCATGTAGCAAATATATAATATGATTCATATGATATGATTCGATGTATAATTATTTATGTAGTAATTAATATGATGTAAACCAACCAATTGAATTCAGCTTATCGAGCGCCATCATTTCATGCAACATTCATGATATTGAGGGAAATCCTGGAAAGTTGAGATGGCAAATGTACTCGGCAGTTTCTTAATCTATCAATTTCTATAACTTGCCAAACGCGGTATGAACTCATCCCCTTGCCAGGCTTGTCTTGGGCGTTGGCATTGCATCTTTTGAGGGCGTCAAGCTCAGAGATGACACCGTTGAAAGTGTGAAGGTAAAGAGACACCGAGACCTTTTGCCAGGTCTCGGAACACCATGTGCACATGGAGGAAGTTGTCAAAAGCTTGGTTGTCGTTGTGTACCACAGCACTTGAAACACCTGTAAAGAGATTCACAAATATGTACCAAACACTGTCGAATCCATTGCAAATTTTCATGAACGCTTTTATTTAAGTCTCCACTTCATATCTGAAGATCTGATGGAATTCTATGGACATTGTTTCCAATGTGCTATCTAACAACATGTATTGGAACACCCGAACACCGAGGTTCTGGGTAGCATGGTGGCAGCACTTGGCAATTGTGGAGCTTGGGAAATGGTCCTGTCGCTCTTGAAGGAGATGCGCCTGCGCGAGCGACTGGGCGGAAGTAGATGGATCCGAAACTGGAGATCAAACTTGGTTTCCTGATGATTTTGCGTTGACATAGATTTTATAATGTTTCCAATATGTTATCTATATTCTGCTATTTGCTTTTGATGATTTCATCATTGCATTTAATCGGCTAGACTGCAAACACATGACTTTGCAAACACAAGTCATGTTGAAGGGGCGCGTAGTGGTATTTGATCGACCAAAGAAAGCCTCAGCGACTGCAGGTTTCCTATCTCAAACATCACATGTGGTGCAGCCATGAATGGCTGCTACAATGCTCGTGCTGTGGCTGCTACAGATTTGGAGATAGCAATAAAAGGGGCGGACAAACCAAATCTTTGGAAGAGGCAACCAACCAACCAACGAAGCAACGAATGAATGAACGAAGGCGAGCAGACAGGAAGGGAGGAATGGTAGTTCTGGGCATCGGAGTTTTATGGTATTTTTACCCCGGATATGATAAATATATACATTGTCTTTTGGTCAAGCGTTTTTTTGAGTTCAACAACTATCGCAGCTATCTCAAATCTAAATGCAAAGATCCATGAGGAATTCGGATTTGTTCAAGTGAGGTCAATGGCACAAAGCGATGTTGTTGCTGCCTAGATGTGGTGTGATTGAAGGATTGGCTGGGAGTCCTGGAGGAAAGGGAAAGCAGTTTGAAGTTTCATTTTTTGTTGCAAAAAACAACGTTTCTGTTTCATGTGAGAAAGTATCACCTAGGCGGCCGCAAATGCTTGCGAAGTGGCCGACCTCAAAATGACAGTTCTGAGCCGCAGGCGCACTGAGTGTTGGATTTGAAGTCCTACGACTCCACACTAGGAGTCCATAGTGTTTTGGTATGTTTCGGTCCATTGAAGTGATTGATAAGGAGATTCTATCAAAAGTTAGTATGAGGAGGAAAGAGGAAAGAGGAAAAGTTTGGAAGGCAATACTAAACAGAAGACACCAAACGTTGTGCTCATGCTCGTCAAACGTGAGCACTGCGAGAACACACTTTCCAATTATATACATATAACTGAACGCTTTAGCATGTTTTCCCTGTAGGACATTTTTTCCAATAAACATCACAACGGAAAACAGGACAGAGTGCACTCCTTCCCCTCTTACCCTTGACCAAGCTGCACCAACAAATCCAGATGATTCCTCTGCGTTCGGATGCACTGATGTATGAGATGCTGTGAGAATTAATATTGGTGCCTTTACCTTCAGTCCCTGTGAAAACACAGGTCATTAGAGAAGCAACTTTTTCGGACACTCCGAGATCATTGGCCCAAGAAAGACATGCAGGCCGAGATCACATTGCGAAATCCAGATGACTTTTCATTGAAGGTGTTGTTAAAGTACAAACTGGCATATTAATGGGATTGGGATGGGTCAATCACGGGGTTACATTCAAAGAATCTCGGGGTGATCGGCCTGACAGGTGGCTCCGGCAAAGATGTGTTCTGCTACTTGGCGATGAAAATTGACAACGTCACGATCGTGACGACCTGTCGTGACATCGTGATGTTTTTCAGGTCATGGTCATTGCTACAGCTGATTTATTCCAGGACACTGAATGCTAATTTTCTTGTCAGTGCTGGTATTTGCGGAAAGTCCAGTGGAAAAACAGCAAGCTTTCGTTGTCAACCGTTTTTAAACATGAAGACTTGAGCATTGTTCGGCCTTGGGTCAGGTGCAAGTTTCGTTATGTTGACTGACCCCAACTTGGTCCGAGGAGGGACCAGCAGGTGTGCTGCTTTTGTGCCGTGCGCACAAGCCCTTGCTGGACAGGTGAGGCAGACTTTCCAGACAAAGGGACAGCATGGTCTGAGGCAAATTATGATTAAGTTTTAGACGACCAGGTGTGTTTAAGGCCTGAGGCATTCCTGTAATTTCAGAATTTTCATGAATTTTCTAGATTGCTGGAATATTATGGATTGTCAGCATCGACCCTGGCATGACAAGCGAAACAAGCTTCTCTTCAGTTTCATCTCTCCGGATCTCCCTTTCAGACTTTGATGTTCAGGTTCAAGAACGTCAGATCTCTGCCTGATTCAGAGGAGGCCACGATCTTAAGTGAAGCATCCATCGTAGATAATTTGGGGACCAACGTTGAGTGATGCCAGGTGGTCAACGATGCATGGCTGAGATTGGCAGATAGCTTAGGCCCCTTTTACAGCAGGGCTACTCTACTTGACTTGAACCTGGCGAATCAAAAAGAAGAATTTCACTGAAGATAAATCCGGAGGGAAGCACACAAGAGTGGTGCTACTGTGGATGGTCGGATTTCCTTGAAAGACTCAAAGGATACATATTTGCAGCCTCGTGATTGGCCATACAAACCTGTTTCATTCTTATCTCATAGCACTCACTTTTGTCATCGCCTTTGATTATACGACTGAACACTTTGGACTGCCACGTCGCTTGGAGTTAAGTTCTGACATGATTGACACAACTTCTTGCGGTTGCAGCTGCTCGTGGTGCGTTTTGTTGAACAGATCCAGGCTTTGGCCGAACCATCATCCGATATTGTACTTTTTCCAGGAGCACTTAGAGAGCAAGACTTCTGTATCCAAGAGTGATAGAATGGACCTTGTCTAGAGCAACTTGCCAGCAACGTCCTATCCAATTCTGGCAACATCAATGAAAGATGGCCGATGATGGCACGCAAGAATGAAAACCTAACGGCTGCCTGCACAAGAAGCCAAATGCTGCATGCTACTTGCCAAGAAGCAGTCAACCAGTTGGCATCGGCAAGATGGTTGAAACATGTTGAAATCATTTGAAATCATCTTCTGATGCTGTGTTGGACCACCATTGAGCCCGTTGTAGATCTTGGCTGGCTGTCTTGCTATTTCTATGTTCATGACATTTCTTGCACTTCAGAAACATGTTTGGATCATTTAGCCGTGATAGTATATGACATTCTACAATCGCACCAAAATATAGCTTCACATATTTGTTCCCTGAGATGTTGTATTCAATGTCTTTTTTGACGAGTCTCAACGTTCGAATCCTTTCAGTGGTGAGGTGCTTGTTGGAGCGCTTCTGTTGTGTCGAGTCAATGGACAGGCAATGTGACGTGAAGCAGTTTCCTGAAGCAAACGAAATCTTCAATGCTTTCATCGTTGTGTTCTCAACAGCCCAGCTATTCAATATTATTCCCACAAGATTCCATCAACATATCAAAATGCGCGCGGTGCACGACTTGATTTTTGAATCAGCACGTAGACCACCAGAAACCTCGAGAAAGCGTTTGCCGGAGGCTGCGAGTCACCTGAAAGTAAGCTTGGCCAATCAATGTGCCTTGTCAGGGTTCATCGATTTTTTGCCCCATCTTGATGCATCCCAAGTCTTTCAGGTTGGAGATTCGAGACACTTGATTTTGTCAGCCCCCACGCAACTTCACATGGGCGACTGCAGGTGACGTTGCCTTCACTTGGAGTATTCCAAGCGAAAGAAGCCAAGAGACTGATCTCAAAGAGGCGCCATTTGATGGATGCCGCCCAAATTGACACCAAACTTACACCTATTGTTTGAACATTGGAATCCATGCTACCAATTTTCAATGTCTTGTTTCATGTTACTTGACTTGATGTTACTTTCACACATTGATTTTGGCAGGTTCATTTATCTCCCAATGGTGGAGATGCCAAGGTTGTCAGGAGTACACTTCAGTCAACTTGGCTGAATCGTACATGGCTAAGGGCCACGGTGACCTTGGAGGAACTCTGGCAATGGGGGAAAGGTGAGGATCAGGGTGAACCACAATAAAATACATGGCAACATCATGATGAATTTTCCTTGAATCGATCTTAAAGCACCAGGAATCCACTCCAATCTAGAGAGCACAATTCTTGAGATTTGGAATTCGGGCCACAAGAATCAGATTTGTTATGCTGAGACTATGGTACATGTGAGCCATGTTTCCCCATGTTTCCCCATGTTTCCCCATGTTTCCCCATGTTTCCCCATGTTTCCCCATGTTTCCCCATGTTTCACCATGTTTCACCATGTTTCCCCATGTTTCCATGTTCAGTTCTTTTCGTATCTTTCGCCAGAGTCGATGACACATGGTGACATGTGCAGGATGCACGACGCTATGACGTCAAGGTGGGTGGATTGGCTACCACACTGACCCTACCAGCCTGTATGACAAACACGTGTGGAACTTAGATGTCACTGGGCAAAGCTTGATAGAATTAGAAACTGAAAAAGAGTTCCTGCAAAAAAACAGACAACTATGTGAAGCCATCCCTGAGTTCGTTGTGAATTTTCTGGGCTGATTGAACATGCTTTTAAGGTCCAGTGGACGTGCAGGTGGGTCAGGAACAGTTGGATCTTCGCAGATCGCGGTGGTTGGTGAGTTGGGGCCCGGTCCAAATTCATCTTCGGTGCTTTCAAGGACGCTGAGAAAAGGGAAGGTTATTGATGGGTATTGATGCGCATTGGAATGATTTCTACAGCAGTCTGGGATTGTTAGCTGGATTGTCCGGGCACTGAATTTTTGCATTGTTGCATTTTGATGAGTATCAAGACCATGTTATATTTGTTCCACAGTTCGCAAACAGATTGAATCAGAAACGTGGGTTGTTCATTCACATGCAACCTGCCATTGCAATATCAAATTTTCTGATGGCCCAAACATTTCGACCTCCTGATTCTTTGAACTCATAAGATCATATATGAACAGCAAGAGGTATCATCAATTGTATCAACTACGACCTGGATTTTCTCAAGCCCTTGGATGGACAAACCCCGCCGTTTGCAATGGCTGCCGTCAGGATGTCGAAGTTGGATTTCGAGACCACGTTGCATTTGGGTGACATGGCCAAATCTCTGGCAAAGGCACAACTTGTCCAGTCCAAATATGCCAACATGAATGATGTTTGTGTTTTTCAAAACGAATGGTGTTTCAGGCAGGGCCCAAGGCGTTGGAATTCATGGAGATGACGGGAGGCCAAGAAGTCCATGGATAGAATTTGTGTAGCTTCCCCTTACTTGATGATGATTGATTATTGTTTGATTGCGAAGTGAAACCACCATCAACATATCATTTGATGTTCACTGTTTGATTTGTAACATCTCATATAATTTTGATGTTTTCAATCTTCTGATGAGATATCTTCCTGCTAGACTTTTATACACGACTGTTGAGTTAGCTTTCAACCAGTACCTCGCAGACCAGCAATGATTGAATACGTTCAGGGTTGAAACAGCCCCGGCCAAAGAAGAAATTCAAGGATAGAAACGGGAATTAGAAAAGAGAAAACATGGCCTTCTTCCAGCATCAAATGGTTTAGTGCCTTATCCTGCTATGATTCGATGTCGTCTCCGTTTGAGGCTTCAACCGACTACATCAAAGATGCCCTTCATGACATTGCCTGGAGTCAGACACTGAGTTTTTTTCGTTTTTCTTGTTTGTTAAGTTCTGTGTAGTTTCAGGAATCAAATTCGGAAAGGAATTCCGAAAAATCTACTGAACACTGCATCAAGTTGGATTGCCGTCATTGTCACTTTGTTGGTTCTGGTTTCACTGTCCGACTCAATCATCTCGATACAAGGACCTGGAAGAGCTGGAGATCTATCAGCTTGAGACTCAACTTTTGGTGATCTCCAAAAATCTCTAAGTTGAATCTGAACGTGGGACATGGTGAAACATTGGTGATGGGAGATCAAGTTGTGCATTCGAAACAGTTGGTGCCGAGTTGTTGTTTTTTCCCCATTTTCTTCGCATTCAGCTTTGGTGGAAGTATCTAATGTGCAAAATGCGGCCAAGTTGTTTCAGCTGACCTTTGTTTGACACACCAAATTGCAAAGAGTTGTGGCTGCCAAAACATCCAATGATGCCAAAGGATCTTTTTGTATCAGTTTTATATATTTTCATCTCTGTAGTCTACGCGAGACTTGAATCACTACACAACATTGGTGAAAACCCCCCACGGGCCCATCCTGATCAGCTTTCTGAGGCTTCTCTTCAAGAGGGGTGTTCCGTCGCTCTGTCAAAATCGTGGCGGTTCGAACTTCAACCCAAGAAATGGTTCGAGAGTTTGGCAAGGGAAGCCTGCCACTTTTAATGTTCAGGATGAATCGTAGCACTGTAGCAGTATTTCAGATTGAATTCATGGAGACGTCGGGATTTCACAGAAACGGCACATGAACTACAACAACAAATCAACCATCATCTGAGGTGGTATTCCTTTACCGTGGATCATGTGAAATTTATTGTGTCAAGAGCTCAGTCTGCGAGACAAAACTGCAACCAATTTCACCTAACAAACCCCAGGCAATTGATACTTGTAGGTCCTTAGCCATTAGAAGACATTGCAACCCGGGTATAAAAGGGTGACTTAAAATGTACAACTGATATCAAATGATTGCTTACCAGAACCAGAGACTTCGAACAATCCAGGTTGTGGACGGGTGCTGTGGTTGATCTGGGGGCAGCGACGCCAAAGTGGTGTCTTGACATAATGCGCCATGTTCGTTTTCGGAAAGAGAACACAGCAGCAAATCCATAGTAGATCGTCATAGCTGTCAGAGGTCTTTGGCATGTACATGTAGAATTTTCGAACCAAGGGCTGTGAACACCAGAGGGATTCTGGCACCATACACCTGATATACCCATTACCCATTATAAGGAAGCCTCATGTCTTGGAAGATCAATCCCTTAAGACCAAGGAGTTGACTAGGTACTGCGGCATGGTACATGTCTTGATGTTTGCACCCAACCAAGGTCGAGTCACCAAGCAGCAGCAGCGAAACAACTTCAGTGGTTGGAGAAGGAGCTGGAATCTGCCAATACCATGGAGGCTTCCAGATGATTTGGCCAACGATACTAGAAAGTTTGACCAATCCAAACGTCATGTTGATGCATGCTGTTGCATGGGAGATCGGTTTTGTTCAATACCTGACCAGCTTTTCGTGTTTGTTCAGTTGACAGCACCTGCAGGCCCGCGCTCTCAGACCTTGGATCATCGTGGCGGGACACAGGCCCATCCAATGTCCAGCGTAACATCTGAAAAGAGATGTGTTTTCAGTTGGCATACGCTTTTGGCATATGGACAAGCTTTGGAAACACAGACTTCACTCCTTCACTCCGATCACAGTTCCATCAATGTCTTTTATAATCAGCTTTCAACATTTCATTTGATTTTCTTCCATTTAAACCATGTGTTGTTTACCCTCGTCGTTGTTGGACAGTCCCACTGCGTCGTATCCACGAAAAAACGTTCAGGCCGCTCTACTGCTCCGTGCTGCGGCCAACTTGCAGTTCGGAGGCATCACGTTTGCGCTCCGTGCTGGAGCCACTCTTCGTGAAGTGAGCGGAAAGTCGCTGTTTTTTTCGACGGTGACGAGGTGTTGTTGTTGTGGCAGAACATTGAATGATGACGTGACTGAGAATCATAGAATGACTAATGATTTGTTGTGTATGTCATTGATCTGTACTGGTAATAAGCACACCAGTTTGGGACGATATCAATGCAATCTTCACATTTAGCTTATGTTTTTCCTGTTGCGGATGTTGTGCGTTGCTGCACATATCAATTGTGACTCTTTGCCTCTTAATCTGGAGCACACCTTGTTTTATTGACGCGATTTGTTACATGTGAAACGATTCGGCAGGTACGCCGTGGACTTGTACTTCTCGTCTGGTGTGCACGCATATGAAAGGAGCTTCCGCGTCTTGAATGGTTCGGTATGTCTGAAACCAAGTAATTATGAGTGAGCAGTGCAGCAGTGCTGAAAAGATCCTTCATGTTCTTTTTTTAGACTTTGAGACGAATGTGCAAGAGAGAGACAGAGAGTATCACTTTAAATATGAGTAAAGGGGTGGCTGCCGGGGTGTGTATGTAATAGACTGTATATGCTCATAATATGTACACCGTTTCATCGGAAATAATCCCTCACGAAGAATGCCTATGAAGAAACCACATGATTTTTTTGAAGTTTCCCATGCTGCATCGCTGTGCTTGGCCTCTTGGTTGTCGGTGTTGAGGCAACATGGAGGGAAATGCGGCATGTGGGTGCGCCAGTCCTTGACAGTGAGATCAATCGGTTGTCATCTCATGACTTGTATGACATGATATGACATGGTTGTATTATTTCAAACTGGTATGCAAGAACTGCAGTCTACGCAAACCATGTTGTGAATGTTACATCGTTGCGACATTTCATCACTAAACATGAAACTCCACAGATCATTATTGGATCATCTAAGAGCACAGATGATCTACATTTGCAATGCACATGTTTGATTGAGAAAACTTTTACCATGCAATTTGTTTGCACACATCTCACTCCAACTTCCCAGACAGACACACCCGGAGGCCAGTACATCTTGTGAACGGTGATGCTGGAGATCCTCCTCTAAAGTGACTTGAAACGAAAGATGGAAGCTTTGATGTTGCGGTTGGATCCCACAAAACATATTCAGCTAGTTTCTCGTCCATCTACTCACCGAGTCTTAAAAGGATGGGAACTGGTTTTTGACAACTTGCCGGCTACACTCTCTGAATTTTGTGTAGGTCCTTTGCCGCCCCATCAAATGATAAAGATTGTTAAGGTACCTATTGCAATCTTTTGGATAGTTTTGGCAAAACATCACTGGCAACTCAAACATTACTCATCCATGAGACTCATCTATAATGATCGCTATGATTTCCATCAAACCTTTTGGAGTGACACCATACCATGTACTGGACCACGAAGATTGATTTACAGACCAATCTCTACATTTGCACTATCATGATTGTCTCATCAATACAGGGATGATGTGGGATGAGTGGGACCCAGTTTTTTTTTCTGATGAACATCCAAGGTATGTTGATCTCCCTGCGCGTTTCACAGCACAACGACATCCCGGTTTGCCTGGCTATGGTGAGCTGATAGTGAATGCCACCACTCTACAGTGCGCCTGAAAGGGTATCTTTGAATAGGGACAGTTGGTGGGTTCTCATTGATTTATTGTTTTTTTTGGTTGGTGAAATTATGAGAGTTGAATATAATTGATCTGGATGAGATTTAGTGTAGAACCAGCATAGTCTTTTTGAAACCGAGGATAGCAAAAGAGAAGATATCATATTTTTGGAACTGTAGTTAATTCTGAAGTAGCTAACTTATTTTCGAGTCAGCTTACAAGCTTTTCAATGTCCTAGCAAGAGGAACTGCTTAGAAGTTTTATATTTGATATCCTTTTTGTACTTGTCATGATGCATTTGCACCGTCCAAATCCTAAAGTCCTCAACATAGCCTGTGACTTGAAGTCACCGGCGAGGTATCGTCAGTTAGACGCCATATCTGGTTTGGTGAGTGATCAGCGTGAAAGCCAAGGGTGGGGGATGACATGGGCCGCCAAGAGAGTTCATCTCAAAATACCCTTCATACCACAATGATGGTTCAGTGAAAGCTAGGTCCCTCCAATAGTAGTTTACCTTTCAAATATAGCCATTTTCCACTTACATGATTGTTGGAGAAACAGTAAATCATCATTGTTCCAGTTGATCCATCATGGTATGCAACCACCTGTGGTTTCCACAGAAACCTACGAGTTGGATGCCGAGGCTTTTGCTCACCAAGAAAATTGTCGAGTTGCCCAAAGATGAGGTCGGATCACAAAAACGACACATTTTTGGATGTTTTTGGGAAGTTGCAACTTAATACCACTTTCATGTCAGCACAGTGTATGATGTACTGTGGGCATTTGTGCGCCACTGTTTGTCTGGTTCCGAAAGGAATCATGTACAACATCGACGTGACTCAAGTTCAAAAGAAACATCTGCAATGACATGTGTCAGCTGGAAATTTTAGACGCCTGGATCAGCTGATAAATTCTTACCGAAAGGTTTCTGATTGCATTTTCTATAATTTTCTTTGCTAATCTTTTCCTATGCCGCCACAAGGAGAACTTCTTAGAAGCTGTCGGCTGGCTTGTGGAGAGCCCCAGTCCACCACAAAGGGACAGTTTTGGATTTTTTGACATCTTCCGACCAAGCTGTTGCTTAGTTCTCTGAAGAAACTTGACTGATTTGAGCAACCACCTGCGGAAGAAAGAAACCGCTTATGGGTGGATTTTTTTCATAAAATCCAGAATTAGCTAATTTAGTTCGGGAACGAGGTGGGAGGGAGCCTGAAGGAAATGCAACCATTCAAATCGAGGCCTTTGCCACCGCCTTGGCGACGGGCACTTGTGGGTGTGCATCTCAAAACGATGAAGCGAGGGATTTCACCCACCGTTTTCTGAAAGTCAAGCATTTGTGAAGTGGAAAAAATATCTGAGCCTTCTGATCAATGATCCGCTCTCCGAGGTTTGTGAAATGGGTTCATGCAGATGGCCTGAAGCGCCGCAACGAGGTCCGTGTCACCGGGTGTCACCCTGGGAGGAATGGCCACGGGCCACGGCCGATGCTCCGGCCCTCCGGCCAGGCCTTGCGGCATCTCCGGACGGAGATCGCCGTGTTAAGTGGTTTGCCCATCAAGGCCGAGTTGGAAACTTTTTGCCAATTTCCCCAGCCGTGCTGAAACATCAACACCCAACAGTGCCAGGCTCATCATGAAGCTGAATTCTTGGTGGATTCTTCCTCAGATGTCGGATGTCACCGTGTAAGTGTAAGAGATCTAGATTCCAGCCACATACGCAATATGGATCAAAATGGCTCCTTGGTTCTAAGGACAATGATGCACATGGACTGCACTGATGGGCTGTTGAGTTAGAGTCTGAACCTTTGATGTTTGTTGTCATGGATTATGTCATGAGATATCATCATGAAAGAGATCACGGGGTAGATATTTTTTTTGGTTCGAGAGTTTGGACAAAAAAAAGAGAGAGA
The DNA here is from genome assembly GCA_000507305.1 of Breviolum minutum Mf 1.05b.01. Classification (NCBI taxonomy): domain Eukaryota; class Dinophyceae; order Suessiales; family Symbiodiniaceae; genus Breviolum; species Breviolum minutum. The sequence goes on from DF239571.1 coordinate 53,316, forward strand.
GAGACACACACAAAAGATACATGAAGATAATTGAACATGTCTTTTATTCCTTCTTGGTTTTACACTTTCCATAGCGTAACTGAAGCACAACAAAGCACCATTGCATCACACTTTCAAGTTGCAAGCCCTACAGCAGCAACAGTGTTCAGACGTGGTCTGAACTTTGTCAATCGTCTCATACTGACAGAGAAACCGAAATGCATCTTTTGGTGCGGCCATTGCGCAACACATCGAAAGCGATGTGGACAATGGCATTGACCAACCCGTGTGGTGGAAAAGTATCCCAGCATCTTCCCAATGTGATTGGAAGTGATGCAAACCAAGCAAGAAAATTCATGGGCAGATGTTCAAGCAGTTCTTGCAGCAGTTTTCATGTAATTTCCGTCACAATACTTACCTAGAGACCTACATTTAGAAATGCTGAATGGAAACAATCAGTTTGGTGCTAAGAGTTGGAGACTTCCCTTGCCACCGGTTCACAGCTTGTGACACAAAAGCATAACAAACTGAAGGCGGCATCTTTGAATAAACTGTCCAATGCAAAAGAAACCAACCAAGGACACAAATTTGAAATCTCGCAAATCATGCTCTCCGGGCCAGATTTCGAAAGGCCACTCAGCACTAGTCATTGAGCGACTTTCCGAGCCGGGTGTGCTTGGAGCCATTGTGATGGACCCACCCAAGGTTGGGCAATTTGAAATGCCAACCGGATGAATACGGATGAATATGGATGAATTTGGGCACATGAAGTATATTTTCAATATATTTTTTCATGTTTCCTTACTTTTCCTGTTTCATTCCTCCATTCTCTTCCTGTTTGACAGGATGATACTGGTCGTGGTCTCTTGGTGCGTTTGTTTCGGAAGTGGGACCGTTGGGAGGGATATGAATCCATGAACCCTCGATGTGGTTCCTACAGTCATGTAATGCACCAATTGTAATGAAGGAATTTCCCAAACGTAGTGTGTTACTTGAAGATCTTGAAGTTACCATGTTATCACCTGAAACGACCTTGCGCTGCAGGCTGTGAAGTCAGATCCTCAGGGCCTTGCCACACTTCAAGTTACAGTTGCAACATTTTGCCACGTCTTGCGGCATGCAAGGACATGCGTGTGCTCATGGAGCGACATCAACGTGAACTCCTTCAAAGACTGAACTTTCAGGATGAGGTGCGTGAAAATCGTGGAGATGAATGTAAAGGTCGGTCTTAGCAAAGGTGAGAGGGCAAGCAACTGCAGAGCATATTGTGAATTACATCGAGAACCCTTACAACAAATATATATATATATATATATATTTGGACTCGACATGCTCCAAATGCCACCGTAAAGCGCATGTCCTGTCATCATGGTCATGTACATTACAGCGTTGGCTCAAGCCGCATGGCCGACCCATGGGATGAGAAGTTCAGAAGAAACGCGTCAAATCCAGAAATTCAGAGTGAAGGATGCTCCGATTTGGCTTTGCAGGGTTTGGAATCATTAATTGTTACATTATTTGAGAGGAATTTTTGTAAGAAGAAAAGCAATGATGGTTAACTATAGTCCTCCTCCTAATCGTCTATCATCCGCTTATCATCCTTTTTTCCCTTGGAATATAGGAACTGATATTGGATACCATCTAACAGTCATCCCACATCACAACACCACCCCGGATGGTGTGCAGCTGTCCCGGCCATGCCTCGCGCTTACGTGGGAGATGTGAAGCTCTTCCGCAGCGCAGCCTACGAAGATCTGGCCCCAGCAGATGTGAAGCCACGCAGCCGAGGTGCTCAAGGGTTGAGAAAAAATGCATGCCAAAAAGGGATCGAAGTCTGAAAGTTGATGAAACAAACAGACAAAATACAGAGTGATTTGATGTACACAATATTCATGTATTATATAACAAATATGATTAAATATGATATATATATATATGTATATGACATATGACGATGTGATATTGTGATATGTGCATGCAGCTCTCGCATTCTTGATTCTTTCCAACTGCTTCCCCCTTTCACCTTCGCCACAGGTTTCAAACCTGTTTGCGGTGCTCGGACAGCCCGGACACCATTTGAGAGGATCCAACTGCTGGAAGAGGACACGACGACCAACGTCCTTCCTTTGCCTGCCACTTGTTTTGCAGCATAAGTGTGAGGGGTTTGCTGTCATCGCTTGCTTAAGCTCAGTGAAATACATTGTGCACAATGAATTAAAGTTAAGGCCTCGTAGTCTTGATGCCTAACACAAATTGCCATGGTGGGAAGATTTGGGATGCATGTCGGTGCTGCAAAGCTATGACATGTTATGAACATAGGGCAGCAGCTAGTGACTGGTGACGCCATACTGCACTGGATATTGGATTTGAGTTTATGTACGTTCCCATATGCATAGATCAAATGTGAAAAAGGTTTAAATTATTTGGACGGTCTTAAAACCTTGGAGCATGATGGTCCACCTTTATTTTGGTTGATTTTTTGTACTGCACAAGAATTCTCAAGAAAATCCACTTTTGAACGCATCTGGTTGATTCTATTTGTCATTAAGGTGACGGTCTCCCATGACGTGAAACGCGAGGGTATGGAGATTACTATGGTCATCGAGGCACCAAAGACCGTGCGACCAGAAAAGCGTCGACCACGACCTAAACAGCTCCTGGGTATGCTTTGGGGACACCAACTGTGTCGTTCGATGTTCTTTACAAATAATGCAAAATGCACATGATTGTACGTACAACGTAAGATGTGTGTATATTACATATGATACACTGATGTTGATATCCAGTACATTTTCTTTGTTGTTGTTGTTGTTGTTGTTGTTGTTGTTGTTGTTGTTGTGGTCGTCGTCGTACCTGGCTTGTGTCCCAAGCAAATTTTTGAAATGCGAAACTCTCAAGTCTTACAAGCAACGAATGGCTAAATGTTGCTTCTTTAGGCTCCTTTCATTTCTTTCACCCCACAGAACCAGATTACATCAAATTGCATAGGTGTTTTGAGATATGTGCTGTTGTCTTTTTTGAAGAATAACATTGCAGTCTCAAATCTCAAATGTATTTTTGATGCAATCAAAGAACTCCAAGTGAGTAACCACCCACAGATGTCTTGATGCCACGAAGCTGTGAGGTTGTCCAAGCTGTCGTTGATCTTTGAGGGGAATCGCTTTCCAGAGCCATTGCACTATCGCAATGTGGATTGCATGGGAATCCCATCCCTTCTAACACCTCAAGAATGTCGTAAGATCATCGATTTCGCTGAAAGTTCGGCATCCTTCCGTGATCACTTTCGCTCACGTGTGGTGGACATGTTATATTTTGATTTCATGGATCCCAGTTTCACAGAGGCCTTGTGGCGGGCAGGTCTGGGTTGGTTGTTGCGGACCATGAAGGTGGATGACATGGTGCCCTGCGGCCTCAACGAAGTCATTCGAATCCAGAAATTCGTTCAAGGAGGTCATGTCTCACTTCATTCAGATCGACCCATACGACTTGCAGATGGTCGTGTCTCCAAGTACTCTTTAAGGATTTTCTTGAACTCAGGTGCCAATCCGGATATTTCTGAGTCAGATTTTGAGGGTGGTGTGAGCATTTTTCATGTTCCTTTCAAAGATCCAGTGATCTTTCATGCCAGCACAGGATTGGCTTTACTGTATCCTCAAGGTGAATTGTGTACTCCTCAGGAGGAAAGTGTCGTGACCTTTGGCACGAAATACGTCCTACGCGCAGATCTCCTCTTTCGCTCCTCCGCAGAACTGCGGTCTGACGGTGAACATCACAGTCTTGAGTAAGAGAGCTGGGATGAGCTGGGTAAAACGGATGACAGATGCCATTGGTATGTCATGATGGTGATATTCAGCATATTGTGAAGGATTTGAAGGGAAATTACGGCATTCTTTCCACAGTTGCTAGGCTTGGATTAGAGCATACTGTAAGCTATCTGCAATATCTGTAAGCTTTTAATGTAATTTCCCATCGCTTGGATCTTTCACTCCACAGGTCGGAAAAAATCAAGAACAATATGTAGAGCTTCAACATCCATTTATCCAGATTTGAAGTTCTAGCTGCGGTCTCCATCACTAGCTGCCATGGTGCCCTATGGGAAAAGACCGGTGGCTAGTGAAACTTGACTGGCCACTGGCTTTGCAGACATTTCGACTGGCAAAGTCCACACAAAAAGACCGGTTGCTGAATGATTCAGACCACAATGATGTGAGTGGCTCCATTTTAGGAGGAAGTTTGTGATACAATGATATACAATGTTGGTATGTCGACTACGATTTTCCTCTATCCCGATCTGCAGAACATCAACCTGTGCTGGATAGGTGCTGTCGCTTCTACTTTGCACCCACTCGACGGAAAGGGAGGCGACATCGACGTCCGTGGCTCTTCAAGAGCAAAAGCCATCAACTCAGATTTCCAATGCGACGATTGCAAAGAGGAGGTAGGCCCTTTAGGCTTCAGCAAGAGACCCAATATGCTTGTAGAAACCCAACACACTTCTATATAATGCTTTTGGTTGATGGCTTTCAACAGTGTTCCTTGTTCAACTTTGAGAATTTCTGTGAACTTATATAAACTTAATTTCGGGGAATACTTGCAGTGGCTCGAAAGGGTCGATCACCAAGGACCGGCCTTGCTAGAAACAGAGAGCTTTAATCATCATCATCATCATCATCATCATCATCATCATCATCATCAAAACAAACGCATCAACAACGACAACAAACTCAATAAAATGAACATCAGTCTGCTCTTTTCAATCGACAAATTCGTATCCCTTTATCCACGAGGCAACCCGAAGAGGTGCACAGCGAACTCATTGCATTGGAGCGCTTCAGTGAACACGAGAACGCAGCCAAGGCGGGTTTCTCCAGATGTCGGCGATGTCCCCGAAATTTAATGAAATTTATGGAAATTCACGGAACTTGCTTGTGAATCTTGTGACAGGTTGAAGAACAAATGGAGTCTTCTACTTCTGCCAAGGACCTACTCGTATGTTTTGATTGAATGTATTTGAAGACTTGATTGCTGCGAATGATGAAGCTGATATGAGATCATATCAAATTCATTCAAATTCATTATTTCATGTGCTTCCATGTCCACATTTCACGATATTTCTGCGGATTGTCGGAGGAGTTGGAACTCATCTGCAGAAGTCGCAACATCTCCATGCATGAAAATGACGGCTTTCAGGCCTTGGATCAGAGGGACCAAGTAGATTGCTAAGTTTTTGGTCATGATTTGCATTGGATGTACTTGGCAGGCTCCTGTGCAGGCAATCGACTCTTTATCTCAATTCCAATCCGAACTGGACAAAGTAGGCTTGGAAACTGGAAACTGCTGAGTCCATGTTGAGTTGATCAGTTGATCTTCTTTTGGAGAGCCTTGGTCGCCCAGGGGAGTCCGAGCCGAAAATCTTCAAGACAATCACGATGCAGGATTTTGGGGATTTTTTGGGACGGGAGATTCCGATTCCGAACCTCTTTTGGATGCAAGCATTCTATCTTTGAAGTAGGAATTTGTATGAATCGCGATGTTTTTTTTAAAATCCTAATGTCAAAACGCGCATCGTACTTGGGAGGGATTTGGGATTGTGAGCATTGATAAGTCTCCAGACTGGGCAGGAAAGCTAGAAAAAGTATCGCTGTAGTTTTCTTACGTTTTCTTCCTAATTGGGTTTACTTGAGATTGCATTGTCAAAGCAGGAATCATCCTTGCAGAGGAAGCATCTTTGAAGTGCAAGATTCATGGCTAGGGCATCTAATATCCAAGGTCAACTTCCTGTTGAAGATGTTTCAATTGAAAGGATGGGGTCTTCAACCACGGCGGTCCCTTCGCTATATGCACGTAATTAATATGCGATTGTATGTAAATGTATGTGATCGCCTATATTCATGTACACGTTATTCATGTAGGGTTCACCGTTATTGGAACCTATTTCGCGTTATGGAGGACCAGCAGAAGAGACAACGCGCTTCGTTGGTGGAGGAGGAATCTGTGGATCTTGAAGAACAGCTTCAAGCAGATTGTGACTTGTCAGTGCATGTAGACGGTTTGGGCTGGGGCATGAAGTTGTGGTGTGGTTCCTGCTGGTCCTCTGAAAACAGTGACATTCCAAATCACATCATACAATGCCATCTACAATCTCTATAGATATATGATATATAGCATACATATATGTACATGATAGTATGTCATGTATCAAATTGATGAATAACAGCCCATTTTTCATAATTTTCAAATTGATACTATTGATATATATATATATGTTACATAATTTTACAGCCCATTTTCTTGCAAAAACCAGAATCAATGCGCCAAGCTAAGGTCCCAGTCCAACTGGTACAGTCAGCACGTGACATGGCAAAAACTTCAACAAAACGGGAGCTGTTTCTCTCCGGTTTTCCTTGATTTTCTTGAGGATGCACACGGTTTGAGAGATTGGGATTTGGTGGATTTCTGAAGCTCCCAGGTCCTTGCGACACCGGCAACAGAGCAAAAAATCTCAAAATCCGATGCCTCCTGGCTGGCGTGGCAAGTTGAGAAGATTGGTGTTGTCTGTGAAACTTGGCTGGCACCTTTTAGGTTTAAACACCTTGTTGAGAGAATAGGAGAGAGCTACATGATGTTACCTTGAGATCTGGCTTTCAGACCTCTGAATCTTGCTTGGCTCAATTTGTATCTTTGGGTGAAACAACTAAGGAGTTTCGAAGCCTTTTTTGCTGTTTGCATCATGTCCAACGCTGTCTTTTTGGGAGTGGAGGTGGAGTATTACGTTCGAAATCCAGGCCCCTTTTTCGCAGCCCCGCAAAAATGGACAGCTGTCAGATTCGGTGCTCAAACGAACGAGGTTTACCTTTTTCGTTTTGTTTGTTTTAAGGCTACATAGTGATTTTTGTTTTCTCAAATGCTAGGATTGAAAATACTTAGTCTACATTGATATGATAATTTGATATAATTTGGAACTCGTATTTGGAAGATACATAAAGTGACTTGGATTTAGTTACCATGGCAGGCCCCAGTCCAATGGTGATCGAGGCTGGGGGGAAAGGCGAATAACATCGGACGACTGGAAATGAACAGACATATTTTTAGAAGCTGGATGACTTTTGAAAAAGGCTTAAACATGGAAAGCCATGGAGTGTTTTTCTTGACTCAGGTGATTGGGCAAATCTTTAACTTCTTCTTCACCGTTGAGCTCATTTTGCGACTCGCGGGTCTTGGTGACTGAGCTGAAAGAGAAAACGATGGGAAACGATGGGCTCAATAGGCTCATCCCGGATCATCCCTAAGAAAATTGAGTAGAAATTCCAATGCAATACATAGCAGCTATAGCTGTTTCAAACTAAAAACAAAAGTCATAACAAGATTTCATTGATTCATCATTCCCACAGAATGCTTCAGGACTGTTCCTCTTCTTCCAGGGCGAAGCTTGGGCATGGAACTGTCTGGATTTGGTAATTGTGGGTAGTGCTCTCTTCGAGACCTTGGTTCAGGCGCGATGTGAGATGCGATGTTTTCCGATTTTTTGTGTTGGAAAGAAAGGACCCAAAGAGCTTTTGCAGGTGTGCATGAGATTGTGATGATTGTGTCTTTTTTTTGTAGCTGATCTCAAAGAATGATGCACGGATTTGGTGAAGCCGTTGTGTCAAAGCATGTGCAGATGTGCATTTTTACACGTCAAGCACCACCATGTGAGCAGAACTTTGGCATTTTCAGGTCACCCTTGAACTCATACACAGCGATGCTTGGTTGCAGCCATCCAAATCGACTTTCTGTATTTTCATATATTTTCTATAATAGCAGCTTAATAGCATACTTTGTCGAAACATGTGCTAAAGGTCTGTAGCAAGATCGGTAAGGTGCTGTGAAAAGACAGGCTCCTAGTTTAAACAGGAAAAGGAATTACAGTATGTATGCGTACGGTTTTGCGATATATACACAAAATGGTCATGTGGGAGTCATTTCGTCGTGCCCAGCATTTTCTTCGCGTACAAAGATGATTTTTTTTGTGGTCTCAGTACGTCTCAGCCGAGGGTGAACCACCGAACAGCGGTGTGGAGAGTTTGGGGAGTTTGCGTGTCATTCGAATCGTTCGCATCACACGACTGGTACGTTTGACTCGCATTGCACGGATCACACGACGCTCGGCGATATGAAGGTGTGAAATGTTTTTGGAAAGTCTCCGAGCTGGGGGAAAAGTGGAAATTTGAAAAACAACTTTGATTTTTTTGTTCCATTTTGCTCCTGATTTTCTCATTAACCAGCCTTGATTTCCTTTGTGTCTGATCTGTGAGCATTTACTCATGACTTGTGTATGTCATCATTCCCACTCCATCGATTCGTCGACACTACAGGATTCATCAAAGCTTTGCGAACCTTGGTGAGCTCTATCGTTTTCACCTTGAAATCATTGATTTGGGCGCTGGTCCTGTTATTCCTCAACATCTATGGGAGCCTCGATCTGAAGAAAAATCCTTTGATTCTCTTGGAAGATGACGTTCCGCGTTCGGAGTCAACTGGGTCGAGAAATTCCTGAGTTTTGGTGCAACAGTGGCAACAGTGGAATTGTAGTTCCATTTTTCCCCAAAAAAAAGCTCTGAGGTTTGGTATTGTTTTCACACAAGCCGCAGCTATGTATGTGCAAGGCTCCAAAGAAAGCAACTTGGATTAAAGTTGAAAGACTAAAAGTGTGGAAATTCAGAAATTCGAAATGCCAACTCTTCATTGGAAGCTTGGCTTCGCAATCTCGAGCCTCAGGTGCCACTTCAGAAGCATTGGACTCCATTGATATTTACTGGTCAGATTTGTCCACTTCCATGTTGACGTTGTTCATGTCACTTGGCAACATGTTGACATGCGGACTGACACCTGCGGCCTGCGGGCTCCTCTAAACCCAGACCTCTGAGGAGCATCACAAATGGTTTGAGTTGGGAAGCAGCCTTGAGACCCATGTTGGAAGTCTCCCCTTTTTGCGTGCCTGGGTTTTGGTCATTTGAAACTGTGAACTCAGACTCCACATGGTTTTCAGCTTCAACAAAAACGTTGCATTCAGAGTAGCAGAGAAACAACTGGAGAACCTACCTAAACTGTTATGCAACTCTTGAGACATACATGCCTTGATGTCATCATTTTTCAGCGTACGAAAATCCTGAAACGCCGTGAAACTCAGGCGTTTCTCATGCTATTCTACATTGCAGCTTTGCCTTGAAATTGATGCTGAACTTTTGCACCTGTTCGATACACAGATATGCGGTTGTTGATCTTTGGAAGAACCAATGTGAGACTTGCCTAAGTATATTATAGATATTTATAGATATCATATTGTCATAGTACCAGTAGTACCGCACAAGGCGGTGGCGGAAGTTTCAAGAATAGGAAACCTATAGGAGAGATTGGTTGTTGTGAGTCACGGATGGCACAGCGAAGATATTGATGGATCAACAGGTGTTTCAGGTCTCCTCGCTTCCTGTCTCTTTCTTGCCCTGACTCTGACTATTTACCAACCAACCTTTCTTTCTTTCTTTCTTTCTTCCTTCCTTTCTTTCTTTCTTTCTTTCTTTCTTACTTACTTACTTTCTTACTTACTTACTTACTTATTTACATACTTACTTACCTTTCTTTCTTTCTTTCTTTCTTTCTTTCTTTCTTTCTTTCTTTCTTTCTTTCTTTCTTTCTATCTACTTATCGATCTATCGATCTATCTATCTACTGCGTCTATCTGTCTACCTGTCTATCTGTTTATCTTTTCTAGTAATCTAATCTCATCTAACCTACTCTACTCAGATCTATTCTAATCTAATCTAGTCTAATCTAATCTAATCTGTTTGTCTATCTATCTGTCTTTCTTTTGTAGCTATCTATCTCATCAAGCTATCTATCTTTCTGACTTGGAAATGGGCTTCGCGCCAGAAGGGCGTGCACTTTTTCGGCATCTGATCTTCCAAAAGTGGACTGAACCTGGTGTGTGTCGTACATGTTGACTTGGACATGTGCTTTGCGCCACAATGGCGTCCAAAGTTTCGACATCGGAACTTCCAAAGAAGCTGGTGTATTTTGTTTTTTTGACTTGGACAAGTGCTTCCCGCCCGTCGAGCCCGTCATGTTTTGAACATTTGACTTGGAAATGTGCTTCGCGCCACAGCGGTATGCCATTTTTGACATCTGAACTACCAAAGTGGCCCGACAAAAGTGGCAGTCTCGGATCCAAAAGTGGGCCACACTTCGTGTGTTTTTGACCATTTTGGTTTGGAGATGTGCTTTGCGCCGCAACGCCGTGCACTTTTTCATTTCTCATCTCGCCACATGGCTCCGCGCCCCCGCTTTAGCGAGCCTACTTCTCGACCCTCCCGGCCCACAAATCGGAAAAACGCAATGTTTTGCAACTTGCCTCACATTTCGCGCGCCTGTATCTTCTTTCTTCTGACTCTTTCTCTGTCCGTCTTCTACTCTATTCTTCTACTCTTCTACTCGTCTCTTCTCTCTTCTACTCTTATTTTCTCTGCTTGTCACCTCTCCATATTGTCGGAAGTTTGACTTGTAAACTTCCGTTGGCTAGCATTTCTTTTCATGCGTTTGCTTTTGTTCGCCTGCGCCAGGCATTTTCATATTTTGCAGCAACTTGACTTATTTAGAGACAGTCTTTCTGTTTGGAAGAGTCAGCAGCTTGTGAGATCAGTTTTGTCGAACGATGTGAACAAGTCAAAAGCGTTCTCCGTCCCATCCCTGGTCCTCACTGAAGGTTTTGAACGTTGTAACTGGAGTATTTTGCCAATCCGAGACTGGGTTTTACATTGGCATGTTTTTTTTTTTAGTGGTTTCCGGTGGGTCAAAAGACAAAGGGGAAGGCGTTAACCGTTCACATTTGTTCCTTTTCCCCTGTCCGTTTTGGTTCTTGAATCGAGGCAATTGAATCTGCACAGAGCGATCACGTAGCGAACTCAGCGAAAGAAATTGGAGACATTTAGGGTACGCATGACATGTTGAGGATGTCGATTTAGAAAGTTGCAGTGATAGGATTTTTTGTGTTTATAATTCAAAATACACTCGGCCTTGTTGTTTTAGACGATCCAAGGAAATGATCATGCAGAACATCATTGCAAACAAAGAGGCTTCTCGCGGCAACGGAGAGTCAACTTATATGAGTTGAATCATATAGGTGCCATTATCAAAGCATTGGGAGTTGCTGCCAGCAAACACCACAAACAGACCGTGTAGTATATACCTGACATGCAATCTCTACAATAAACCCATTGAAAACAGCGCTGATTTCATCAGTGAGTCTCAGTTTTTGTTCAAACATTTTCGTCGTCAACGTTCAACTGAGGCTCATGTTCGAAAGGTAAAATCTTTATTTACCAATTTGGATGCCGATGAATCTGGTTACATCAGCTTGAAGGAGTTGGAACAGAATATGCACAAAAGGTCTGCCAGTTGGCTGAAGAGATTTGGAATGGTTGGTCATTTGTTTTGGATGGAAATTGATTCACAACATTCTGAAACACTGAGTTCTGTGAACAAGATACTATATGTTTTTCCTTACTGTCACTATATACAATTCTTTTTTTTTAGATTTGCACATCAATCACAATAATATTACATATTTTGCATTATGATGTACATGTGATACATGAAAATTACATGTTTTGATACACAAAGATACCAAGATTTTGTTTCCCTTAGGTGACGACCTACTTCGAAGCCTTGGAGTTGGATGTACATGATGCGTTTGGGAAACCCAGGGATTTGGAGATGGATTTCTGTTGATTTGGAGTTTGGATGTGTTTCATTGTGTTTCTTTTTTTGTTTGTGAGTTTTGAAGAGACTGTTGCTTCAAGCATGTTGAGCGACTTTGATCTTGGGGTATGTTTTCGCAAGAAGCCGTGGACATAAAATGAGCCAGTCACTGCAAGCCTCAAGTGATACCGTAAAAAATTGCAGGGGATCCCCTTGCGACTTTCAAGGATGGTCGCAGGGCAATCCTGATTTTTCACTTGGATGATGGATCGACTTGGCAATAACTGAAGTTTCAATCAACCACAGACTCTTGACACTAAAGATCTAAAGAGATAACATCTCGAAAGATAGAAATGATGAAATTTGTAGCTAGATTCACCATGATTGACAATGCTTGACAATAATTCATAGTGAGTGATAACGCTTGGCCGAAGTTTGGTGGGTATGCTACAATGATTTGCGCTCAATGGACTCAGGTGGACCTTCTTCAAATTGCCTCTTGGCAGCTCTTAGATTTGCCAAAAAGATATGCCGAAGGATGAGGTTTTCAAACCCTCGAAGAATGCGAGGCTTCCATCTCTTTTCCCTTTGTGAAAGGGACATAAGATGACATATACATACATATCAAATTATAGTGATATAAGTCCTATCATACCTATGATCTCATATGTTTTTTTTCCATGAGCAGCCTGTAGGTTTGTCTTGTTTCAGTGTAGAGACAGCAAGTTGAAACTTCCGAATCTTGAAATTGATGTGACAAGCCGATAAGGCTTGATACTGATGGTGGGGCATCCATCGAACTCGGAGAGTGTCTTACCTCAAACGACGGATGTGATTTGATGCTGGACTAAAAAGTAAGTACCTAAAAAAGTGACTAGAAAAGTACTTCTACAAAATCTAATATTATCCACCCTGAGTTTTCCTTGGGAGATGCGTCACCAGAATCAAATTGTTCGATGCATATTCCAATTTGTATATCCAAACAACGGTGTTTATTTTTTTGTGTGATACAAAAATCTCTTCTTGTCGACCTTGAATTCCACCAAACCGAGGTTTTTGATGGGTTGCTCCTCGGCTCCGATTTTGGAAAGAGAAAATATGCTTCGATTGGAAAAATGAGAGGGTTGAATTTAGATGCATCAGAAGAATTGAGTCAGACAATGTCAAACACAGTTTTTTTTTGGGGGGGAAATTTCAACAAGACATGAATTCCAAGATAAGGAAGGCCACCAGGCCAAACACGCTGCCCCAAGGCCTTCGCTTGCGAGGCCCAGCACGTGCATTGGATTTGGTGTCTCGGTCGAAATTTGCTCGGCCAGGTGAAGTGTATCAGTTGGATCACGTGTTGTTAAACTAGTTTGTCATGGTTTGTCAAATGACGGTTTTTGTGGAACAGCTGATTTGTGACTCTTTCATTGTGCTTGATTGCTGCTTGTTTTTTTTGTTTTTAGTGGTTTCCCTGATTCATTTTGTGATTTACAAATTTGATTGCTGCTTGCAAAGGCAAAGATGCAGCATGAGCAGAATTGGATGTCTCAACAACTTGGGATATTTATGGGCCACGTTGAGGTGCCATGGAAAAGAGTAGTTGCATAGTCACCATATGTCTCGGTAAAGTCACCTATAAACATAGTATTCCCTACCATTGGCTTATGTTGGCTTCGGGTAGGGGACTAAAATATACGACAGTCTCATTATTTGGAGATGCATCTTCAATGCTTTGAGATAATTCAGAGATTTTCACTGCTTGTTTTGTAGAATTGAGGAGTGATTTTGGTATTCAAGACTGGTTTCATGATTTCATTCAAACTATATAGGGGAGATATGGGGAGATAAGAGTAACATGGAGCCCTCCAAATGATTCGCCTCCAAAAAGAAGGGTTGTTAGTCCAAACCTTCCGCAACCTCATCTTGTCAGGTGAATTTAAAGAAGCTAGAGGCTGGCATAGTGAAGCTTTGCGCATCTTGGATTGAAACATGTTTTTTTTAATCCGACATCCAACCAACGGTTGAAAAATCCCGGTCACCAAGGAAGTGCAAATGGAACTGTCAACGGCAGGGAGCCGAGGACGGGGGAGAGGATTTGTTTTTTCATATTTTGGTTATGGATTTTGAATGATTTTATGATCTTTTTGTTGGAGCAGTCCTTTTGAAGATGTTGCAGGTATTTTCATGGTTGCTGTAGGTTCTCTACCACTTGCATAGTTTCAAGTTGTCCTCTTGACCATATCAATCTTGACCTGGCAGTATCTCATGTATCTGTTCCCAACGCGCTGGCTTTGTTTGGACAGTCACAGGCAGGGGAGGGTCAACTGATGATTTTCTTGAGTTGCCATTGGCAACAGCCATCTTGAATGTCCTCGCAGGCTGCTAGCCTCTAGCCCAAATTTGATCTGAAAAAACAAGCAAAACACAGTATACTGCTGCTTAAGACAAATTAAACGCAGATTCAGCACAAATATCATGCCATCTCCTGCAACATCTCCGGATTTTATATCTGAAATCATATGAAACACAACCTTGGATATTGAACGAATGCGAAATTCCTTCCCAGGCGTCTCCCAGGTCCAAGGAGAAATTGTCAGAGGTTTGGAGCTTAGCCAACCTTTTAAGACAAGGGCAGATTCCTTTGAGACTCCAAACTTATTTGGTGTGTTCCAGATATGATTTACATCCTTAAACAAAGGTAGCACGATGATGCATGATGTGTATTTCCATGCTCACAGTGTTCCAAAGCATCCCTTTGCATCCATGGAAGGAGTTGTGTTGTAAGAAGTGGCGCGTAAGCAAAACCACAAGTCACGCAAGATTGCGTGTCGGCAGATCCCCCAAGCAGAATCGATATGTGCCCCATGTAAGCAAACACTGCGGCCACGTGAGCGTGGCGTAAGCAGAAACGTAAGCAGATTTGTAGGGCGTAGCGGCGTAGGCATAATCAATCCATATTAGTGCTGTTTAGTGACGTTTTGGTACACGCTCACGTATTTCCACTGCCATGTGTCTCCAAGTTAGGTCGTAGAGGCCAGTCGAGAAGACGTCTCTGCTGTACATTCAGAGGTGCCCAAGTGGAAGGAAAACTTACAAAGGATCAGAGGAGACTTCTCCCATGAAAATCCCACAGATTTCACTGAGATTTCCCTTCATTTGCTGACTGTTCACCTTTTTTTAATGGATTGACCAGATCTGGACTTGGCAATTTAAGAAGTTTCTCTAAACAAATTATCATCTACAGATATCTATAGACACGATACATCATAATTGACACAGCGTTATGATATTTAAACGTGAATGATGTAAACAAAAACTTTTCAACGACCGTCATCCGTATCATCATTTGCCAATTTACTCTATATATCAAGAAACAAATACTCGTAGAAAAATGCATAAGTGAATAAACGCATAGAAAGAAAAGCAAAGGAAAGGAAACAGGAAAAAAGGGAAAGAAGAGAAAGAAAGACACGTAGTATATTTGATATTGATATGTTATATAGTCTTTTGATGTCTTTTGTATATTATATTTGATATAATTATATTACATATATAAATTATTTTCATATAAAGTAAATATTTACGATTTTCCAACAAAGTACCAACTCACTTGGTCTGGCATTTTTCGCGCAGGTGATCGACGAGACCCCCGGTCATGTAACGCACGTCAATGCGATCCTTCCTGGTTTGCCCAAGTCTCAGGTGCAGCTGTTTGAAAGTGTTGATGATATTTTGTTTTGATATCTTTTGTTTTTATCCTTTTTGGATGATATTTTGGTTTTTTCAATTTTTGATATTTTGGTTTTTTCAATTTTTGATATTTTGGTGTGCTTTTTTAATGCATTTTTTTTTGATTTTGAAATATTTGAGTATGACTTTTGGATATGTCAGAGCCAACTCAGGGGACCCACCCACCGGGTTGTTTTTGTAGTTTTGGGGGACCCAACGGTTTGTGTCTTCGAAAATTCCAAGTGATTTTTCTGGTGTTATTTTCCCACTTAAACAGAACACCTATGAAGTTGGTTCAGCATCCAAGCTTTTTTGGATATGCTACACTTTCACCTCTCTCGCGGAGGACAACATTCTGGTTTGCGAAAGTTGGCCTGAGCAGCTGTAGTCATAGGCGGGAAAGATGTTCCCGACCAAAGTTGCTGAGGGAGTTAAACTTGCATCTTTCTGCGAAGAAATACGAGCTCAAGTGTTGTTTAATATGCTTAGATAGTCTATACCAATCTAATCTGCAAGAGGATGCATCTTGTGAATGAGACTGATTGCATATCATTTACATATGATTATGATAAACTCAACTAGTAACCAGTTCTCTGTTCCATGGATGTCTTCAGGCAAAAGAAGAGATCTACAGATCTACCACCGGCAAAATGCCGCTGGTGCGGATCCGGGCCATCGTTGGCCCCCAAGGTGGAGCCTTATTTTTAAGCAAAGGATGGATCTTTTAGATGTTTCTCGCGTTCTTCAAGTCGTCAAGTCAGCCGGTGTGTTTGTTGGAACTTGATATGATGTGAATGTTATGATTTTAATATAATGCTATGCGGCTATACGTATATTTATATGATTACATCGTTTGCTCTAAAGGACTCAAAACCAGGTTGACTTGTGACACTTGGACATCTTGGGCACAAAGATGCGACTCAGTGCAAATGGTCGTTGAGGAGATTGTAGTTTCATCACAGGATACCATTTCATAGGCCCAGAAACTACAAGACAAACATTGGTTTCAACTGGACATAGCTGCGGTATTGCTGTAAGGATTTGTTACATTCTCCTTAGTTTCCATCAACTGACCTCAATTCGGTATGTAGGATGCTCCGATCCAATGATCAAGATTACAGGGCATTTTAAGGCGATGGACAATCAATCAATTTGAAATGTTGCCCTCTTTGTAGACGATGCTTGGTCTTTTCAGCCTGCAATCTTGGGATATAGACTCGGTACGGTTTCACACAATGCAACAAAAAGGAGTGACACATTCGAGAGAATTGCGCACATCTAAAGTTAATGTAAATGTACATATGATATAGTGTTTGAATTCTATGCACCTTTTTGGTCCTAAATTTACTGACACTGCGTTCGCAAAGCTTCATGCTTTTCACAAAGGATCAGTTATATAATTCTTCCAGCTCGAAATGTTGACGAAAATGCAGAAATGTGAAGTTGAAGCTGTGAGTAGTGATCCCTTCATGATATGGATTGCATGGAGTACAGGTGTATGTAACCAAAGAAGATGACAATCCCTGCAAGGAGTTTGGAATAATCGCTAGTGAGTGTATATCACATGTTGCAACGGAACGATCTACAGTTGTTTGCATGTTTTGTACATTCATCCAAGCCAGTTTCCAAACGCATGAAGGGCAGAAGACATGGAAGACTTGCATAGAGATATCCCATCATCATAGATATCAAGATGCTTCATCCTCAAAATCGAGTGGTGCATTCTGCATTTTAACCTGTGCATTCGACAGCAGAATCTGGGCAAAAAACACATTACTTCATCATCTCAGTGGTCGAAATATGTAAATATCAGTTGAATTTTCCAAATTCGAATCGAAAAAATCCAACAGTGTATCACCTCAAAAAAGCCAAAGTGCTTGGGATTTTTTTCGCAAATTTCGCCAACAATGCCGTCCAAGGTTTGGATGATTTTCCAACAAGCGAAAATTCACCACAAAACAGTCGTCGCTCCGTTTTTTTCCGTTGACAGGAAAAGAAGAAGAAACGCACCAATAAGCCGAGCCCCATGGAGCGTATGAAAGAAGCGCCGGGACTCCAAACTTTGAAACAAAAACGAAGAGAAGAACGTTTTTCTGTTGGCATCGTTTTTTTAGCATTCAGAGGAGGATTTGATGAAATGATGAAGTTGATCTAACACTTGGCATTCATGATTATGTATCATATTGAAGTATATTAAACCTTTGGCAAAGCACAGTGAGCCAAATTCAAGGTTCGGAATCATGAATTTGGACGACGACACCAATATTTCAAAGGAGGAGTTCATCAAGGTGCGCCCGAAAGAATCATGATGCGAAGATCGCTTTTGTTAGAGACGTGGTTTAAGATAGAAAGAAATGGATGCGAATGGCAAAAAACAACGATTTATGTGATTTGGCAAAGACTTGTGATGATCATAGGGATGCGATTTTGGATATTTGATCTTTTCCATGAGATCATTGGATTGCTTCACTTGAAAAGCACAACGCGAAGAAAAATCTTTCTCAGTTTTGGCGACCGAGGCGATGTCTTCGTTGGGCTTGGAGGGAAAAGAAGTGGAGAATCTCTTCCGAAGGTTTGATCCCGACAAGAGTGGCTTCCTGGATAAGCAGGACTGGGCTTCCCGGAGTTTCCAGGAGTACAATTTACAAAAAATCTATGAAGATGATAATATGAATTGTTATACGTAAATCTGTTGAGTTTATGCAGCTTATGGTATTTGCTATTGTCGCAGGAGTTCTTCGCATACGCAGCAAAGGGAACCAGCGATGTCAGTACCTCAGCTGGCGCAATTTCTGTGCGCGTGTGAACCGAACCCCTTATGTTTTTCCTCGCATTTTTCACAGCAAGATGTGCTGTGTGACAAAGTCACATGGCCAGTGTTTTTGACTCAGACCTTGGACTTGCAAAATCTAATTCTCAAGCACCTCGCTGATTCTTAATGAGGAAGACTTTTTCTCGTTTTCTGGTTGGAAATTTTCAACTAGAGAATGAAAAGATCCCTCATTGCACGACCGAAGGTATGGGAAAATGTATGAAACAGATTGAAACACCTATTTGACAAAAAAACAGCTTGGAGACTGGGAGTTTTTGTTTTGTGCTTAATGGGGGTCACATGGCTTTGCCCTTCGCCCGACACTAAGCTCCATGCCATGCTGAAGCGTGGTCTGGCCGCGGCAGATGAGTCTGAAGACACCATTCTGAAGGCCGACGCAGCTTGGGAAATGTGACGATGTGGCGATCGTGGAAAAACATGGAAAAAACACACGCCCCCAAGTGATCACAGATAAACTGACAAATGCCGCTTCCAAGAATGGATGTCTATCGGACCGTTTGTCGTTTATCTCATCTTCAGGCCTTCGAAGCATGGGATGTCAATCAGGCAGGGTGAAGGAGATGAAAGTGCCACCGAAACGATGAAGAACAGTGAAAAGTGCAAAGGTATAATATAGTATAATATGATGACATATTCATGACATATGATTGATATTGATGCTATATATGAAATCTATGTAATATTTCCGATCAAATGGATGCGAGCTAGCATCCCTGTCGTGGCCTTGAGGATGGGAAGGTCTCGAAGGATGAGCTCGAACGAGTGTTGGCACTGGACTCAAAAAAAATGCTCGAGCGATATGGATTTTGAAATCTGAAAAGCATTCCTCACAAAGTGATGACATCCAATTTTTTCAAGTTCCATCTCTGAGAGATGAACATTGAGAACAGCAAGGACAGGAAAAATCTCCCATAGGAGCTCTGAAAGCAATGAGGTGATGTTAAATCCTGCTTTTACCAAGAAAGACTTGACGAGACTTCTGAAGGCCCAGCACTAAGCAGCCATGGATGCCACACCATGCCATATGAAGCTGATAGCCTTTGCTGTTTGCACAGCATCCAATTCAAGTAGAAGTGGAATTTAAATGATCTTAATGCATTGGATGTTAATGGCCAGAGGCCATGGATGAGAATGAAGATGGAGAAATCGACTACGAGGACTTTCTGAATCTTCGTTGTTTTTGCATGGAAAAATTGACCTGTGACGTCTTACCCCTGGAAGGAGTTCACAGCATGGATTTGCAGCAAGCATGGAACGTCAGCAACTTACCAACACGATTTGTGAGTCTGGTATCCCATATGTCCAGCGTTGTCCCATGAGTCCATATTTTTCCCATGTTCATTGCTTCAACCATCGCCGCAGTGGTGAGCAAGTTCCCCCCGGTCACCATGTCAATGTGAGTTACCTCTGGCCAAAACTGAACCAAGGAAGAAGAAAAAGTGATGAATCATTGACGAAGTTCCTGACAAATCTGTAGCACTATATAGTGAAATATTCGAGAACCGGTACATTGAGTGCCAATGATATTTGTCCAGACCACCAGCTGTGAAATGATATTGTTCCATGATGCTTGCACATGTTTCTTAAATCAAAGCAGCTATTTCTAATTCCGGTATAGGCTGTATTTGCTGCAAAATTGAACCGTATGATTCCGCATAAAATCTGGTACCTACTGATAAAAACACAGCTGGTATGGGCGAAGTTGAACTGAAATCTGAGCCAAGCTCCACCAATGTGGACTTTGGGTGACCTTTGTGACCTTAGCGGCTCAGTCTCAGTGTTTCCCAGAAACGCAGGAGTCAATAAAGTGAGCCAACAGAAAGCTATAGCCAGTTATAGCTGTTATTTAAAGTTTATTGCTATCGCACCTATACTTGTATACGTTGAGGACTGCCAAAGCTGCTTTGGCTGGAAGTTCTTTGGATGGGTTGATGTCATAACTTCCTTGGGCTGCGTCTCTTGAAACAGAACCCAGCACACATGGTTGCAGCCATTCAACGATTGGTTGCTCTTGGGTTTTCTACAACGTTTTCAGGGGGTCCTTTGCATTGATAAACTGATAGGGATCAAGACTGATGCGGATCAAGCATCAGCAGCATTCCAAACTGAACTTCACATGTTCTGAACCCCCTCACCCGAATTTTCTTTAGAATCTAGGATACATGTTGCCAACTTCTTGCAAATGGCGACAGCGCCAGCAAATTAAGATGGAGAGCAGATGTTGCCTTGCCAGTGTGAAGCTCAGATCAGCCCATAGTACTTCCAAGACTAGGAAGAATGATGAAGAGTTTGAGTGGACCTATTTTCCATTTTCGATTGGCGATACTGAAAGCTTACGATGTTCTCCTTAAGGAAGCAACGCTTGTCAATTGACCTGGACTTCTCCAGTAGTTTCCTCAGATCAGGAGCAGGAAGCGACTTGCCAAATGGAGCATTGGATGATGGTTTGAAATCGCTTGTTATCACTTATCACGTATATGTTCACACATCCAAGCATGTCAGATTTCAGTTGACATTGCCAGATGCACGCATACAGTCTTCGTGAGCTGTACTGTTCATGACTGCTTGGGGGGCATAGAAGATGCATAAAACTTGTGTTGCGCAGCCATCACTCAAGCAGGTCGCCGCCTTCATGGAACAACGATTTTTCAGCTGGACTTTACCGGTTTTCAGAACCTCGGATGGGACGGATTCAACTTGGTTGTTGGAGAAAGTCCTTGTTGTTCTTTTCTTGTTAGATGTCACGGTGTTTTTTTTAATGGTTATGCTGCATGGGTGTATGTCATTTATGTTTTGGAAATAGGTGTCAGATCGATTTGTGTGTGGCTGATGTTTATGTGTGGTGTTTTGAAACTAGAGGTCATATTTGAAATCGGAAATGACTGCCGCAAGAAGCATTCACGGTGAGGGTTCCTCAGTCATGACCTCTCAAGGACTGGTGGAGAGATCTCATTGAGAGTCGAAACACCTCCTCATGCTGAAGCCTGGAGGATGGTCATTGTTGTGTGCTACTGCTATTGCTATTGGTTGGATGATGAATTGAACATTATACAAAAGGATGGATGAATTGTGAGAGCTACATTGAAGACGCTACATGTTTATTGTGTTTGATTTGCAGGAAGCGAATGTATGCGAATATGTGCGCAAAGACGCATGGAACTCATACCAAAATGCATGCAACCGGTGCCAGGGTGGCAGCACGGGGATATTGGCCAGCGCATCGCTTGCAAGCCAGAGTGATCTGAGAGTAGCGGGACCGGTATCTGATATCCTCTTCCATACAAACAAAAAAAACTTATGACGATGTGGAACAAGAATACTGCAATAACTTTGCCTGTGAATGGATGTCAAATGTGGAAGCAGACTCTTTCAGAAGACCTAAATGGCTTCCTACTTCATGACGCCATTGTTGCTTCACAGATCATTCCGGTTATTAAGCCCATTGCATCCCTTTGCATCATGAGAAACGTGGATGAAACCATGATGGAAACTATCGAAAACGAAAGGACGACAAAACAGCTCCATGTTACCTTTTGCTCTCTAAGGATGGACACGTGCAATCGCCCTGGATGGGGATTCCAATTGGCGAGCCTGCTCCAAAAACCATGGTGCTTCAAAAATTGGAGGAGGTTGCCCGGAGTGGAATCAAGCAACATCCAGTGATCCATTTCACCATATACCAATGCAAAAAAGGCTACTGTGGAGGATGGCATTGACTTTGATTCCTCTTTCGTAGCAGTTTTATTTTGTCATTTGTTTGACAGAATAGAAACTTGAAAAAACAGTGGATGTTAATTAGCACTTCTTCCAGCTGCCTGCCAACATTATGAGGCTCTATTCCTAGACGCGGAGGCCATTGATGCTCTACACAGCCTGGTGGTCAAAAACCAGCCTGACAATGATGAGAGCAGGCCGCCTTTTTTCCTGCAGGTGTTTTATTCCGGATTACTTATTGGCACATCTATACATGACTCAAGTAACTATAGCATACAGGCCGTGGAGGCAGACATGTCGACCTTATACAAAGTGTCAGTGGTGCCATCTCCAAGGAGCCATATTCTCATTGAGTTGGCATTGGAGTGGCAATTAAAAGGCCGGCTTTTCCAGGAGAAACAAGCCAAAAAGCATCAAAAAACCCTTGTTTTTTTAGCGAGAAACAAGAAAAACACACTGGAAATCAGTACCAATTTCGACCCATCCAAAGTGGGTCTTCAGGAGTCTTCACTGAATTCTTATCCAAGAGTGTTCAGTTTTTTTCTAACTTTGAGCCTTGGTAGTTTAAAGAAGAACTTTTGAAGCATGTCCAACTTTGAAATGTCCAGCAGTTTTTCCACAATTCTCCCAAGTCGTACCGAGTGAAAAAGGTGAATGGTTAAAACCACAGACTTCGGCGCAACATTTCATGGAGTTGCTGGTGCATCCACGAGATGCAGGCGTGGAAAGTTGATATGATTGATATGGTTTGAATCTTTGTGGAACTTGGGAAGCTTTGAGAGAAAACAAAATAGTAAAGGGTACCTAAAAATGATGGTGTTTGAATTTATAAATTGACGCAAAAGAGAAGGAATCGTGGCATATGGTTTCTTCATGTTGTTTTTTCCAAATCCGCGGATTGATCAAACTGCTTCAACCCAGAAGCACCAAATTGATGCGAGAAAGGTGTCGGTTTGATTCGGAAATGTGAAGAAAAGGAAACATCGCTTCATTTTGGATGTGAAAATGTATTCATGTTTAATTCACCTTGTCAAGTCACTTGGTAAACTGCGACTTGATTGACTCCAACTTGAGCTTGGAATGTCAGGTGAATGCCACTTCCCCGTGGTGAAGGGTCAAAATAGAACGTAAGTCAAAGATGTGAAGAATGTAGCTTCACCGACTCTAGAATACATAAAAGTCCAATGTGGGCTCAACAGACACAAGGTATTGACCTAAACAATACACTAAGTTTCTTTCAGGATCTTTTGATGCAAAAAAAAACATCCATCATCAGAATAGTACCTTAAAAATGTTGCGCCCTTTGGACTTTTTTAGGGGATTTGCAGAAAAAATATCTCCAAATTCCCGATGGATCACAGGTGGCCTCAGCGATGGAATTGGTGGGCACCAATGTTTCGAGACCACAGTGGCGATGGATTTTTTCTTGGCAGGCGACGGACGCGACCGCTGATCAGCTGCTCAATGCTTAACCAAACGAAACATCAATTTCTGGGATTCCTTTTGCTTCAAAATACATGTCACTGTTTGATGGCTGTAGAGATTTGATTGTTTGTGCTTCTTCTGCAAGATTGAATTGATATCCGTAGTTTAGGTGCAACTTATCGTTTGTGTTTTTCAGCCAGGACATGTTCCAAGGAGTCCGTGCTGGTTTCCGATGCTCAAGACACAGGTGAGCACCTCAATGTTCAACGTCAAACAGACGTGTTTGGAAACTCTTGAGAGTTGCAAGTTTTTGAGTCAGCGATTTGATGTTCAAAAATGTTTCTAAATCACAACTCTTGGTTGAAACAGTTTCTAAAGCTTTCGCCTTTTGAAAAGTCTACTATGTGTCCTAATGTGAAATGAAATCACTTTGAAACAAAAAGATGTTTGGTTTGTCAAACAGTTGCATCAGGCTGAGCCTGAACATTGCTGTTTTGAGATTGACATTTCGGTACCAAATGGTCTTTCCGTTTGCACAGCTGGGCGATTGGCGCCTCGGCTGACCAGAAAAAGCTGATTTGAGCACAGAAAAGTTGGATGGCTCAGCCGTTCAGAGTTCAAGTACACATTCTGTCCGTGTTTCTTTTGTTTACAAACAAATATTCACATCTGTTTGCATTTTTTCCACCTGATTTTCCACCAAAGTAATTTTGTTGGTGTGTTTTCACCGGGTTTTTATCCAGCTTAAAATTCGCCATACCATGGTAGTTTCTTTCAGGTTCACCGAAAAGTTGGTCACAAATCAACTCGTTTCACGTGCCTTGGCCTCGGCGGTAATTTTTTAAATTTTCAACACCGAGGTTGGGGGATGTTAAAATTGGAATTTGTTTGCTTTTCATCCTCTGGAAATGGGATGGATAACATAGGATAACTGGATAACCATGTGAGAATTTATTATGATCAGATTATATCAGTTGATCATGTGGCAGCTATATCACTTGGACTTCAGCTCAAATTGTGACACTATCAATTTCTTTGAAGGGATGTGTGATATACTCAGCGTTGTGGGTGCAGTGGCCAAAGCTCAGGTTCTTGGAGACTTGCCCACTTTCACCTTACGATGTCGTGCTCATTGCTGGACCTTTAGACGAAGCAGAAACAGAAGGCAAGGACAGTTTTTGCATGAAAATTATTGGATTGTGATGGATGATGGCAGACTTGAATTGAAATTTCAGCCAGTCTCTTTCTTTGCGCTATGCTTCACAAGTAGATTTTTGCCAGTGTTGTGCATGAAAATTCCTGTGTCTCCAAGACCATCGGAAGGTACTCGTGTCTTGGCTCCGTGCGGTTTTCCTTTGGATGATGCTTTAGCAGAACTGCAGAAGGAGAAGCAAAACCTCGTGAAGATGTTTCTTGAGCTGAGATTTTTGGAGGAGATGACGGTTGTCGTTGTTTTTTTTGAGGAGGAACCCAACTTGAGGTGATTCCGATTGTGCTTGTAACGTTTGAACAGATGTGAATGAAATCTTGGTCAGTGGAAGTTGATTCATACTAGATATATAGATAATAAGTATGTATGTTGATATCGTTTCAAGATGGATGTTTACATTGAACTTCATACACATAGCATAGAATTGATTTCATATATATATATAATACATATTATATATATTATCATGTTTTTCTAATCATTACTAACGAAAAAAATCTTATCATGTCATCCCTTCAGTTTTCATGTCATCCCAGGTTGGACTATCCTTGGCCGCTCCAGGGATGTTCCTTGGCTTTTGTTTCGCCCATGGAAAAAAAATCCCTCGTTTTGGAATCAACAAAAAAGTGCAGCAGTTTTGTTTGATGGGATCTTTCATAGTTTTTTTTCATGGATCTTTGGAGGGGTTTTTGTTTTTTGGTTGGTTTTTTATAATTTACGATTTGTTTTTGACCCCTTCTCAAGATGCTAACCCTTTGAGGCACCGGAATCTTCCTGCCCCTTCCGCAGCTGCGTCCTGTAACTTTGCCAAAGTTTGGGAAAGCAGATACCAGGCTCCATGTACCTCGGCCAGATTTTTGTGAGTTGATATCCACTATCAATCACAAATATACGGAGAAGTACGGATAAATGATCATATAATGTGTATATATATATATACTGTTTTTTGTTTTGATTCTTTGTCTATCTAACATCATTCTAAGATTAAACATATTATGGCAAATCAATTTCATGATCTTCAAATTTTGGTGCAGAGTGGTTCTGTGGCTGCCGAAGCTCAGGCATCCAGCCTCTCCTCCTACAGCATCCACGGCAACGTTTACATCTTCGATCTTTCCATGTTGG
Source organism: Breviolum minutum Mf 1.05b.01 (assembly GCA_000507305.1). Classification (NCBI taxonomy): domain Eukaryota; class Dinophyceae; order Suessiales; family Symbiodiniaceae; genus Breviolum; species Breviolum minutum. Next base: position 79,052 of record DF239571.1, read on the forward strand.
GAAGCACCTCGGAAGGATGTATTTGGACAAGTTTCACAGAAAATAGAAAACTTGATACTGGAGAATTCTACTAGCTTTCTTTGATTCTGCGTTTTTTTTTGGAACTACTTTGACAATTTCGACGGTAAGGGTGGTTCACCCTTCCCAACCTCTGTCTCCAGGTCTTTGTCCAAGTTTGACAAGTGCAGTGATTCGGCCATTGCGATCATATGCCTTGGCATCAGCATGGCTTCTTAGACATAAGATTCACAAGAATTCCAGGGGTGAAGAAGATGTCATATGAAGATTCAGCATAGTTCTAGATGATATAGGTGATATATCATATCATATTGGTATATATACACAGAGAGAGAGAGATATTTTTTTGCTTCAGCTTTCCTTCAGATTCTTTGACGAAGATTTAGCCATAAGACTGCATAGATTTTGCATATTTTGCACGAAGAAATGCCACTGATTCAATTTATCAATAAGGTTTCGAGTTGGGGAATAGAGGAAAATAGTGGAAAGCTTCCCTTAAGATCCAATGAACATTAACTATGATTGAGAAATGAGGAAGCAGGACGAACCTGTAAATTGTTGAGGTTTGGTCTTTTGATTCGTGCAGCTGGTCCTGAAGATTTCTGGATTTTACATGGACTGGGGCGATTTTTGGCTGATAGCTCCTTGCTGCAGAGTTGGCCAAGTGGAGTAGCTGAAGCAGAGTCTTGGACGTGTGACAAAACATTTTGATAACTTACTTTCTGATGGATTATTCAAAAGTCAAAAATGGTGTCCCTAGAGATTCTGGTCGCGATTGGATTGCCAACCTTGTTTGTTCGCAACTTCTTGAGATGTTTGTCAGCGGTTTGGTGCAGCCAGTTTTCATTGACATATGAAAACTTTGAGGCTTTGAAGGCACGGAAGGTTCCACAAGATTTGACTGGTGGATACAAAAAAAGTAAAATGCGTAAAAGGATTGCTTGCAAAGAGTATTTGTCGTGAAAGATAAGATAGCATTTCAGAAGATTCTGCCCTGTACTTTGTAGACTTTATCGGAAATCGCTGAGGAAGTGGCAGCACGAATCTACGAAGAAAGCAACTTGGATGTTGTTGCCTCGTTTTCATGGCCTTCCGACATCAGTATGTGCCGAAGGTAAATGAGATCAATTGCATTGGGATGGAAATATGGATGATATTGTCATGGAGCCATCGAGCATGATGCAAGACAACACGAGACAGTTTAACTCCAAATATGTTATATATTTTTAATGATCTAACAACATACATAATTAATAAGTACACATGTTGCAGTTAGAGTCTAAGGTCAGCTTTGGCATACCATGGTGCAAAACGGTCAAGATCTGCAAATTCTTTGTGGCAATGCCCTGATGGCTCGAGGTACCAATCTGTTTAGCTGGTTTTTCGCAGGTATCTACAGTCGCGAGACTCCACCAAAAGCTCTGTCAGGCTCTGTTGCTGAGATGTTGGGAGCTGTTCGTGAAGTGAAATCATATTTGGTATGCCATCAACTTTGTAGGCAGCTTGGGTGGTACAGTGGTACAGGAAGACGGGAGACGCACAAGACCATAGCACCATGCCATTTTTTTTATTTCAAACATTGAGGAACTGCAATTTGTATCATCGTGGAGCACTGCCTACCGGACTCTTGAATCAGCGTGCAGAGACGAACAACATTTCACATGGCTTCATAGATATCATAAATTAACCACCAGCCTAAGACAACCACTCACTGCTTTCAAGTTTCAGCAAGTTCCCGATGATTCTTCCCAGAGGCTCTTGGGATGGAATGCCTTTCACCAGTGCTTGGCGATGTTATTGCAAAACTTCTCCAATCGTTCGATAAACACCTCCCAGTTCCTGGAGAAGCTAAGTGAAGTCGAAGATGGCAGAGACTTCAAGGCACAAATTTGGCAGGAAATAGCCCCTGAGCGTGTATAACATGTATGACATGACTTGACATATGTTTACTAACTCATGGTGTCTTGAAAATATAGTGTCATCCTAAAAAGATCAACATTTGTGGCTAAAGACAGGGACTTTTGGATTGGATGTAGCTGTCCCATTAGGTCCCTTAAATTTTGCCAAACCCTGGAGTTTGTTGGAAGGAGTTCTCCGAGCAATGGATCTATGGTGTTGGTTGTCCAGAAGTCCACGTAGGTCCGCAGAGTTGCAAAATCAAGATGATACTGGAAAAATGATTTTGGTTCTTCAAGTGCCAGGGTAACCGTACCAAAATGATTCTCAATTCTTCGTGCAGTTTTTCTGACATTCAAAAATCCACCACATTACAACATCCAAAACCAATAAACAATAAACAAGATGTACGTCAAAGCCAGCAGTATTTGGCTTTGGAGATGTTGCAAGAAATGGTGAATGGGTGAATGGTTGAAGCCACCAGGCTGGTTCTACAACCGCTCGATTCATCGTTTAGAATTCGTTGCTTCCCAAACTCCTTTGGAACCATTGGCACTGGGAGACTTCAAGAAATCAGCGACAGCACCGGAGATCAGTCACCAGGCTGTATGGTGAAGATGCTGAGATTGAACGGATTACAGATGACATATGACGTCCAAGCACTGATCACTGAGGTTGGCAGATGACGCAGCCACGTGTTACAAAACGAGGCATTGGTTTTGGCTATTCTGGCTTTGGCGAAGCCACAGCGACTTGGGTAAAAACATCAACCTTTTTTGGAGGGAACTTGTTGCACCAGTTTGTGGCAGAAATGTTGTTTCTAAGCTTGGCATTTGAGGCAGAACTACTGGCAGCAGAATCGCGTTTGTTGGCCCGTGCTCGTGCTGTGTCTGAAGACGTAGCTGATAATGACGCTGCCATAGATGAAGTACCTCGGATGTTGTTTGGAGAAGTGGCGACGCAAATCATTTGTTGGGGTGAATTACAAACGCAACAATCTGACTCACTCCCAAACAAACATCACAAATCCATACCAATCTTTACAAATCCATACTCGTACTGGTACAAATCAACACAAATCCAAATCCGAGAAACCATCACAATCTTGAATTTCAAATTTGTTTTCAAAAAATTCGCTACTTGTACCCAGGTCACCAGAAAATATTGGACTCTCAGTCTTGTGATTGACATCCATTTGGTGGATGATCCATCGGTTCACCAAATTGAAATGAACCTTCAAGGTCCAGAGCCAGGCAGGATTCGTACTAGTTGTGTATGGATCAACACTAGTTATGAGTTCTCTTAGTATCATTTTAATATAAATATTTATACGATTGTAAATAAGATATATCACGTCACAACGATATACATTTTGTAGACGAATCTATTTCATATTAATATGTAGAAATGGTCCAAATTTGGGTGCAAAGTCTAAGCCAGCTTGATGTGAGAAAGCGCGGATTGTTTTGATGAAAGAGATTTGAGAACCATTTTAAGATGTTTCAGATTTGTTTCCTCCAGATTGATTGAAGTTGGTATCAGATATCTATTGGATTCTATCGCAATTCTTCGCATCTCGTGTGGGCAGTCTACGTCTCATCGCTATTCCCATCTGCTGTAGAGCGAGCGCAAGAGGAGGCACTGCACTGCAAATTGCTGCACTTTGTTGCAGTTCGTTCTATTGAAGTCTTTCGAGCTCAGTGAGAAACATGGCTGAATTCAGCATATAATATACTGCTATATAGAAATCTGCATAGTATGTCCTGCAATTTTTTTGATGGTCAAGATTGCACCGGTTCGCAGTTTTCGCAGGAGCTCCCGAAAGGCTTGGCCTTTTTGCGATTGAAGTCTAACCAATGGCCACTGGCAAAGATGGAGTTGGCTCAGCCCGCCGAGTTTTGGCAAGGCTGGAGGGGCATTCACCCAGTTCGGTGTCATGCTCTTTTCCTCTGAATTGTAGTTTCCTTTTGACTGCACTGTTGCCAAAAACTACTGCTACAATTTTGAAAACTACAAAGCTAGGCCTTTTGTTGAAGGTAAAATTTGAGCATATAATTGTAAGTTCCTGGTGTGACCATTATTATCATATTATCTTTATCATTGTTGCTGCTGTTGTTGGTGGTGGCGGTGGTTTGCAGTGAGTGCAATGCGTTGAAAGCATCATGAACGGTGTGAGGCGTTTTGGAGAAATCCACTGATCCGGCAGCAGAAGCAGCAGCTGCCAAGGCACATGTTGAAGTCTTTCAGAACCATTCAGAACAAGAGGAACAGACAGCAAAGTGGCAAGCCCATTTTTTGGTGGCAAAAGGAGATACATATGAGCATAATGAATATAATGAATTGAAGTCTGAAAGTTGTGAGTTGAATACCATGACGAAGGCTGAAACAAAAGAAAAGACACCCATGTTGTTTCAGCGTCTCCAGGTGCTCGGAGACCTGGCTGTGGCCGGAAAATTGACCAACATCATGTTGCACCGAGTTCCACAGGTGAAAGGATGGGAAGGAGTGAAACATCCATGTCTCAACTCAAAAGATGTCACCAAAAATGGCATTTTTGCGACGTGTTTTTTGTTGCAGGCCTTAGCAATGCCTTTGAAAGAGCCAGGATGGCATGAGATAACTTGTACTTTCCTCAGTTCAAAGGCTCAGACAAAGGAAGGTCCACAAAAGACATACCGAAATATTCCCGGAAATTGCTAAATCACATCAACAATATCCACATAAGACAGGTGTCAAACCATTAGCATTCCACTCTTTAGTTTTCGTTAATATGTTTTAATGGTTTTTGCTACATCCAAAATATTCCAAAATCATATCCAAATTCCGATCTTTTTTCTCCACTTTTCTCCACTTTTCAAGGTGCAAGTTGCGCCTTGGCCTTGTGCAACTGGGCAGCGCAGTTGAAGAAAGGTGATGGACTACGAAGCTCCTTAATGAGGTCCCACAGGGTGTAGGGTATTGACGCTGTCAATTACTTCACTTCCTGTTTCCTGTTTCCGGGGAGCATCCGATTTTTGACGTTATAGGGTTTGAATACTTGGTCTCTTTTGGTTTGATGTTGCGTGATTTCCAATCAAAAAATGTTTGCAAGTTTCAAGTTGAACGTTTGTGGTCCACACGAAAAAAAAAAACATACTGATGACTAACGCAGACATCCATTTTTGAATCCACCAAATGTGCATTCGTCAAGGGGTATCCCCATCCAAGACATTGCCATAGTCGTTTATCCCAGTCCCAAGCCAGGCCAATACACCATTTTCTTTTGGAAACCTCGAATTGGAGAAGTGACACAGGCCGCAGAATAAGGGCCGAAAAAGATATGGGCAGGCAGCAAGAGCAGGAAATATATGAAATAACATGAAAAAACCCTAAAGACATAAAGAAATTAGAGAACCTTTAAATGAATCGTTTAAGAAACACCTTGCCACGTGCTCCCGTTGGACATGTAAGTGAGAAATTCCCCTGAGCTGACAGGTTTGGCACGTGCACGAATGCTGGTTGCCAGGTGGATATGACAAACCATGAGACATTTGTTGACAAAGTTGAAGGGATTCATCGAATCAGATCATTTGCAAACATTTCCATGCTGGATTTCACACAAATTCTTTGCAAGTAAAATGCTTAAGTTCAAGAAATCTTCAAGCGCTTGCCGTGTAAATTGGTTGAAGGTCATTGAGTGGAGCGCCGAAATCCTTGGAGCTGTGGCAAAATTTTCTCACTCACTGTCGCAGCTTGAAGTTAAACAGCAGAGAGGAGAGGCATTTCTGTGTTCAAACGTCTCAAATCTTCAGCAAAATTGTGAGTTCATTATCAAGGCCCTTCCTACGATGATACTGTTGATGACTGAAATCCCTGCACATGCTGATAGGTTGTTTATGTCATTATTTAAGACTGGTTTTATACATTTGTTGCAGGATTGCAGCCATCAGTGTGTCAGTGAGATATGACTCGAAAAGGCAGCAACTATGAGCCGCCAGGACCCCGTAACCTTAGCTGCTGTGGAGCTACTGGCCAACACCCCACGGAGTAGTATCACGGAGGTGGTGAATGCTTTGCAAGAGCGACTTCACTTGGAGGAAGTACCATGGCGTAAATTCCATTGGCCAGGTCGGGATGGAACATGGCTGAAGTATGGAGTGAATGGTAGCAATGTGTCAAACTGTTTGGACACTTGTTGAAACACCATCCCCATGGCTATGTGGTTATGACATGTTATGACCATCATTGAGGTCCTTCCTTCGGAGATGCAGCGCCTCGCAGTCTCTGCATTGAACACGTTGAGTTTGCTGCGTTTGCGCCTGGCAGCACAGGCAACATGGAGAGTGGTACCCGGGGTCTGAGATTGTCATGGTGGAGACGTTGTATGACTTTGTTATTAAGCCTGCCTTAGAAACTCTCCAATTCTCTTCACAATGACTTTGAGATCTTCTGAAAAGTGATGTTTTGTTGCTATTATAAATAAATATATATATATATACATATATCTGTCAGTGAAATTTGCCAGGAGCCTTCACCAGACAGCTTTTTGCAACCTGTTTCTGCTGGTGGAAGCCCAAGTTCCCTCCGTCGAGCTTGGGCATCGGCCACTTGACACGACCAGAAACGGCCAAAAGTTCGTCTCTAACATCAAATAAACAATCTCAAACAATAACATATAAACAATTAAACAATGACAATTAAACACAATTAAGAGCACAATCAAACACACATGCAAACATGAAAGTGGTGAGATCACAATCTGTTTCATGGTGTTTCATGGTGGAGCCTTCACTTGGTATCTAAGATTCATGCGATGGGATCAGCACCAAGCAGTTTGGAGGACCTTGCCGACTAGGGAATTGTGAAAGTTTGCATGTAAGAGTCTTGAAAGGTTGAGGGGAACTTAGCAGGTTTGGGGAGTTTCAAATAACACGTTGTTGCTATTGTTTCATGTTTAACGTATTTTGAAGCTATTGGCATTCTTTGTAAAATACTGACTCAAAATCTGACATTGAATAGCAGGAGAATTGATGTGTTTCAGAAATCATGACAGATGTATCAGGTCCAGAGTATGAGATTCTTGCCACGCAGGACAAAAACAAGTCTCTAAGAGGGCAGGCCTGGATTCGTGGATGTAAGTTTCGAACAGTGAAACACCCAGAGCGGTCCGATTCTGAAAGGCTCCACCGCACCATAAGTGGAACAGAGCGGTCCGTTACGAAGCCTGTATCGGATCCTATCGAGGCGCGTTCCTGTCACGTTTTTGTTTGGAAAAAAGACCTGAAATTTTTCAGGGGTCATGTATGGTCATGTTCATGTCAAATCAATATCGAATCACTCGCAATCTTATATCTGGATTATATAAAATCAATGTTTAATCATATTTTAATCATATAAATCATATTCTCCTGCCAAGATGATGTTTTGCAACGTGTTTTTGTTGTGGACAGATCTTTGACAGACGCTTTTTAGCGCTAAAAAAAGGTGCTTTGGATGGGAACGCCTTCAGAGCGTTGTCAACGGTGCTGGAGTCGAAAGAAGTTGACCAAGCTGGTGAAATTCTCCAAGAAGCAATATGGACAGCTGAGGTGCGGGAGAGATTCATTTTTTTCGAGGTTGTTTGTTAGATCAGATCGATGTTTTGTTTTGGGTTTGAAGGTTTTGGTAATGTTTTAGTCGCAAAAGATGCGAATGTTTGGGATGTGATGTTTTTGAAGAGGTAACTTAGAATGACAAGTTAGAAGTTGATGGACTTTTTCCTTGATGGTTTTGTTCAGCATGGCTACTCAAGGGTTCAAGCCTTCCAATGAAATTGAGAAAATGGAACAAAAGTGGTATGAGTTTTTGTTATCGAGCCAAAGATCTGAACTTACAAATGAAAGTAGCTGACTTGCAGCTGTTCTTCAAAATCACGGGTGCCCATGGAACTGTGAAATTGATTAAAAGTCGCAGCTAACTCCGCAAGTCCTATAAGCTTGATGCCTAAGTGACTTCTGGTTGAACCCATAATTTGTGCTTTCCGCTTTGTATGAGGTCTCACTTTGATGGTATGAATCCTTCATTCACGGTTTGACAAAGCTGACATAGTGTTGGCAATAATGAATCATGTTTGCATGCTGCATACATGTATATATATATATATATATTGTATGTATACACATTCCGCTGTACTAAATTGCATGATAGTTACTTTTGAATTAACTGCAAATCTTCAAGCTGCCAACGTTTTTCTGGCGAATGTTTGGCAGCCAACTTGCTAATCTTGGCCCTCCAAGCTACTCCCAAAGGAATGACTAAAGCATCAGGCTTTCATAGAGCCAGGCTTGATTAAAGACACATCTTAGTAACTAAAGTCTTGTGAAAACTATTACTGTACATGAACTTTTCTTAAACCCCTAAGAAACCACGCTGAAGACTACTTGGATGAGAAACGCAAACGCATTCCACGTGAAAACCCACGGGTTTTAAGGCCATGGTGCGTTTGCCCCGTGGCGGCTGGGAAGCTTCCATGGCGACAAAGTGGGAGAACCTACGAAAGTTAATGGAACAGGCTCTCCGGGCACAGCCATGATTTCACCTGGATGGGATGATTTTGCTGACCCAAAATAGGAAGACATTACCGAAAAACTCGAAAAGGGTACATCAAGGCCAAAGGACACAAAAATGCAAATAGATACACTTAAGACTTGAGGAAACTTGTCGTTGCTGTTTCAGTTGTGGGGCTACGGTTGGATCTGCTTCTAAAGAGCCCTTTGTGGAGAGTTTTCCAAACCACGACAATTAATAATTGCAAAATTGCAACGGTGCATTCCTGCCCAGGAATCACCACAGACCTGGCCGTTGTTGCTTGGCGATGAAACCGCGTTCCATGAAGGTTCAACGCAAATGGTTCTCTCCAGAGAAACCATCAACATCACCATCAACATCAACATCAACATCATCGTCGTCATCATCATCAATTGAGGGTTCACGCGCACAAGACAAGTCGTTTTTTTGATTTCTCCCGAGGTTCAGGGCGGTGTTGCAGTCATTGCGGGCTTGGAAATCTGGCTCCTCGTCTCAAAGGAAGACCAACGGACTGATTGCAGTGAGCCGGTTCCACCAACTGCATAGTTTTCTAGAGTTTCTAGTCATCTAAGATCATCTAAGATCGACAAAAAACTTTTGAGGTGATTCAAGACGGGAGCTTCGTGATCGTTTCAAAGCACAGGCTGCGCAGCAAAGACGATTCAAAAAACCGCTACTTCTGCTTTTCTACTTTACCTTGAGCCGTTGACGAGGAAATCCACAATGCGTTGCGTTGCCATTTCCCGGTCATCGGAATTGACTTTGCTAGGTCATGGCAGAAAGTGGCGAAATGGTCCTATGGAAAACTCCAGGTAACTGACATGACAAGATGCACCATTTTTTAGAGAAAAAAGAGACTAGTTTCAGCCATGTTTCGACCCAAACTGTAAAGTTAATGAAACGTCAATCGGTTTTTTTCAGTCATACAAGTAGCTTTTTGATGGTTTTCTAATTCTGTTTTGTTGATGTTTTTTGTCACGCCTTTCGGTGCGCGTCAAATTTCCACAGGGCTCTACGCCAAATGTCACCAAGAAGCTCCGCCACTACGTTCGGCCTTGGCTGCAGCACTGCAGTCGAACCAAGTGCGACACTCAGCGTGCGACCTTGCCATTTGGTCAAGCCATCGATGTCGAAATCTTAGTTGATATATTAATATGTATTTACATGAATTTATTATAAGAGTTTATGTGAATCTATGTGAATTTATGATGTGCCTTTTGAATCCTTTTGAGCCGTGAATTTTTGGATGACATTGTAGCCTTCCTACACCAACTTGTGCCAATTTTGTTAAACCAAGGCAACGGGCGAAAAAACAGTGAAGAAGCTCAAACTGCGATGACATTGTGCCTCAAAACGCCCGAAAACTCAGGAAAACATGTTGATACAAAAGTGATAGGATATGGTCCTCATATGCACAAAATGAGTCAACCAACTTCAGGAATCGCTTCACTTGCAGCTAAGGCTGGTTCAGCTTATCCTTGAACTCGTGAACTGCTAGTAAACTTAGGCTAGGAATCTGTATGAAACAGTCAGAAACTGGAGATTCCTGCTGTCACTTTTCTCATAAATCGGCATTTTGTGCTGCAACTTGGTTCCACAGAAACAACTGAGACAAGCAAAAGAAATCAAAAGAAATCAAAACAACACTGTTCACAAGCAGCTTCAAAGGTTGTGACTCTTCTACCTCCATTTCCGTCCATCCATGCCGCCACTTTCCATTATCGTTTCTTGACCCTGAGGTCAAAGCAAGTTTCGAACGCGATTGGGGTCAAGGGTCAAGATGGCATGGCAGAATGATCCCAGGCCTTTTACGACAACACTCACAAACTGTAAACACGCTTCCGCTTAAGTTGATTTGTGTGTAGTCTGAAGTGTGCAAAACATGCCTGTTGATGAGAAGCCTGTTGCATTTGAATTTCCAGTTTTCCAGTTTCGGGAGCTGGCTCAGGCTCGAAGCTCAAGGATCCGCCTCGTGAGTTTTCCTTCGCCCAGCCGCGCCATGGTGTTGAAAGCCTTGCTGTGCATGATGCCAGTTTGGGCCGAAATGTATGGTAGAATCTCCTCCAGTTGCCCTTCAGGGGCTCCATGTTTATATGACGCACAGGGACCTTGGGGCATCAGAAACTTTGATGGATGGGTCTCGGAGACTGTACCTGGCTGGGCGATCGTTGAATATGGCCTTAATGCTTGCGTGTGGGACACAGGGATAGATTGCTGCGTGGGTGGAGTGCCTCCAGAGAGACCATTCACGCTGGGAGTGTCCAGCCGAAAGTTTGCCTGGTGCCTGCCAAAGAAAAATCCAGATGATCAAGAGTGTTCGGAGTTTCAATCGGCTCCGTGGACTACAGTGCTGTGGCCAGGACCAAATTGCTCGTTTTGCTCGGACACAACCACCACGACCACCACGACCACCACGAGAGTGTTTGACTGGATGCCTGTCACAGAATGGGAGAACCAAGCATGCAGTGGATCTGCGAGTGATTATGTGGAAACTGATGTTGTCACTTTGGAGATGTGCAAGGCAAGGTGTCTTGAGATGGCCTTCTGCACAGGGATCGGGTACTTAGGGACAAAGTGTCAGTTGTGGACAAACTTGGAAGGGATTCACCGAACCTATGGCCTTCAGGGCTCCCGTTGTTTGCGCTATATCCCTGCGAAGGTGTTCACAGTCCTCGATGGAGGCATTGATCGTGCATGCCGAGGAGCACACGCATCAGACAATCCACCTCACAACTACATGGTGATGAAGGCATCCTCATTGCAAGAATGCCAAAAGATTTGCGCCTTGTGGCAGGGATGCAAGGGCATTGAGTGGAATTTCCACACTCGCTGTGAAATCTGGACGCGTGCTCAAGGCATCGAAGCCGTCCAGTATGTTCCAGGTCACTCATGCATGAGCTATATCCCAATGCCAAATGCGCAGACCTTGTATCCATGAGATTTATCGAGCATAGTTTTGTAAGTTTTCAGTGTTCCTCTTGCATTTTCGAGACTCGAAAATTCTCAAGAGTCCGAAGGTTTTTAGCAAGAGCCTTTCGAGTTTGTCCCGCCGAAAGCCACCTGTGCTGTCGGACGGCAAGCCTACAGGAATGGACTGGCAATAGCACCTGCAACCGATTGCAACAATTGCAAAAAAGACAGTGCGGTCGGCGGTTGGCGGTTGGCATATCTGACAGAATTTTCACAGAATATTTCCATGATTTTCCATGCCCAGGCAGCCACAGCTTCAAGCGCCATCGAGTTCGACATAGTTCCACGATCTGGCGATGTGCTTCGTGGCTTGCTTTTGAAAGTTTGGAGTTTCTTCTGAACATGATGGAGTTCTATGGTAATGTGAGCAGCGTCCAGGCATTCATTGCCCAAGCTTCATCACTGCTACTGTAGCTACATCGTTGAAGTCATGTCGAGCCTGAATTTTTCCTGCTTGGCAAGGAAGTGCTTGAAGTACTTGTCACGAAAGCTGGGTGTTCCCAACTGGAGTTTCCTTTGCTTACAAGCAGAAATGTATTGGGGGGTGCATCTTTGCCTTTTTATTTTTTTTTATTGATATGTCATGGGGAGATCCGATGTACAAGAACTTAACCCTAGACTTAAACCCATTAATCGAAAAGGTCTGCTGATACGGTCCGGTGTCTACAAACCCTAAACAGAACTCAGTTTTCCAGTTTCGGGAGCTGGACATCTCAGCACCGCGACGCCGATTGTGGTCGCCCGAGCTTTTGCACCTCAGGCTCGAAGCTCAAGGATCCGTCTCGTGAGTTTTCCTTCGCCCAGCCGCGTGATGTTGAAAGCCTTGCTGTGCGTGATGCCAGTTTGGGCCATAAATGAAATTTATGGTAGAATCTCCCCCAGTTGCCCTTCAGAGGCTCCATGTTTCTATGAATTATGGGGACCAAGGGAGATCAAATACTTTGAGCCATGGGCTTACGAGTCTATACCTGGCTGGGCGATCGTTGAATATGGCCTTAATGCTTGCCTGTGGCAAACATCGTCAAGTTGCTGCAGGGGTGGAGTGCCTTCAGAGAGACCATTCGAGATCTCATATATGACCCAAAAGTTTGCAGTCTGCCTGCCAAAGAAAAATCCAGATGATCAAGAGTGTTCGGAGTTTCAATCGGCCTTTCCGTTGACTACAGTGCTGTGGCCAAGACCAAATTGCTCGTTTTGCTTGGACACAACCACCACGACCACCACGAGAGTGTCTGACTGGATGCCTGTCACAGAATGGGAGAACCAAGCATGCAGTGGATCTGCTAGTGATTATGTGGAAACTGATGTTGTCACTTTGGAGATGTGCAAGGCAAGGTGTCTTGAGATGGCCTTCTGCAAAGGGATCGGGTACTTAGGGACAAAGTGTCAGTTGTGGACAAACTTGGAAGGGATTCATCGAACCTATGGCCTTCAGGGCTCCCGTTGTTTGCGCTATATCCCTGCGAAGGTGTTCACAGTCCTCGATGGAGGCACTGATCGTGCATGCCGAGGAGCACACGCATCAGACAATCCACCTCACAACTACATTGTGGTGAAGGCATCCTCATTGCAAGAATGCCAAAAGATTTGCGCCTTGTGGCAGGGATGCAAGGGCATTGAGTGGAATTTCCACACTCGCTGTGAAATCTGGACGCGTGCTCAAGGCATCGAAGCCGTCCAGTATGTTCCAGGTCACTCATGCATGAGCTATATCCCAATGCCAAATGCGCAGACCTTGTATCCATGAGATTTATCGAGCATAGTTTTGTAAGTTTTCAGTGTTCCTCTTGCATTTTCGAGACTCGAAAATTCTCAAGAGTCCGAAGGTTTTTAGCAAGAGCCTTTCGAGTTTGTCCCGCCGAAAGCCACCTGTGCTGTCGGACGGCAAGCCCACAGGAATGGACTGGCAATAGCACCTGCAACCGATTGCAACAATTGCAAAAAAGACAGTGCGGTCGGCGGTTGGCGGTTGGCATATCTGACAGAATTTTCACAGAATATTTCCATGATTTTCCATGCCCAGGCAGCCACAGCTTCAAGCGCCATCGAGTTCGACATAGTTCCACGATCTGGCGATGTGCTTCGTGGCTTGCTTTTGAAAGTTTGGAGTTTCTTCTGAACATGATGGAGTTCTATGGTAATGTGAGCAGCGTCCAGGCATTCATTGCCCAAGCTTCATCACTGCTACTGTAGCTACATCGTTGAAGTCATGTCGAGCCTGAATTTTTCCTGCTTGGCAAGGAAGTGCTTGAAGTACTTGTCACGAAAGCTGGGTGTTCCCAACTGGAGTTTCCTTTGCTTACAAGCAGAAATGTATTGGGGGGTGCATCTTTGCCTTTTTATTATTTTTTTATTGATATGTCATGGGGAGATCCTCCATGTAGTCTCCTTTATTATTTATACTGTACCCATGTTCAGCTGCTGAAGGTCAGATTGCTGTGGCTTTTTGGTGCCATAGAGGCTGGATCCTGTAGAGCTTGTTTTTCATTTGAGCAACCCGATGGAATGCTTCATCAAAACACATTCAATCACCAGAAATCAAGAGACATTTTGCCGCGAAAAATTGCATTGGAAGACACTTTATCCAGGTGATTGGACCTCACGGTCTTGACAGTTTCCTACCAGTCCGTCCTGATCCATGAACTGATCGAACTGCCTCAACCTCTGGATACAAGCTCATGGAACCCATCGACATTTCCAAGTACCAAAGATCCACGGACCCACGGATGATGCAGCAAAACCGTTGTGAAGAGATTGGTCATCTGAGATGGGCAATTTGGAGAATTGATGCAAGTGAGATCAAGTGAGATGTACTCGATTTTACCTTTGGGGTTTCGTAAGGATTCAGAAAGAGTCCTAATGACGTTGCTTCCAATGCTTGGAGCAACACTTCTTTGGGAGGCTCTTGCGCTTGACAGGCGAAAGTGAAATGTGTTGGTTGTGTTGGTAGGAGTTCAAGAAAGTATTCAGATGTATTCAGCAACACAAACTCATTGCTTGAATTGGCTCAAGGTTGTTGGATTGCTTTATCTCAGTGCGCATGGCAAAAAAAAAACAATTTTTTGCATCCATCCTTGACTATTGGCACAGATGAAGCCACTTCATAGCATATAGAACCCCAACTGTGAGCTGTCAGATTGCCATCAGTTCTTGCCTGACTTTGCTCAGTTTGTCATAAGTCATATTTATCTAAAATGATCTGAAGTAGATTCCTAGGAGTTTGTGTATGTACATTTTTCCAAGGTCCAAACATTGCGGCAAGAGCTGCATTGCATTTTGGGGTCGGGCCAACTCAAAAATTGCGCGAAAACGCCGGCATCTTTCATGGCTTGGCGGTGCCATGACAGATGCCTTCGAAAGATGCAACAGCCACCGTTGCGGTGGCAGCTGCCACCGTTGGATAGCGGCGGGCCTGTTTGCGATCTTTGTTTTCCTCTTGCAGCTCTTTAGCGAACGATTTACCGGAGCTGTGGCCTTGGTACTTTTGGCCTATTTTGTTTTTACTTTGTTATGAGCCTCGGTCGAAAAGATCTTCAAAGCCTTTTCATTTATTCAAATTATTGGAGGCTGAATCACAAGGAGGGTGTGGAGAGACCTCCTGGCTCTGATGTAAATGGGAAAAACCATGTGGTCAACCAATTTTTCCGTGCTTTTCAGGAGAGCGAATACACTTCCATTTCCATCAATTCTACGGATCTTTCAGGCGATAGTGATATCTTTATGCACCTTGGCCTGAATTTGGGAGTTTTTCAAACACTTTTGATGATCCAACAATATCCAACATCCAAATTTTAGTGGATTGAAATTCGTGTCAACATTACACAATATCAATCAATATCATGTTCATCCCTGTCTTGGGATCATCCATTTTATCATCATATATTTCAGGTGGGGTTGTTTGTAAGCCAACTTGCCAGCATGTTGCCTTCAACGAGCTAAGGAGATCTTATGGGTACATGTTTGGTGGTTTAGGTGGTTTAGTAAGGAGCCATGATAGAAGTCTGAAACATCTATTTAAAAAACAAAACAAAAAACTACAAAACCCCAAGGAGCCATAATTGAGTTGTGGATCCAATTGTCCACTCTGTGTCCACTGGGACAGGTACTGTTTTCGTGACCTGCATCCCTTGGGTACTCTTTGGTGGTTTAGACGAATGTCGAAGAGTACGTGGAACTTCCAAGACTCCTTGGGATCAAGACTTTCAGGTGCGAAAAAAAGACAGTTGTCGAATGTTGGCTCTGGTTTTGAGGTGAAGTGCATTGAAGTGCCAAACTGTGGGGTGCAATTGAAATCTGTGTTATAGGATCATTTGCTGGAAGCTGCTTTGCGAGTGATCTTCATTTGGCTTATCACTGGGCATGCAATCTATTTGACTTTGGGAGATCATCCACCATCAGCACATGTGAGACAAGCGTGCAGATGCATCGTATTTGTGTGGTTGGGCAAGCTGATGCTTGGTGAATATGCCAGGTGGTAATATTCTGTGATATGGTGGGATTTGGGTAAAATCGATGGCAAGTCCAAATTTGTTTGAACGTTTTGAGTCAATGTACTGGTAATTTAAAGCAGTTGATGCATTTCTGCCGCTTCTCAGGATACACGTCCTTCCTTCTATGGTGGATTCCTGCCGGGTTCCAGAGTACAGCGATGGTTTCTTAAGACCTCCCTCTTCACCTTTGTCTTTTTGTGCTACATTTGGCTTGACCACACACTATATGGCAGACGTGTTTTGGACTTGAGGGAATAGAAGTGTCGAAATTTGTTGCCAGGATCTTGTGACTTTCCCTTCCGCAAGATTCCGAAAATCAAGGACTTTAGAATTGTCTTGGAGGGTCCTTTTGTTCTTTCTTATCCAGGTCCTTCAACAGCAGAGGCAAATGATAGCAAGATATTTTTGTAGAATCTTAAGCAGTACATATAGCAGTTCATCTTGAGAGGCTAGATTGTTGTCACACCTTTTCTCGAAAGCAGAATTCTGTTAGGTGTGGTTCTTGCAACTGGTGGTGGAAAGGCTTTTGGCCATGCAGGACGGTAGAAGATGTTTGTGAGGTTGTTTTGTGGGACCAAGAATGCGAAGAATAGCTGGATATCCACAATTGGAAGTTGAATGCTTTCGACTGTTGAAACATACAACTTGAGGTGGAAGCTGCAGTCAAACAAAACAAGCAGACATGGGGACATCAAGCAGAACGGGAAGTGGCCGAGTGGCTAAGTACTCCATTTTCGGGCCATTGATGCAGGCTGCATTTGGTGAGTCCTTGCCTTTCGCTTGTGTCAGCATTTGGCTAGGAAGGACCGATGGTGCGAATGACGAGTTGACACCAAAACCGCCAAAGAGTCGTTTGAAAGTGTTGACCACTCCTGAAGGACTTTGATCCTAGGGGCTGTTCTACAGGGCTTTGTCGCTGTGCTGTCACCCTTGTTAGCAATCATTGTTGCTACAAGCCTAGCAGTGCCTGGGTGGTCGTTTGGGTGTCGCAAGGATCATCCAAATCGTGAAAAGATGTGGGAAAAGTCTGTCAAATTCTAAGTTCATGACTTGAAGATATACTGTAGTCTATCTATGTCTATTTGTTATGTATAAATGAATGCCCTATTCATGGCTTCACCCAGGTGGGTGTTCTGGTCTTCGCCTTCTTGGTTTGTCAAGCATACTCAACGCCTTACAAATATCTACTCCAAGCGCAGTGACTTGTCGCAACCTCGAATATGAAGCTGTAGCAATCACCGTGAAAGCTCCATCATTGAAAGATTGCTGAGAGGTTGGGTATTATTTGATCCAAGGAAGCTTGATGTTGGAGAAAACCAAGCAGCTGATATGACACATGTACCTTGCCTGGTTTTTTATGTGGATTTTACCCTTTTGCGGTGTCCTTTTTAAATCTGTTTTTTGTGCTTGAAGTGTAAAGGTATGGGTCCACAATGCCCAAGAAAACGAAGAAACGTCATGCAATGATATCATATTATATTGTAAAATATTACATTACACTAGTACGTATAGATACATTATATGTGTTATTGTTTTATGATATTTTGTGATATGGTAATATTGTAACTGAACCTCTATTTTGGATGGCTGTTTAAACCCTGGAATGTTGATCACATCCGCTGAGCTTGAGTTCATCCCATCTTGCCTCAGGAAACAAACTTTGCCATGCGCATCATCCGGAAATCGCAAGTGGCAGTTTTTCTGGGCACATTTTGGATGGCGTTGGCATTCACTGGATTTGGCCTAGAGATTTACACCTACCCAAACAACAAGTTTCTTGGACCATCAGTGGGAAGCCAGACTCCTCTATTTGACTTGTGATTGCCTTTGATAAAGGTGAGTCAAGATTGAAGGCATCACAAATATACGTTTATATAGCGCTAATCATCATCATCATCATCATCATCATCATCATCATGATGATAATGTGACTGACATGCAGAGGAGCTTCGACATTTGTTCATTGATTGGTTTCCAAGGACCTGGTCTATGGCTTATGCAGCTTGTCCAAAGTTGATAGACCGGGTGAACATCTTAGCAGTAAATCGAAGCCAAATCAACCGTGTTTCTTTAAAGATTCACCGAGATATCTATCTTGGGAGGTACTGGCATCTTGCATGGATGCCTTGGCGATTGCAATATCTTTGGTGATTTTCAGTGGTGTCAACTTCAAATGGTGTCACCATGGGAGCTCCAAACGCACCTCGCTGCAGCTACGCCGCAGCACCGCCGCGCTGCGCCGAAGCTTGCGCCCCAGCGTAAAACCTGGACAGGGCCGAGACCCGGAGGAAGCAGCGGCGCCTTGGAACAGGCAGAAAAATGATAAAACCTGTATAAAAAGATTTGGTCAATTTGTGTGTGTGTGCGTGTGTCAAACATTTTCCAACCTTTCTGCAACTTGTATCCTTAGTTGCATGAACGACATCAATTGACATGGATTCACATCAATCTGGACAAAAGGACCTGTTTGCGTGCAAGAAAGTGTACTGTAATTGAAACTTCTTTTTCGACCAGCGAAATGACGACGACGCCGCGATGATGATGATGATGATGATGATGATGATGATGATGATATTCTCGTACATTATACCTACACAATCCTGCATTTAGTAAAGACATCAATATGTATACAGTATACATTTATCATTACATATCACGTCCATACGTTCAGACTATGCATGACAGAAGTGTGAACCTGTCAATTTACAGTCAATTTACAGTGTGGCCGCCTCTTGTTGCCTCTCAGCACCAGAGGAATGGCAACAGAAAGTGTCTGATTTGGCCATGAGACGCGTCACTGTGGGGGTGCTACTGAATTTCTATCGCCAGTTGGGCCAGGAGGACTTGCAGTCTTGCATTTGGCTTTTGGTTCTGCATCTTTTTGTTGGATGCGATCATGGGTTTCAGCAAATGCAAGCTCATGAGCTACTAGAATTGAAGAATATTGAACATGTATATACAATTTGAACATGATGTTCAAAATTTTGCGGATTGCAGAGACAAACAACTTGGAACCCACAAGCTTTTGCATGGTTTGAATTTGTCATAGTTTGATATTCGTTTCTCACAGTACAACAGGTGGAATGCTGAAGGATTGATCGTGGAAGCAATCTGATATCTCTTTGTAGCTTACAAAAATACAGCATTTACTTTCAAACCTACAAATCTATGACATTTCAAGACTTTTAAAAGTTAATTTGCTTAAGGTTGTAGAACCATCTTCGTATGATTTTTTCAAATCTCCAAGTTGAAGTTTTCACAGGACGCTATGGAGCACTTTGATCCAACAAGATCCACCACCAACGATGTGGTTCGACAAATGGTAATTCCACGCTCCCGCGATGGCAAAATGGGTGTTTCCTTCGCAGAAAAGTTTGGTCCACCAGTGGCTTCCAGTTCACCCAGGATTCGGGTGATTCGGGATGAATTGGTTTGTTTCGCTTTCGTCAGAGATGTTTGAAAACTGTCGAGTGGTAGACTCTGCTACGGTTGGACTGTTTTTTGGACTATGTGTTGTTGCCATGAATGAAAAAATGGGATCAAAAGAGCCAGGAATATCAGTGCTACAAGTACATTAATATGTTCATTACATTGTAAACTATGTGACAATTGACAATAATGATTGTGAGAATGATGATGGTGGACAATTGGCAATGATACGTAGGTTGCAGTAAAAGCTCAGACGAATTCGATTCAACCGGATGATCAGTCTCTCTCTTTCTCTATGCTCTACCAAAAAGGAATGTTTTTTCATGTTTGTCTTCTGTCAGTGTAGGATGGTGACCCACCATTGGTCCAATCGTTTTTGCGATCTTGTTGCGGCTTGCGCAGCTGATGCATTGGGCCTGAAACGTTGGGATCTCATTTCTGAGAAATTGAGGTCTCGTCGAGGAGGCGGGGGACTTTGGGAATCAATCGAGAAGCCAAATCGTTGATGAGTTTTGTTGAATCGAATCCAAAAAAGTCAGGTACAGAACTGAGAGAACAACTTTATGCTCATGGTTTCTTGGTCAAACCACAGGTTTCAGACACCAAACCGCTACTGGAGTTGAGTTTATGACTCTATCGAAGATCATTTCGGAGATGAAATGAGATACCCAGGTTGATGAGTCTGACGATATTGATGTTGACCACAACATCCCAAGGATAAAATCATAGATCAATGCTAGTGGTAGGCTTTATTTCAATCAAGCGAATCAGGTATCCCATCTCACCAGATTCCGGACCTAACCAAGGTTCACTGCAATGGCAATATTGGATTTGTGCCTTTTGTATCAATCAACATGCCAGCATTTGTGGCAACTCATTTGGTGTGAAGGATACCGTGCTGGGAGAAGTGCTGCCCAATTGCGATTGTGCTACACCCAAGTGCCTTAGCATCGTGCTGCCATTTCAGGGATCAGACATTCCTGTTTAGTAGTGTAATGTATGGAAATGAGATGAACAGTTGATATGCTCTGTGCAAGTTTGGGTCAATGTTGGGCGCTCTTGTTGTTTTAATATGTTTTAATGATGTATATACTATTATATAGTAATTTGCTTCCCTCGCAAGGCATTTTTTGTTTGTTTGTGCCTTTCAGCCTCTGCCAGCATGTGGCATCCGAAACATGGCGATCCAAGGTATCTAAACGACCATCCCGTGCAGTGCGAAACTTGTATTCGCTTGTGGCAGTGTAGTTTGTCGCTGGAAGAGTTTTGTTTTTCAGAATTTGGATCTGTTTTTCCCGTTTGGGACCAATGGTGTATTCTGTTGCTTTTACGTATGTTGATCATGTTGTGAGTTTCTGTGCGACAAATGTGCCGTTGCATCCAAGGAGATGAACAAATTCGACGACATGATGGCCTACCTGGCAAAAAGATGTGTGGGATTTCTGCAAGTCGTGGCCATTGATCGAAACTTCATGATTTTTTCACGTGCCTGGTGTGTGGCCGAATTGGTGCAAGCGGATGCCAGTGATTTGGAACAACATATGATGATCCACTCGCCTTCGGCATTGGAAAAGATTCTTGGCAAAGCAGCAATGGGAATGGAGCGATGGTGTGTCAGCAAAAAACCTGTAATCAATTATTATACCCGAGATTCTCAGGTGTACTTTTCAAAGATCCGTTTTTTTTTGTTTTGGAAAAAGGGAGGCCTTCCACCTCCAACCAACAAAGCCAGGAACACGGATCAGCTGAAGTCCATCCGAGTGGAAGATTGCTCTGCTTCACGTATCGAAGATAAGCAGGCCATCTTGGCCAAGATTGGTGCTCAGGACGTCATTTCCGACTGAAATCTTGACATGGTATGAAATGGTATGATGTTTGTGTTCAGATGTATTCAGGGAAAAATGACATCAAGACCGTTTTTTCTGTTCAAAAGAATGGTTTGGATGGTGCTTGCGGAGTCTGAAAGATGATCTAAGATCCTGTATTTTGGGCAGAAAGTGCTGGCAGACACAAGAAAGGACATCACATATACAGATACTTTCTATGACCTTAATTTGCGTCTCACATTGCAAGGAGGAGGTGGAACAGTTCAATCACCGTTGCTTGGTCTATTGAAAATATCAACTTCTGGAGTCGATTTTCACACAGTGAACCACTTGAATCGCTTGAGATTCTGACGTTTGAATGTTTGATATCTTTGCACTTACAAGATTAAGGTGTGGTTTATTCGGTGTATTTGGTTCATTTTAGTTCATTGCATGTTTATATTATATGTTTGATTATTTGTATGGCTTACTTCCAACCGGTCATAGAGACTGGTGGAAAAGACACACACCGAGGTTTGCAACAGATCCTCTTGGGAAACGGAGGCTCGGTTTTCACAATCTTCCAATCTTCCTTTCACATCTTGTTTGCCAAAGTTTGCCAATCTCTTACTCATCATTGATTGACTGTTTGACGCGTGTAACGGCGAGGTTTGCTGTCGGATTGGCTGGATGCACAGAAATTGCAGCTGAGCAACAAATGTTCGTTTGATGTGGAATGTTTGTTTTTTTTTCTGGGTAATGATTCTGTTTCATAAAATGTTGATTCGATTTGATTTGGAAATGCTTGAAATTTGAAGCATGATTTCAGCATGGCAGGGTAATCTTGGAACGGAGCTCTTTAAATATGATGAAATATGACGATGTATGATGTACGATTGCTCGATGTTGCTTAGGGAGCTTCCTAAACTAGTCATCAGCTGCCATCTCATGGTGTTGATTGGATGACCAAAAATGGACATGTCTCCCTGCTGCCTTATCGCCTCTTGTCAAATCTGTCATCATTCCTTTCCTAACAACTTTTTGCACTGAAATCCCACTATCGGAATACTCGGGATATTTAACATTCATAACAATTCTGGTGTGTGATCATGTTTTTTTGTGCTTGCCCTCCGTTTGCTGACTTTTTGAGATGTTTGGATGTCCACATTTCCCGGATTGATAGGTTGCAGGGCGTGGGTGCAATCTCTGCCAGGGCAAAAGCACGAGTCTCTGCCGCCAAAGCATTCGAAGCGCAAGCACTACCAGAAGCATCAGAACCTGTACCAGAAGCTTTGCCAGCCTGTCCAGAGGATGACATTTGGGAAGAATTGGTGTGAGACCCTTGAATCAACTTAGCGAAGATCGAAGATCGGTGAGTGATGAAGTTTTGAAGATGAGAATCCACTGGTAGGTGACATGTCAGCGCAGCAACACTTGAAGCGATCTCGAGCTGCGACTGTTTTGAAATCTTTTTCCAAGTACAGGGCCGAGCACCCTCAAGGGGCCTGTTCCATTGCTACCACTCACTTCCTGTTGAAAGATGCCAAATGTGTACCAAGATTTGTGGAGAATCTCAAGCTGTTATCCTTGGTGTGAAGTTGTATGAAGTCAATAGTGAATTTATGAATTTGTACTATTTTAGATTTCATTTCTATTCAAAATACCGACAGTATCCAGGTACATTGATGGTACATGTCCACATATTGGACTTTTGACAGCGATTTCGGTAAACGTTCTGAGTCATTGAGCTGTGTTGAACACAAAGCTCAGAGGACCACTTGGCATTCCAGCCCACCCATCGGGTGGGGTTGGGGGATCCATCGTTTTTTGACATACCAAAGGTCCGGTGACCTTTGAACTGCAAGAATAGCAGTGCAAACCATCACAGATCATTTGGGAGTCGGAAATGGTGACGAGCTTTACACAACCACCATGATGCACTACAATTAGATAAGGCAAAGGCAGTTTGATTTGCAGAAACGATGACAAGCAGATCGCGTGTGCATGAGGTTCAAGCGCAAAGATTGTTTACGGACGTTCACTGTACATGTTTATTTGCAACGTATCCCTATATCTTCAACGTGTTATTACATCTTCAACCCATTGCAATTGCAAGCAGGCATGTTGCTGATTCTTGTTGACTAGTGTTCAAACATCTTTAAACATCTTTAAACTCGTTTGCTCTCGCGATACGATGTACTCGATGTACTTGGACACCGTTTCCACGGTTCGTCCAGACATCCAGCCATTTCTTGGAAGCACTCCACAGGGATGGCATCCTTCAACAGCCAGAAAGTGCACATCCAATCGTCAGAATCTTAGAATCCAAAACCTCCAGTCCGAGAGTGCAGAAAAGTCGGGCACAATCAAGTTCAAAAAACGTTTAGGTCCTCATGTCACAAGCTCATGAGCCTAATGAGTTCAACATGTTTTGCAAAGTTTTTAGTCAAAAATGTCTCTATGATGTTTCCATGTTTTGATATATTTTGATATGTTGCTATTCCCTTTTTGATTCAAAGAATGATTCATGTAGACTCTTGTGAACTATATATAACATCCTGCGAGTTCTCCGAGTTTCAAGGTGATAGAGCCACGCACCGGATGGGTATTTTGGTCGCAAGTGGGTGGAATCGATCCAATGTGCAGTTCAACCTGAAGAGCTGGATTTTTGCTGATATCCAGTACAAACAGATCGTCTAAAAAGCATAGGGTTAATAGGGTTGGGTGGCATTCATCCAACAATTGGTCCATGGCACTCAGGAATTGCTCTCGGAGCTGTCTTTCTATACGGCAAGCGAAGCACCGTGATCCGTGATGCAGTGCAAAGGAAACTTCAACCGAAACATGGTTCCAAAACTGCTTGGGGCTGTGAATCACCGTGGGAAGTAGCCAATCCCACCCAACCATGAAAGCTGCATAGGCATGGCTGTTGCCGTACCGTTTGAATTTGGGGTATCAAAAGAGGCAACCATGCCAGTACACAATCCCTTGGATGTTTTTTTTTAAAGTTGAATGGAATGGACGGTCGCTATCAATTTCGGTTGAATTACACTTGAAACGAAGAGTTGGTTGGAAAAGTTGTTTCGTGGTGCACGAGCTTGCGAATGTGTAAAGTGATTCTTTATGGCTTGGGAGCTTTAGAAGTCCATTCCTTTTGAACCCCAAACAGATATTGACATGTTACCCTTCAGGGCGACCCCCCAACACCTTTCCCTTCAACCTTGGGGGGATCAGGAATGGCGACCAAGCCCTTGATGCCCTACGGAAGTGGCGTCAGAAGCAGCCAGAGGTGGAAGAACTTCCAGCACCGAGCCGCGTTCCAAACCTCAAAACCTGGAGAGGAAATCGATGGAGGTTCGTGGCATGTCGATGTTGATGATCAGATTCATATTTTTTCCAAATCATCGGGAATAAAATGGAAGAATTAAGTCTTTATAGATGAACATCATTGAGAAGTTGTGATTGATGATGGTTCTTTTGCTAAATCTTAGAATGTTTTCTAGAGGCTCAAGTCGTCTTGAACATGAAACTGATTGGAGTCTCCTCATGAGGCGTTCGGAGAAGAATGTGCCCTCATGCGTGGCTACGTGGCATGGATGGATGAAGAGCATGGACTCGAAATCCTTCTTTCAGACGGTCACCGAACGGCCTGATTTACTGCCACAATACCTAGATGCTGCTAAGGACAGTGCCATCAAATCACCAAATCTACAAATGCTTGTCTTGCATTGCCATAACTTCACAATGCGATACTGTTGAAAACCATTGATTTGGGGTGTTGTTTTAGACTGGATTTCGTGCACCTTTAGACTCATGCCTATCTCGGTGCGTTTGTGTTTGTCGAATTGAAGGAGGAAGGCATGGCAGGACCTGGAAATGAAGTGTGCCTGCAAACAGCTGATTTCATGGAGACGCGCCTTGCGCTGATGCAGAGGTTGAAAATAGTTGGAAGTTGGAAGTTAGATGATTATTGGTTATGATTCGTTGGTGGCCTTGTGAATCCAAGGTGGGCTAGACAATCCCACGACATCCCACGTTTTTCCACAGAATCGACATGCTGATTCTACAAGTTGAAAGATTCCGTATGAATCCATATGAGTTTTTTCCATCAATCAGCTTTTTCAGAGCCTACAAGTTGAAAGATTCCATATTAAATAGAGTACCCACCTTTTGATAGTACATTTTAAATCATTTTAACATGATTCCATGGCATCCTTGGGGTCTGGTAACATCTTCGGCGCAGGTCAGCTGAAGTCGTTGACCTTGGTTGTGGCGACGCAGCCTTGGCCAGCGAATTGCTCCAGCGGCACTGGAAAGCCAAGGTGCCAATTTGATACACCCCACGGGCTGTCGAGAAAATTGGAGAAAAAGGAAAGAGCAAATATATGCAAATATGATAATCTGATACAAAAAAATGTATAGAAGTGTTAGTTGACATTCAAAGTTCTTGTAGGATGCTATGCACATTCTTTATTATCCTTGTGGATTCTATCTCCGAATGTTCGACAATGCCAGCATGTACATGAAGGCATGAAACTTTATTGAGTGTAGCATCTCGTATATCAGATTTATCAGCAATCCTTCTTATAGATCCAAAGTGAGCCAGATGTATGATGTTTTGCAGTTTTGCCTGCTTTGCAATCCGTTTTTGTACATACTCACACCGTTTCTTGGCTGGTGATGCTGGTGAAAGTTGTGTCGCATTCCATAGCAGTGATTGATGTTGAAGGTTACAAGCGTTGATGCAGCTCGACTTGCCCCAGGCGTTGCTCCTTTGTCGCACGGGATCGTGGGGAGATATAAAATAAGATGCTAGTGTCAAGACCATAGAATCAACTAGAATCATGACAAACTGCCAAACTGAAACCAATATGTAAGAACAATTGAGTTTTAATAAGTGCAATGTTGAATCGAAACTTCGCATATTCAAGTCTTTGGAACTCCATGATGCAGGACACTGCACCCTTTAATGTATAACCTTGAAGTTTCAAAACCAAAAGAAGCAGCTGAGGTAGTTCAGAATTTGGGATCACTTCCAGATGCCTGGACAGATCGATATCAAGTTGCAGTCCTTTGTAGAGCTCTTTGGAGCCTTGACTACTTGCAGGCCTGGGAAGCTTGTAATAGCAGTTGCAACCTGGTTAAGATCTACGTGACACTGCTTTCCGTGACAGATGTTTGTTCCAAGATGTGTCCAGTTTCCAGTATGATGTTGGACACCTTGGACGGGGCATGGGTCAGGAACTTTTAAAATCTTAACTGGATGGCGAAATGTCAATGTGGAATGATTTGGATTATTCCGCGGTTTAACCTTGCTATACTGTTCACTAGAATTCCACTCAGACGGAGGGATGGACAGCCAGGCTTAGTGGTATTTCACGGCTTTTAACAGTGAGTGAATGGATGCCCCTTTGTCTTGTGGTTGGAAATGGTACGGAAATGATCTTGCGAACAGTCTGAAGATGAAGTTTCCTTCTCATTCTTAAATCTTGTTTGTTTGTATTGAAGACTTTGATGACTTTCAATGCCATCCATTCCATGCATCCCGGGCAGGTTCTCGGGGAGGCACATCGAGTTCTTCAGAAAGATAGAGACGCCCGACTCATTGTGGTAGAACCCTTCCGGCGATGGTGGGGACGTGGTCAGGACCCAACAAGCTGGCAACATTTGACGTTGATGTTGAGTTCATCGGATCTGTTGCGTCCTTGGAACATTGGAGCTCCTGAAATGCGCTTAAGTTTTTTAGAAAATATGCTGAGGCTGTTTTCTTGTTTGAATTGTAAATGAAAGGATGCGGAAGAGCCAGAGAATCAGCTACTGAAAGCTCTAGAGAGGTGGGCCTGTGAAATCATTTGAACAAGAAAAGATACAAGAGCCACAGGCAAAACTTTGCAGATTATAGCAGTGATCTAGTACTTTTACACGTTTGCCGCGTTTGCAAGGGCGGGCTTTCACCTCCTTCTTGAAGAGAGTGAGAATTATGCTATGCCAAATGTGCCAGAAGAGTATGGGAAGTCTGCCACGAAAGGTCTTTTCCAGTTCGTACTTGCTTCTCCAGTCCCGTTGGCATGACCACTACAGATGGAAGATCATCGACTGAAGTTTGAGAGCATGGACAAAGTTCCTTGTGATCCGAAGAGCGTCAAAAATGACATCATTTCACGGCCCAGGGCTGCTTGGATTCTCACTATCATCACTATCAGTTTCCAATGTAAAAACAGCCATGCAAAGCTGCAAAGCCCATAAAAGATATCTATGACTCTTTCAACCTGGCATCGAAACCTGCCAATAACTCTTTCGCTAACTCTTTCTTTGTACGCCTGTCGGAACGGTGTAAAAGTCTTGGAGGAATTGCCAGGGAGACACGTGAGACACTTTTGCTCAGAAAGGTGCCAAACCAATGATACATGTTCTTGGTATCCTTTGTATCTTTGTTATGTTTTGTCATATTTTGATATGCTCTATTTCTCTAAGATGTTTTGATATTTTTTTGTGTGTATGGCCATTTGCTCAAGCAAGGGGAGGTTATACAATATAGATTCTAGATGTTTGTTTAGTCTCGGGCACTTTCGAATTGCTAGTCTACATTTGCACCTCGGCTGCGTTGGTCATCACCATGAAATGTTGCTTGTATTGACGTCCTGGTTGCTTGCATCTCGTTGCTCAGGTCAAATCTGTTGCCTGTGATGGTTCATGAGACGGTTCTTCAGCATGGTGCCTTGATCACAATCTGAGACCAGCCGGGTTTTATGTGCAACACATCGCTTGTGGCCGACCCTTTTGGAAGCAGATAGGGAATTCAGGAGAATCATGGCAGGATTTCTTTGTATTGAGGTGCCACGAAAATCTTAGAGGTCGTTGTTCAGGTGTTCAAGCAAATATGGAATCACCTGAAATCATTGTATCATTACACGAACGTCTTTAAGACTTGCAAGAGACATCCAAATTCAACTTGCTAAGGTATAGAGGTGATGCACTCACCCATGGTGACAGATGCTGCCTGTTTCTTAAAGGGTTGACTATCTTTATCCATAAGAGAATTATGTCAAGGGCTGGAAGAGTTGAGATGCGATTCTGAGGTTTCCTTCATCAGTGCTGCCCCTGCCATGCGAGCACTTCGGGAAACGGGGCATTCGATTGCGTCCCTTGCTTTGAGGTTTGATTTTTGTTGCATCCCTTGCTAGGTGGGTTGCAAAATGGCCAAGAATTGGAGTTTTGAAGCGTTGTGCAGGGTTTTTAAGGCTGTATTCAAATCAAACTTTCCCAAACTTTCCAAGGCACTGGCTGGGCGATCACTTTCAACCTCAGCTCGGCGATTCAGGAGCCAAAGTGTTGCCAACGGCCGATGCAGAAGTGAAGGCGCCACATGGGTTACCCTCCAAATCGTCAACGTGTGGCAAAACAGCTGCCCTTCGTACTCGAGTGTTTCATAGTTTAAATTTTATCTTAATTGTATCTTATATAATTGATATAAATTGTTTTATATTGTTCATTCTACTGTCTATTGATTTGTCTCCTTGTTTGATATTTTTGATTGATGGCATTGATGTTGTGTTACTATTTGGTGTGAAATTGGAACATGTTGGAACTACACTCAGGTATCCGTTCACTACATTTGTTATTTCACCACGCGCAGCTTGTGCACGTGAGGCTCCGTTGGTGCAGGAACGAGCAGATGACTCTGAAGCATGGGGAGGAGGTCGAATGGTGGAGTTCTTCGCTCAGAGTTGCCCGCACTGCAAGCATTTGGAGCCCATTTGGAAAGATGCCAGTCACAAGTGGGCAGAACAGGGCCAGGAGCGGGAAAGTGTTGTGAGAATCAATGAAAAAGGATTGCGGATTTTTTATGGGGAAGATGAATGAATCTTTAAAAGGAAAATAGAGAAGATTCAGGCAGAATTTATGAAAATTCATGGACAATCGTCAGGGATGATCACATGATTTGGAAATCAACTGGATGCGAATGGGCTGGAGGACAGCGTGAGGTGGGAGCAGAAGGAATGCTACGGTGAAAATTGGGCCGAAGGTAAAGATCATGACGAGTGCATGAAGGAAGGTATTCACAGCTTTCCCACGGTGCGTTTCTTTAGTAACTTGGCATGTAGGTGCTTGTAGGTACACCAAGAAAGCAATATTTGCTCAAAAAATGTGCAGTTTCATCCATTGTAAATATGTAGTATATTATTGTAGCATGTTAGATTTAAACTCTAAGGCATTTTTCACCAGAAACACTCAAGTGAATGTGTTGTTTCATGTTGCTTTTCATAGTTTCTTGTGTTTTCCTGATGCTTTCCCCCATGATTTGTCACTTCTGCTCCGCTGCCGGCGAGCGAATCTTCAGGTAAGTCCGGCAAGAAGTTTGCGGACTTCTCCGACGAGCGCACACCCGAGAACCTCGTTGGGTCCATACCCCGGTCTTTGCTAAGGGAGTAGAGCAAATATCAGACATTGCAGCTACTATGTTCGATTTTAAACACAAATAAAACAAAATCCGCAGGGCTTTTTCTTGTATTTCATAGTGTTCTAAGATTGATATGACTTTAAAAGGTCTCACCAACTATCGAAAGTCTCTTTCAGATCTCCAGGTTTGCTGCTCGACATGGCGCTAAACCTGAACGTATCGCACCTTTGGAAGAGACACGTGAGGAACACAGCCTTGGATTAACTGATCCATCTTCACCTGTGAAGGTGGGCGACATGCATTTCGGGATGCCTTGCATTTGCGTTTGCACATTCTTGGTATACAAGTTTTCCATACTTTTCCTATGTTTACCTTCGCCATTGTGTGCTTCCCAAGAAAATCACTTTTCCAAAGGTTGATTATTGGAACACTTTTTTCCAGACAAAAGAATGCAAAAGAAACTTGAAGAAACACAAAGAACACAGAAAACTTGTTCACCCCTTTTGTCAGATTACAGGTCCAACGCATGTGGGGGAAACCGGGTGATTCCTGGTCACAGGTCGTAGAGTACGTGGCCAAGAGTTGTCCACATTGTCAATCCATGGAGCCCATCTGGAACGACTTGAAAGCAGCCACGGCCTCCAAGAAGAATATCCTCTGGGAACAAAAGGTGCTTGACAGTTGATGAGTTGATGAGTTGATGTGACCATTTTCCTACAAAGCACTGGCGACAAGGGTGGTACAGAAACATAGAACTATTAACTTAAGTAATTAGATGTATGACAAAACATACTAAGAATGAGAATAAAGCCACAAGATATTGTATATAAGCATGCAACATCATCATGTATCGTCCATATCGCATGGAAACGATGAGGATTTGATTTCATGAAGTTTCGACTTTAGCTTTGACAATGTTGCCGTGGGTTCACCACGTGAAGGAGTGCTTTGGA
This sequence comes from Breviolum minutum Mf 1.05b.01, assembly GCA_000507305.1. Classification (NCBI taxonomy): domain Eukaryota; class Dinophyceae; order Suessiales; family Symbiodiniaceae; genus Breviolum; species Breviolum minutum. The sequence continues at coordinate 109,560 of DF239571.1, forward strand.
AAGGGCTGGGCTCCCGGAAAAGACTTGGAAGAGTGCAAGAAAGCAGATATCCAAGGTGCATTGCGATCTTCTTTTCTTCTCCTCATCCTCCTTCTTCTAACAAGATGTTCATAGCAATTGGTGTCTGCAAGAGACATGTTTCAATTGACTTTTCCTTGTGGCTATCAGAATCAATTCTAGAATATGGACTCTATAAGTCTTGACATGATGCAACTTTCACAAGAAAGACTCACCGCCATTGCACTTTTAATGATTGTTGATACTCGTTCCACCATACAGTGTTTGAGGTGATGATCAAAAATTAAACACACTAGATTTGGATCATTTCTGCTCCAAAATCATGGTTTTGGGGGGAAACGACCTTTGACGGGAAAACTCCCAAACAATGCACTTCCATGGTTGGAGGGATGAGTTTCAAGCCAACTTGCCAAGACTTGATACGCCGGAGGCTTTCCAACCATCAAGTTCTTTGGTTCCCAGGGTGGTCCTGGAGAGGAGTTCAGTGGTGCCAGGTGGGCATTTAGAGATACTTGGACCCTAAATTGTATGACCAACTCTAACGTACATTCAATAGGTGTTTGTTTCGATTTCCGAGTCTTTGGAGTTTTTGCACAGGCAAAATCCCATGGAGGAGAAATGTTTTTGCAATCATTTGAAGCTTTGAATGCTCAACCATGATGCCAGCCGCCAGGTCTGTTTCCAGTATCCTAAAGTGGGTGGAGCAGCACACACAGCCTGCGCCAGAGGTGTTGCAGGAAGTGGCTGCAAAGACAGTTCAAGCTGCTGCAGGGCCATTGTGGGCTGCAGCACTTTGCACACCTGTGCCCTGGCAAAGAGCTGGTGAAGCTTGATAATCTTTTTAAAGCAGAAGCAGATCTCATGCTGACTTTGTCAAATGGTCAATATAGACCTGAATGGTAGTTATGAAGTTGTGTAGAGAGAGTCCTTGAGCTTTTGTAATACCTTGTGCCGGAAGTCCTGGGAAGGTGCTAGATCGAAGAAGCAAGGCACTTCGGAAATTGGGTTCCGACTCTAGGGAGAAAAGGAAGGTCGAGGTACTTTAGAAGCTTCAAAATAGTGACTTGGAAATTCCAAAAAAATCCATGATGTCATGATGTGTCATTTTTGAGGGCTTCACTTATGGTCAAACAACATCAAACATCTGCCACACAATTTCCAATGTTTCGCTTGGGGGCTTGGCACAAAGACAGATTTTGTGTGCATTTCGTGTCGTATTTTTGTTGTAGCGGTTTTCATGTTCATCCTTGCCAAACCACAGGCAGACTTCCTCTAGAGCCTCAACGGTTTGGGGCATAGATCCATCAGTCCACACTTGCTGAGCTCCCAAGTTTTCTCCCACGTCCGTTGTGTGGAAGAAACCTAGGTGTTTTCTCGCTGAGGGGGGTACACCAGTGGGAGATGGCAACCAAGTGGTGACCACTGTTCCACAGCTCATCTTCCAGGGGAGGGATTCCATCAAATGATAGGGAATGCTTAGTCAATCCGTTCAGCTTTGGTTGCATAGTATTGGACACTGGAATCGCCTGGACTTCTACAAATTCCAAGGTAAAGAAATGGCGATAAGTGTTTTTGGATGCTATTATTAAAGTAACATGACGCGGCGGCATGCATTTTTCATTTTACAGAAGGAACGACAGGAATGTTGCTGCTGTTCTTAATGTATATCTCAGCGAGACATCTCTGAGTTTCATTGCGGGCCAGACCTGGCACGTATGCTTAAATGGTTCGGCGAATGTTGGAAAAAAATCCAGAAAATGGGGATGTTTGCAGGTGGCATGTGGATGGTTGGTGGAAGCGTTTTGAGTAAACAAATGTCTTCAGGACTTTTCATGATCAATGTGTCCACCGAGAAATGTCGCCGCTTTTGGGTTTGGCAGCTTGTGCATAGAATCATGTCAAGAGACGAAAACAAGCGGAAGCTCTTCAACATCAGGTTGTTCGCTCGTTCCTTCTTTGTAACAAAATCAGAATGCCATCTTCCCATACTGAGAAATACCTCCCCAACAGACCCGGCAATACTCACATCACATCAGACGCGAGACCTGTGTGATGTGACACGGAAGATCTTGCGTCGAAGCTACGCGAGTGTGTAGTGTGTTTTTGGTGAAAAGTCCGGTTTTGAAAGAAAAGTTCCAAGAATCCCAAGTGAAAGAAACCCCTTTCTTTTGTAGCTGAAGCCATGATGAAGTCACTGCGTCCGGTGGCTCAATCTACAAAGATGCTGAAACATCCTGGTATATTGCTTGTTTATGCACTCAGTACTGTAGTACAAGTAAATGTGGGAAATGTTGCATCCACTTCAAACTAAGGGAAAAAGCACCGGCTGCGATCCTCTGCGTCGATGGTGCTGACCTTGGAGTTTTGCAAAACAGTTTCACCAGCTTTCGTTTTTCACAGATCTTCAGTGTTTTGTATATATTATGTTATTTTATAGATCCGCGTGGTTCAAAATGCAAAATGCATGCTTGCGCTGGTTGAAATGGAGGCCGTTCCAGAATTCATCGTGGGCGGTGAGTACGAGCATGTCGGGCTCCGAGTGTGCAAAGTGCTCTTGGCGTGTGGGAGTTCTAACAATCGACAGAAAACATGGATGATGTATTTGCCGTTACCCAATCCACATGGAATGTCACATCGTCATATTTACTGCAACGAAAATTGCTTCAAACAAAATGCATGAATTTGAAGGGATTATGATTGTGCCATATATCCAAGGTTGACACCGAGCGTGATGCGGAGGGTCCTTTAATACCTCGGCCTGCAGTCAACGTGTGAAACCTCGGTTGAGTTGGGGATCCCAGATGGGAGGTGCGTTTTTTGCGACAGTTACTCATGTAATTCCCGACGGTGCGTAAATTTGGCCATTTATTAGGGTTTTTTGCGACAGTAAAACGGACCGTCGCAAAAAGCATGACCCAGAGCGCGTTTTTTGCGACGGTAAATGCGCGTATTTTGCGACGGCCCTACCGACGCAGAAAACACAGTCCAAAGCGCGTTTTTTGCGACGGTAGATGCGCGTTTTTTTGCGACAGCCCTATAGACGCAGAATGGGTGTGTGGTTGCAAGGGATGAAGAAGCAGGAAGGAGTTAGGGTAGAAGCCGCCCGCTAGCGCCTCCTCTCCATATGCAGGGGCGTTCTGTGTCAAGATGCAAGCGCAATTCTCTTCTGTGTCTGTGTGGTACTGGCTTGTGTTGTTGTTGTTGTTGTTGTTGTTGTTGTTGTTGTTGTTGTTGTTGGT
>DF239571.1:114829-126087 GCA_000507305.1 Breviolum minutum Mf 1.05b.01
GGGGACTGCGCCAACCGTCGCAAAAAACATGGGTTACCGTCGCAAAAAACACCACCGACGCAAAAAACACACCCTACCAATGCAAAAAACATGACCAGCCGTCGCAAAAAACATGCCCTCCCACCAGGACCGTCGCAAAAAACACCCGCCACCGTTGCAAAAAACACCTCCCACGGGAACCGTCGCAAAAAACACAAGAACTAGCCACCGTCGCAAAAAACATGAGTTACCGACGCAAANCCCACGCAAAAAACACGCAACCCATGGCAGATATGATATGAGACCAATGACTTTAGGAAAATGATACCAGGTCAAGATTCGGAAACATCGGAAGATTGGGATGTTTACCAATGTCATGTGGATGGTTGTGCCGGTGGAGAGTCCTGCGTAAAAATGTTTTCGGGGCTCATTATAAGGCTGTGATGACCATATTTAAGGAGTTGATTGACTGTGTAACACGGGTGTGCTGGTTCCTGTTTGAGCCAAGCTTCCCTTCCAATGTCACAACATGTCACAACACCAACAGCTGGCTGTCGATCAGACCTCCGGAATTGGGCAACTTGAGCGTCCTAATCGCCCAGGCGTGGCTGTTGTAGCCTTTGAGCAATTTCTAGCAGAAAGCATTTTCAATGTCATGGTTTTAGCATGCTTCGGCAATGCCAAAACGTCCAGTATTGTTTGTGCATGAAAGCTATCGAAAGCAGTGATGATGGGCAACAGGGAGTCAGAAACGCTTCTTACAAATGCACTTGCTACTTGTAGCATTCAATCGTCTTGTCTAGAACGATGTATGGAGTTTGGATCTAGTTGAGGCCTAGAGATGAACAGGCATGAAAAAGTTGTTTTCACTTCGTGACACTTTCTGACCTCTCATCACAGACTTAAGATTCCAGACCATGACTACATCGCTACCATACCTTCTTCGGATGACACGATCTTGATTCAATGAAGATTTCCTCCGCAGACACTTGGAGACTCAAGGAATTTACACTCAAAATGAGCAAAAAATGAATAATTTTCGGAAGAAAATCTTGCATGGTTGAATGTGGTTGCATGCATTTCATCAGGCATGCTACCATGTTCCAAGCCAATTTGATGCAAGGTGCTATTTTGATGTATTTTGTTGTGGAGGCGGGGAAACTTCGATCACCACAGGTCCGCAAGACAGCCAATGAAAGTTGTTGGGTGCACTTGGACCGCTTCACATTCATAGGTGACTTTTGGCCCAGGGTTGCCATGGTTACTCGTACCATGGTTTGTGCATCAACGAGGCTTGCTTGGTTGTGCTGACTGAATAATAAGTCATGCGCTGAATCTGTTACTATAACATGTCAATTGAGAAGCAAGGTCAAACTCAAGAATTATTCGAGGGATCTTTGCTGCACTGTCAGATGCTTGGAAACGGAAGTATCTTGCGACACACTCGGCTACTGTCTTCCAAGGGCAAGGGGCCGGCCATGCTAGTTTCAATGATTACGCCAAGTCTCTGAATGACTTGACTTGGATGCTGTGCGTGGCGCTGATGATCACCGTTAGGATTTTTAGCTGATGCAACCAAATTCAATATCGGCTGTGTCTAGACCCAAAGCAGAACACTTGAAACCAAAAAACCGAGGAAACGCGCGGTGAACTTGCAGGATTTCTTCGGGTATATCAGATCTTTTGGGCTCAAATCTCACTTTTTTGGACATTTTGCCGCGGGTTGTCTTTCAATGAGAAAATTTTGGTGTGTTTTTAACGTCTTGGTGGGGCCCGTGTGGCTCCAGTGCCGTGTCTCCGCCCGTCCTTACGTCCCCTACGATGGAAACGCATATGCCACGTTGGACGGTGCCTCTCCTACAGACTCTAGCAACGAAGGCTGCCAGAGTTCCTACATGGCGCTGCCGGAAGGCTGGCAACTTGCTCCCACCGACGCCACTGTGGTGGAGAACGTCATCGCTCCCTACTATTGGGGCACAAATCTGCTGACCATGGCCAATGGCGCGGCCTATTTCACCAAGAACGCCGATCGCTTCGGCAACGTGATGCCAGGAGATCGATGGCTGGCGTGGGGCCAATTGGACACCCAACGTAGTTCGGAATCGCTTTACCGCGTGGCACAATGCAACTACAGAATCCTAATATACCAGGCACGCTGAAGTGTGGGAGCCAGGAAAAAAAGCCATCTCGAATATTTATGTAAAAATTGATTCCAAAGGCTAGTCAGCCCCAAGTCTGACCATGCCAACCATTCCAACCGTGTTTGCCCATCATTGCCTTTCCTTACGATCTGGCAATCGACTTCCTGAAACAATTGTTGTTTTTTGGATCTTTCTGCGGAATTTGTTTTTGTTGAGACCATGATGCTCTATATTGCGGGCATTGCCAGGAACTCACGACTACAGTGACAGCAACTTCAACCGGAACTTCGACGAGCATCACGTCCACGAGCGTCACAGAGGCAAGGGCCACAAAAGTGGCATGGCATCGCATGACTTGCCTCAGTGTAGCACACGTTTTTGATGCAAATTCACTGGGGATGACCACGACCAAGAGTCGAGAAAATCTGTGATGGTCTGAATCAATGTGTTGTTGACCCTAAAGATCGAAGCTATCAAGGGCATTCCTTCGCAGAGTGACTGTGAGAGTTTGTGTGCCATTGTCTTGTGCAGACAAAGACAGCCACCGGAACGTCGACGAGCATCACGTCCACGAGCCTCACAAAGGCAGGGGACAACAAATAGTGGCATGGCATCGCATGACTTGCCTCAGTGTAGCACACGCCTTGAGGCAAGCTGAGTGGGCATGACTATGGCAAAACATTTAGAAATTTAATGAACAAAAATATACAAAAATTGAATCATAGTTTCCTTGGCCCTAAAGATCGAAGCTATCAAGGGCATTCCTTCGCACAGTGACTGTGAGAGTTTGTGTGCCATTGCCTTGAGCGGACCAAGACAACCATGACCATGACTATTAATGGTTGCAAAGACTACTACCGAGTCAGCACCAAGTCTTTCCATTGACCACTCCAACCATGTTTGCCCATCACTGCCTTTCATTGCGATTGACAATCATGTGATTTCCTGGAATGTTTTTTGTTGTTGTATATATAAATGTGAATATTTTTATTCATGTGTTTGCTGCTTCTGCTTTCGCACAAGCGTCTATTTGGTTTCCTCCACCTCAGATTTTACATTATGTAATCTTTCAATGAAAATTACGAAAGCCAGCCGGTAGGCTAGGCGTAGTTTCTTCCTGCGAACGAAGTGAGAATTAGAGGGGGGGGGGCGAACATAGAGCCACAAAAATCCACCGTTAGGTGGTGTATAGGGTGGGCCAAATGGACGTTTTGCAGCCCTTTGTACCTAGGCAATTCTAGCACGGTGCCTCGGGGTCAGAGGCTCTTTTTTGCCGTCTTTTTCCACCAAGACAGGTCCGGCTGCGGGGCGATGGTGGCTTCTGATAAAACGTCGTGTATGTGACTACTCGGTTTGGGGGAGAGGGCTGTATGATCATACAGCTCAAGAACAATAGCAAACGTCGATCAAAACAACAAAAAGCACGATAAGAACGACAACGACAACAACAACAACAACAACAACAACAACAACAACAACAACAACAACAGCAACAGCAACAACAACAACAACAACAACAACCACAACGACAACAACAACGACAACAACAACAACACCAGCAACAACAACAACAACAACACTCCGCAAACAGACATCACCAAAGACCAAACACTATACACCAGATCATCACCAAATCACTGCTCTTCGGTAGCTCGCCAGCGCTGGTAAGATTTTCCAGTGAACTGCAGCATGTAGATGGATGGAGTCGTTGTCTTGCCATGCACACGTGAGACAAAAAAGGGACATTGTTCCTGCAGCAACTACTGGCTTTCGTTCCCCCCCTCTCAGGTACTTTCTTGTTTGTGATTTGTGATTGTCCTATTTCTCATCTTCTGCTTGAATATCAGCAGAATTTCTCGTTGAAATCTCAATCAATTCACTTGTTTGGTTCATTCACGACCACGGCAACTTCGCAGACAACAACGACGACAATCACGTCAACGACAATCACATCAACGCACACTTCAACCGGTTCTACTACGACTCGCACAGAAAACCCTGAAAGGACTCCCTGGAAGCCAACAGGCTTCCCTAGCTGGCGCTTGCAGCTTGTTTTGGTGACGACAGTCGGTACCAACAGTCGTTTCCAAGCTAATATGTTGATGTATTTGCACATTTTTGCACATTGTGACAGGGAACTTGAGTTATTGGAGTGGGATAGTTTTCCATTGCTGGCAAATGTATTTTGCCGATATTGTTGGGCCTGACACTTCTCTTTTTGCTTAGCTTACACTTACACATACTTACACAGTGTTTTCCCAACTGTCTCCCACGGACGCCCAGCGTAGTCCGAGAAGTGCCAAGGAATTCGCTTTTAGACATCACTTCGGTCTATGCCCCTTCCGCCCACTGTCCCAATCAAATTAGTTTTTTGTGGAAGAGATCATGTGCTGCCACATTGTGCCAGAAAGAGAGTGTTTTGCACCTTGCGAGGAGCGTGAGCCAAAGTCTGATTTTTATGAACGTTGGACTGTGGACCGGTGGGATATTGGCTTTTTACCTGGTTCTCCTCGGTGCGCCTGTCGCCCTCTTTGAGTATTTCAGGACGCCAGGCCTTGCAGCTCTTGTGAAGTGCAACTGTTCACGATCAATTCTGCATTTGTATTGTGAACACTTCGTCATATTTGCATTTCGATGTGCTTCGCATTGATTTTGCAGGATGTTCTTTGCATCCAATCCAACTGTTTGAAGAGCAAATGATTTGGCAAAGTTGATTGGCCCATCAGGTCTAGATCGTGAGTGAGATCAAGAGTGGGATGCAGCGAAGTATGTTTCACCAGTCTTGAGCAGTTTGGGTACCGGGTAACCTGAAGTGCCGTTTAATTGTTTTGGGCTTGGTCAGAAACAGGGTTGAAGGGATGTAGAACTATTGCAAAAAGAATGGAGAGGTGATATTCCTTGAAGAGGGAGATGCGGGTTGCGACGTACCCGAGCTGCAAAGTGTGAGCTGAGAGCTTTGCAGTCAAGATGAGCTGCTTACCATAGCCCGACAAAGTGTGGGAAGAGAATACTGGCTACTGGCCTTTGCTACTGGGACTAAGCAACAGCCCGAAGCCTTCTTGTTTGATTGGTGGACAAAAATATCTTTGGGCGAGCTTTGCACTTCAGATGCATCCCGGTGCTTCAGTATGTTGTGTGCAACTGGTTCTTACTTCGCAATGGTTTTCTTACTTCACCAATGGTTTGCTGCTGCTGTTTCTCGCTTCCCGAAACTGGACTTGGACAGGTGCCTGCAAGATCCACTACAAGCCCGCGAAAATAGCATGGCGTTTGCTGCTCAGAAATCTCAGGGTCCCCAGCGAGCATTGAAGTTACAGTGAATAGATGAGTCAGACTAGCAGCTGGAGAGCACTATGATATGATATGACAAGTTTTTTGGATCAGACAGTTTTGCTTTCATGAAATCCAGGACCATTGACGTAGTCCAAGACACTTGGTTCCAACATGTTCTAGCGGAAAGAATTCTTGTGCTGGAACCGTGCTAGATCTACTGCGTGACCAAATTTTTGGGCCCAGACTTGACGTTTGGTCAAGACTTGGCGCAACAGGTAGAACACAGGACCATCTCCTTTGTCCTAATTCTGTGGAAGTACGACAGAGTTTCCCAATTTCACATTCAAGAGATGTATTCGAATTTTGAGCAAGAAACAGCAAAAAAACAAATTGTCAAACAATTGCACTACTTTATATATACTTCAAAAAAAATATTATTATTATTATTATTTATTGTTATTGTAGAACATTGCCTCAAGATGCGGCCTACGGACTCATGGATCCTGGAAAATTGGGCAAACATCATAGCGAGGAAGAGGAAGGGGACCTTGTCAGTGCGGCCGAGGTGAAATTTGAACAAGAAACCTCAAATTGGCCTATTGAAATCTCAAGGAATGCTGATGAGCAAAATCCCAAAACATCCATAGATTTGGCACAAGAAGAAGAAGAAGAAGAAGAAAAAGAAGAAGTGCACCATGAGGATGAACCAAAATCCATTGTCAAGCGCTTTGCTCCCTGGTGGGTACCACGGAGCAAGGAACATTGGTTCCTGACCGTCCTGTCACTTCTTGAATCCACCAATCATATCTCGACCCTCCTATTTGTAGCAGCCAGCTACCAGCGAGTCCTGCTTGAAGAACACAGTTCAACCTGCAGTGGCGGGGACCATTTGCAACCGATCCTACCTGCAGACTGCCCTGAAGAATTGCTGATTGGCAGATTGCCTTCCTGCAACTGGGAGCTTCACGATCTCACTTTGTGTGAGGCAGACTATGAATACGACACGAGGTGCATGTTTTTCAAAAAAAGATTGGGATGTTTTTGAAATAGGATGAGATAGGGATGAGATCTTCGTTGCAACTACAGTAGATTATTTCAAGTTCTTCTGCAACTGCAGACAGTGACAAGGTGCCCATTGACGGAGGATGTGAACAACTGTGGAGTGCAGGATGTCTACCAGGCGTGTGCTCTCAACAAAGCGGTTGAAGAATCAAAGTATTTTTTCCAAGGGGAAACTTCAGCATTCTGGGTGAGTAGCTTTGCCTGTTTTTCCGCAGTCAATGTAAAGTGGGGCATCCCAAGCAGGTGCAGAATGAGCCAAAATGCGCTCACTATAGTTTGGAATGTGGCACTATAATGAAGCTGATTTGGGCCATTTCATTCACATCTCTTTGGGGCACCATGATGTCTGTGGGCACATTTCATGCGAGCCGCTTCTGGGGAAGCCTCCGAAAGATTCCTTGGTACATTAAACTCCTGGGTGCTCTCATGATGATTCTATTGATCCTGGGCTTTGTGGTGGGACTTGGATCTGGATCTGGAACATCCATGTTGATGATGGTTTGCATTTGCGCTTTCTTTCCAGCGCTCTTATGGGTCTTGATGACTCACATCAAGTTGGAGTACCAGTCAAGAACTACAAATTCATTGGAGCGCGCTCAAGCCGCGGCGGCTGCTATGTTGGAACTCCCAGGCGGGACCAGCCAGGATCAGCTCTCTTGTTTGCAGCCACGTTTTCATGTTGGGATGTGATTGGATATGGGGGTGCCTAGTTTGGACACTTTTAGAAGTCAATCCTAGGACAGAGGGACGGATAGCCGCGGCCAGTCCCATGCCAACTGCTAGCCTGACAGGTTACAATGTGCTTTTCGCCAAGAATCTTGAAGCATATGAGGCTGACAGCCTCTTTGGTCATCGAAAGCCCTTGGACGTAATCCTTCGCCTTGTTGAAGACCTGCCTGAAGTTTGTTTGGGGATCGCTGACGAAGTCCTTTTTGGGGGCTCGTGGTTTGCAATGCTGAGTTTGACACTGTCATTTGCCATGGTTATTGTGGCTTTGTTCATGGGTACATTTCAGTGCCTGAATGCTTCAGCAGTGCAGATGGCAAAGGATATCGGGGCAAAGAAACTTGCAGCGGCAAAGAACGTAGCCAGAAGAGTGTCGGCACCCCGGTTGCTCTCCCCCTCCCCTCATTTGCCGGGGCCGAGTACTCTTGGAGAGCAACAAGCTCCACAAGACGTAAGCGACAACGGAGAGATTCCTTCGCCATTTGCCGAAGCAAACTCTTCGCTGAAGCAGGAGTTAGCTGTTGCAGTCCCAGAAACAACTGACAAGGAGAAGAGAGAAGAGGGAAAGTTTCAGACAGAGCAGGTTCAGCCAGAGCCTTCCCCACATAGGAACTCTCCTAGTCTTATGAGTGTTCGTGCGCATGTTCAGCAGCAAATGTCTAAGTTGCCACCCGGCGATGTGTCACATGCCCAGAAGCAAATGCCTCAGTTGCCACCCGGCGTTGGGACACATGCCCAGCAGCAAATGCCTCAATTGCCACCCGGCGTTGGGACACATGCCCAGCAGCAAATGCCTCAATTGCCACCCGGCGTTGGGGCACATGCCCAGCAGCAAACGTCTCAGTTGCCACCCGNGGCGTTGGGCCACATGCCCAGCAGCAGATGCCTCAGTTGCCACCCGGCGTTGGGCCACATGCCCAGCGGCAAATGCCTCAGTTGCCACCCGGCGTTGGGCCACGTGCCCAGCAGCAAACGTCTCATTTGGCACAAGGTTTTGGCCGCACTAGGGCCAATAGATAGATTATAGATAGGTTCAGTAGTTTTTGCATCCTTTGCATGCCACTGTGACAGCGTGGTGTTTCAGGCCCGCCTGAGGCGTGGCGTTCACTGCGCAAATTAGCGCATTTCTGTCAGTCAGATTTTGAGATTAATCTATTGGTGACTTGAATCTTGTCTTCCGGCTGTACGTCTAAAGGAGTCAGCTGGGCTGAAGGCCGGATCGTGAGACACCAAAAAAGGGTCGCGCTCATACCTAAATTCTGCTTCCAACTTGATGAGTGCCCATAGTCGTGCTCTTTGATGTGCCAGCTGGAAAGGATGGAGGTGCTGGGTAGTCAATTGTTTTTGGATGGTTTCAGGCATGTCTATGCTATCTTGGTCTTGCAAGTATCGAGAGTATGCTACTGTTTGGAGCTTAGATCATGCTGCAGTTGCCAATGGAAAGCCTGCTGGTTCTTCAGTTGTCAATTCATTTGTATTTTGTGCAGAATTGAAACCCAGGAGCAACCGGCATCAACTGGATCTAGCGTTCTTTGGTACGTTGTGCCCTCGGATTGTGAGCAATGCGAGAGTGAATGTTTGCTGGTTATATAAAGGTTGGGATTTGGTACACTGTGACTGTGAAGCTTTAAAAAAAAATGTTGTTCCGTCCCTGGCATTTTTTTTCTGCACAATTTGGGTGCCCCGGCCCAGACGAAACACATTGCAAACTAAGAATCATGCAAGCTCATGGCACGTCACAATTGATTTGATGTAGAAATTACTGAGAGCATCGTGAATTCATAGGAAAAATGGAGATGATTTGAAACCTAAAATTCCAAATCATTCCGATCAACTTGCAAGTTTGGAAAGAATATCAGGGGTTGTGAAACTACCTATGTTGGGAGATTCAAACAATGCAGATGTAAGGTAAGGCATGGCCCTGGCAGTACACATAACTTTGAGTTCTTTGCCATGACAGCAGTGCCTTGTTTGGGTTGGTAATTGAATGACCTGCGGCCAACGCCTATCAACTGAGGCGTGCAGGACCGAAGAGAGATCTGAGAAGTTTCCGAGACATCGTAGGCAGGTGTCCGGCAAGGGTTGGGTCGATTTTTTTGGCAAAACGCCTTCCCAAGCACATTTCGGCGTTATCTCGGCGATTCTTGGCGCATTCTTAAAGACCGCTGGGTGGGAATCCCGATGATCACCACCACAACCCGTGTCCCCTTATTGGGTCCCACGTTTGCTTTCATCATTATGTTTGGCATCACGCTTGTCACCCAACTTCAGTTTGTTGTTTTCAGATTTCTTCAAAGTGTTCTTCCTCGCATTCATCCCGAGCTTGATGATAGTTGCAAGATACACAGGCGGATCTAGCTGATTCACAACTATTTAGGTTCATGACAAAAATATGATACAAACATAGTCAAGGTATTTTTGCTTCTTCGGTTTGTCGGTTCATGATTGGGATTTCCAGCATGTCCACAAATTTTCCTTGTAAAATCCATGCAAAACCTTTACGGTCCATTGCTTCCATTGCTGGTGGACAGCCTCCAGGATACCTGACTTGAAATGTACATGCAGAAACAGAGTGACATTTCTTCTAAGCATTTTGGGAGAAGCAATCGTAAAAAAAATTGACCATGTGTTTCTCGGTGTGTTTCGATGTGTGCCTTGTTCAGTGTCTCCAAAGATGCAGCGGTTTGCATCAATTTGCTGAGCTCGAGGCTCAATGTTGTTCGGAGTGGGGAGGAAACTGTAGAAATTGGATAGAAATTGGATGAAATTTAAAAAACAATACGTACCCACAATGATTCATCTCAGCTTTCACAAAGTTAAAAGGAAAAGGCAGAGGTTTCAAAGCCGACAGATGCTACTAAAGCCGAGGCATCCGAATCCGGCGATGTTGAAGCGTCAAAAATCTTGTGGCATATGGCTTTTGAATGAGTTCGTATGGATGTTTGACAGAAATGTTCATTTCTGGTTTGTGATCAATATGGCGGTCCAAAAACTGCGACATTTGTCATGATCAATGTGTCCACCGAGAAATGTCGCCGCTTTTGGGTTTGGCAGCTTGTGCATAGAATCATGTCAAGAGACGAAAACAAGCGGAAGCTCTTCAACATCAGGTTGTTCGCTCGTTCCTTCTTTGTAACAAAATCAGAATGCCATCTTCCTATACTGAGAAATACCTCCTCAACAAACCTGGCAATACTCACATCACATCAGACGCGAGACCTGTGTGATGTGACACGGAAGATCTTGCGTCGAAGCTACGCGAGTGTGTAGTGTGTTTTTGGTGAAAAGTCCGGTTTTGAAAGAAAAGTTCCAAGAATCCCAAGTGAAAGAAACCCCTTTCTTTTGTAGCTGAAGCCATGATGAAGTCACTGCGTCCGGTGGCTCAATCTACAAAGATGCTGAAACATCCTGGTATATTGTTTGTTTATGCACTCAGTACTGTAGTACAAGTAAACGTGGGAAATGTTGCATCCACTTCAAACTAAGGGAAAAAGCACCGGCTGCGATCCTCTGCGTCGATGGTGCTGACCTTGGAGTTTTGCAAAACAGTTTCACCAGCTTTCGTTTTTCTACGGATCTTCAGTGTTTTGTGTGTGTGTGTATATATATATATATATATTATATTAGTCTGTTTTATAGATTGAAAGTATTCGAAAGTTCTGTGGAGTGTGATTCAAATGCAAAATGTGTTGGGCTGATTGAAATGCAGGCCATTCCAGAATTCATCGTCGGCGGTGAGTACGAGCATGTCGGGCCCTGCAATTCCAAGAGTTGGCCAACAATCCACAGAAAACCATGGATGATGTATTTGCCCAACTCTACGTGGAATGTCACATCGTCATATTTATTGCAACAAAAATCGATTTAAATAAGATGGATCAATTTGAAGAGATGATTGTGCCATAATTTTCCATATAATCAAAGGAAGTTTAGTGGCAAACTTCCGATATACGAACTTTTGGGTAGCCTGACAGGAATAGTAGTCCTAGCAGTAGTAGTCCTAGCAGTAGTAGTCCTAGCAGTAGCAGTGGTAGCAGTAGTAGTCCTAGTAGTAGTAGTAGTCCTAGTAGTAGTAGT
>DF239571.1:126839-146624 GCA_000507305.1 Breviolum minutum Mf 1.05b.01
GAGTAGTACTTTGTAGTACAAGTTAGTACTGGAGTAGTACAAGTTAGTACTGGAGTAGTACTTTGTAGTACAAGGTAGTACTGGAGTAGTACAGAGTAGTACTTGAGTAGTACTTTGTAGTAGTACAGGGTAGTACTGGAGTAGTACAGAGTAGTATTTGTAGTACGGAGTAGTATTGGAGTCGTACTTTGTAGTACAGAGTAGTATTGGAGTAGTACGGAGTAGTATTGGAGTAGTACTGTGTAGTACAGAGTAGTACTGGAGTAGTACAGCTCATCACCATGACATCGCATTGCATCACGTGACATGACACAACACAAGCCATTACATCGCATCAAATGACGTGACCATCACATGACCTGACCCCACAACAGACATCAAGACATCAAAAGACTTCACTTGAAAGCACAAAACATCACCACCATGGAACGGCAGAAGGCTCGTTCACAGCAAAGAAATGATTTGGGCATCGCGCTGGTCGGTCGCCGTGCGCACATTCTATAGGCAAATTCTTTCTGTGCTATATAGTTCTTTTCCTTTTGGAAACTTCCGCCCCCGGCTTGTCCGGGCACTACTGGTATACAATCAGATAGTATCCAGATATCAAAGTGTTGCCAGGTTGACACCGAGCGTGATGCGGAGGGTCCTTTAATACCTCGGCCTGCAGTCGACGTGTGAAACCTCGGTTGAGTTGGGGATGGCAGATATGAGATGAATGATGTGACAATATCATGAAAATATATGAAAATTATGTATGCTGTATACAGTCTTTTTAATGAAATTCTAGTTTAAATACCATGGAATACGTATGATAGACATGGTCAGGAGTCAGGGTTACGGTCAATAGCGCAATTATTCTACTAATAGCGTATTGAACGGTAAATTACATAAGAGGCGAGGTGCTTACTTACGTAAGAGGTGCTTTCAATAACGCGTAGGAGTTGATATTAGACTGATATAGAACAGAAATCCAAGGGAAAACATTAATTATTGATATTGACCAAAAAGGGGCCGAAGAGGAAGCACTGGACAGACCGGAGGGCCGAAAAGGAGAAAAGGGAGGGCCGAGAAAAGGCGTTTTGTCAGAATCCTGGCTTCGCTATTAACCCGCCCTTTTACTGTATCATGATATGTTTTTGTTTTGTCACTAAAAAGAAGCCTCTAGATGTGATTATTGATTGAATTTTGATGAATTTTGAGAGATGAGATTTAATGGTTAGTCTGTACGCCTGTTGATGCATTGGACATTCTAAATCAGGTTCGGACCCTCGCATACCAACTAGCTGGACAAAGTGTTGCTTTCTCAGTGCTCCAAAAGGTTTCAACCTGCGATTCAGAGATGTTGAAAGAAATGTCAAGCAACGTCAGCTGTTGATGCCCTGATGCCTTTTGTGGTTTAGACTTCAGGTCGGACCCTTCAAATTCGTGGAGTCTGACTGGTTTCAACTGATAGTTGGTCGGAAGTCCCAGTTCTTCAAGACTCGTCAAAAATCTTCAAAGCTGAGCTGAATTCCAAGTTACTGGCATGTCATTTATTCATTCTATGTCCATCTGAGAAGATGTGATTCCCTTGATTGCCTTGATTGCCTTCAGGTGTAGTGATTGTTTGGAACATCATTATTGCATGGCAGTCACTGGCCCAGAGAATCCAGAATTGTTGGATGTGATGTTTGACTCCAATAATGCCGGAACTCAGGCAATGCTTCCATGGCACCAATGATTTCTTGGAGAAGTCGCAGATTGTGATCCTGTCATGGCCTTTTGTAGCTAAAGAGATTCAAACAACACCAGAGGTAGTTGCTCAGTTCCTTCACTTTGTTCCTGCACTAAGGATTCTCTATGTTGTTGAGATTGTGCTCAGTGCTAGCCTGATGACGCACTACTTTTGGTGTATTCAATCTCGTTTGTTTTTGTGTTGCATTTGTTTGATGTTTAAACTCAGGAATATGGCACTTTGGCCTGCGATTCTTTTGTGCTTCCTTTGCCCGGCACTTGGACAGTCCGAATTCAAAGTTGCCCAACTCGATTCAAAAGTGATGAATCATTAGCACATTAGGGTCAATATGTCAATATATGGGGACTTTATCTATAGTTACATGTCATTCTGCTGCATACTATGTAATACTATGTATACTTGCATTCACTCTTGTTAAGGCAGAAGCCATCTGGAACTACGCAGACCTTCTGGTCATTGGCCTGGGCGTCTTCGATGAGGTCTTAGCCTCGCTACAAAAACAGGAGCCGAGGGGTGTTTCCATGGGGAAGTTGTCTCATTTGGAGATGGGACCCTTATTAAACAGGAACTTGGGATTCCAATGAGATATAAATTTAAATATATTACCAACTGATGTTTTGATATGGTTTTTTTTCATTAAGATGTGTGAAAGGTTTCAGTCGATTCTATTAGTCAATTCCAGAGCATGGCACATCTACACGCGCGCTGTAAACGCGACAGGAAGTTCCTGGCTTTCGAGTTCTGCGGGAAGCGACCTCGGTTCCATCTGATTGCAGTCGTTTTGATCCATTTTGAATCACAAAAGTTGCAATCTTCATGGCATCTCATCATTTGCAGGGATTTCAATCACAAATCAAGCATTGAATGTTGTTACAAATGAACTTAAATCCACCACCATGACTCAACACCCATTAACCTTGAACAGATTGAACAAAGAAAAGTCCGACTGTTTGTTCTCCTCTTTTTAGGCCCTTCGACTCTTGCGCATCCTGCGGACAGTTGCTGTGCTGTCGGCGGATGCCTTTTCGTGGGTATGAAACTCAGCCGTTGGAGATTTCAATGTCCTAAAGACGGCTGAAGACGTGAAGTTGAGGTGGAAGCTGCCTGGTTCCAGGGTTTGGGAGCAGCCGTCATTGCCATGAATGCGGTGGTCATGGGTGGGGAAATTCCCAGTGGTTTATGGATGGTTAGTAAGAAATGAAAGGCCAATTGTGTTTATCAGTTTATCATGAAATAAGACAATATGAGCATACAGTAATGCATTCATGTACAAATGACATGAGATGATTTTGCTGTTGGTTTTTTCTCTTTTTTGGGATGAAAAGATTCTGTAAAATGGAGCAAATAGTTTGAGGTCTTGAGACCGAGATCCATAGTGGCATTTGGTGGTGGCTGGAGCAGGCAGGGATCCGGCAAGGATCATTTTGTTGAGAGATGTTGGAATGGTTTTTCTTGTTGATGCTTTTCTTCATGACTAGAACCGACCTGAAATATTTTTGCAGTCGAAGTTCCGACTTGACAGGGTTTCCTACTGTTCTTTCTTGTGGAGCTCGCGGCCAAAGTACGCCTCGTTTTGAGCTCAGTCAACCACAGATGTAGACTTTGAGCATTGCAAAATTGGTGATCAATACACTTGCATTACAACGGAAAACGCATGAACATGCACGGAATGTTTCAGTGGCATTTTTTGCGATTTGAGGATGGATTTGTGAAGTTCTATGTTGCTGCACAAGAGGTCGCTTTTTGTTGCAGTGGCCACCATTTCTTTGTTTATATAGATCCGTGTTTGGAAGGACTCCGCATTACTGTGGAACTATCTGGACACGTTCATTGTCTCAGCTGGTATTGCCACCGCCCTAGTGCTGTCTTATGGTGAAACAAAACCTGATTCAACGAATTTGCAGAATTTTCCGAAGCAATCATCTCTTTCATCGAGGCGGATCAATGGATACTAGCCATTTTCGAGGCTTGAAGTGAGTGCATGGATGCGGATGGGTGTGTTTTTCCTCGTGCTGCTGTTGGATATTCGTGTTGCTGACAGGTTCAAATTGGAAATGCTGGGCACCTTCCACATTTGCTGACGTTTTCAAGCTGCAAGTCATGACCAGAAGGAGATTGCTTGATTGCTTTCAGATTCCCTGAACGGTCCGAAGTTTTCGTTCATCTACATTCTGAATATGGTTGCCTCTGGACAAAGTATTCATGCACGATCAAGCGTGTTGCATGTTTAACGTTTCATGGAGATGGAATTCAACTTTCAAAATAGTGTATCTCCGTACGTTGATGGTCCTGATTCAAATGGGAGATGTTTTCCAACATATTTTGACACAAGGCGAGGGCAGAAATGGCATTTAAAAGCGTTGAAAGTGACGGGGAAACAGATTCTAAAGTACTCAGACATACGATCCACCTGGAAGCATCCTGGAAGCATTCTCTGAGGTTGTTGAGACTACTGCGACTCATGAGATTGTTGCGGCTCTTACGTTTGGTAAAGGCCGGGGGCGTCATCCTTGGGTCGTTGCTTTGGAGATTTGACGTTTTTGTTGTGCCAAAATGCAGGTAGTTCGACCGGTGTACCAGCTTGCTATGGGCATCGTCAAGGTGAGGCTGAAAGAACTGGTTTTCTTTTGATCCGGTATTGTATATATAAGGTATGTATCTGTATGTATATATAAGAAATACGCATATCATCATAACATGCATGATAAAGTATTAATCAAATTAATAGTGTGCAGTGCAGACGTACTTTAGGATGCTTTGGATCTTCAAGCCAGAAAGCAAATGTTTTGAAGTTCCAGTTCTCCCGCTGCAGGCATTGCAGTCCATGTTTTGGGTCCTAGTGCTAACACTCTTGGCCCTTTATGCAGCTTGGCAGCACGGAGATTTGTCACCTTTAATCATGACTATCAAACATAGTTTCTAGAGATTTTGAGAGAGAGAAATCACTGAAGATCCTGATGTCACTGGTCATGACTAGAACATAATTATACATAATTACTAGAAGCCTTTTGTGCAGAAGTAACATGGTACAATGATTCGCTAGAGGAGTGCCACGAACGAATTTCCAAGGCCTGTGCGTTGGTCATGACCAACCTCATAGGCAAAGGGGAAGAGGGCACGGCTGCAATTGCCTTGATTTTCATGCCGTAGACGGTAGACGTAGATCCTTTATGAACCAAATGTGTCCGACGTGGATTTTATGTGGCACATCAAGTTATAATCTGTGATGAGTCACGAGAGGCAGTGAGTTTAGAACTCAAGTCTGTCATCAAGATGTGAACATACTTGAACAGCTTCAAACTAAAGCTTTCATTCTGATGGTTGTCTTACTTTTACCATCTTTTACCTATGCATTGTGGGAATCATCCATTTGGCAAGCCATTGATTGCATGTGTGATTTGTTCACGATAGGCAATGCTATGTTAAGCGGGGCGGAGGCTCACCTTCCTTGGAGTGGGGTAAGATTTCAATCGATTTCAAACGACTTGGAAAACATGGCAATCATTCGCAAGGATTATCTGCTGGATGTTTGGTGATACCAAACTCATACCATTTCACAGGATATTTGCTGTTTTGAAGGAATTGGATCCCAAAGTGCGAATGCTCTTCAGTTCAGTGTTTCGACCTTAGTAACTGCCTTTTTTTTTTTCGGTGGTTGATGGTAGGTAGTTGCTGATGTTGATGGTACATGCTGAGGTTGGATTCTTTGTTTACTCTCTTTGGGCTGATGAACAGCGCAGTCCTCAGAGCAATGCTGGAGAAAGTTGCGATATTTGCAAGCTCTTGAAAAAGTCAAAGTCTTGAGTAAATACGATGCTTTGGCTTGCCTCCTGAAAAAAATACTATGATAGTATATAGATAGACATATAATATATATATATATGATACAGTATTTGTATCATGATACATAACATAATGATACAATAGATCTGATACATATATGCACCCAGTCAGAATGGACATGCTCTTTAGCACTTCAGTGCGACCGTATGTGACCGTGCATTTATTGGATCAAAAATTGTACCTGTACACTGTACAAAGGACACGATGTTTCAGCTTGCAGGGCCATGTTTTCTCGTAAATATACTGTATCTGACTGTGACAGATTTGGATGAATCGAGGTGAGATTTTGTATTTTATTTTGCAACGCATCCATACAGAAGCACTATATGTTCTTTGTTCCAAAATCATCGGCAACTCATAAGTCATGAAATTCAAAGGTCCACAGCTCGTTACTCGTGATTTTTGTCTCCGTGTCGAGCGCCATGGACCATGAGCTTTGACTTCGACCCGACCAATCCACAACAGCAACTGGATCCCAATCCAGTTCCATGTTTGCAAATGAGTGGTAGGAGTTGGGAACAGTATTTGTAGACAGAAAGTGCTATCAAATACCATCAAATCTCTATCACTGTTTCAAACTGGGGAGAGAAATGAAGAGGGTTTGTGTTTTCCTTGTGTTTTTCCATGGGAGATGATGGTACCTTGGAGTGGATTCAACTTGTTGGACATGTTCAGAGTTGCTCTGTGTGACCGACGTCGGCCCCGTGCGTTGCAACCCAGGACATCAATGACACTGGCTTGCAGTGGTGGAGCTCGACTCAGCATCGTTCGCTGTTTGCTTGTGAACCATTTCTTCACCAGTAGCGTTCCTAAAAAGTCTGGAGATGTTTCTATGCATTAATAACATACATAATCACATATATTACATATGTTTCTATAGTCTGTTTTTTCCCCGCCACCTTTCCTGAGGAGCAATGAAACGCGTGAAAATGCGGAGAGAGCCGTCATTGCTGCGCGGCAAGCTGATATGGCACTGCATGTGGTTTGCTTCTGAGATACAGAAAACAGAAAACGGAAAATGGAAAACCATAATATAGTTGCACCCTTTGGACATACTATACGTTTGTAATTTGTAAAATTTCCGACAGAATGTTCATCATCAATATGGCATCCAGATGCATGCATTGTCTTCAGATCAATCGAATAATTGCAGCAAAATGTAGTCAAACTTGTTGTCCGTGCCACACAGGCACAAGCAGGTGTTTGAGACGGTTGCGAAACTTCAAGTGGTTTCCAAAACAAAGAATACTCAAAAGGCATTTGACAGAATTCAATTTATGCATCTCATTATTTCTGACCTGACATTGTCGTCCAGGCAAAGACTGCATCAAACATGGCCATCGCAGCTGCTGGACATTTGATCCGGGACAACTTGTTGGCAAATACCAAAATGTCGGCCCGGACCTACATGAAGCTTTTGAGAGAGCATCTTGCCTAACTGAAACGCTGTCCGGTCATGTCCGCTAAGAAATACTCTTCTAAGCCAGCTATGATGTGCTATGATATACGCTTCCACGAATGGACACATGGACACATGACCACCAAACTACCAAAAAACGGGAAAGTCTTTTTGGTCTTTGTTCAGGGTGGAAAATGATTCATGACTATCAAAGTGCGGTGCAACGTTGAGGCCCGAATACATCCACTGGGATGGAGTTCTTGGTGGCAGGGACTCTGGACCGAGACACAAGGACTCTTGTTTTTTTCGATGTGGCATAGCAGCTGAAAGTGATTCGGGATGTTTGCAGTCCAAGATATTCAGATATTTGGTTGTATATATTTGTTTGTGTTGTTCTGTTGCTACGACTTTTGGCAATGAGTAGAAGATTTTTTGTTTTATTCTTGTGGATGCAACATGAGATGGCTATGCGGACATCACCATGCGCCAGGAAGGCACTCTAACAGGAGAACACCTCCCAAACAAGGCCGTTCAGCTGTTTTCAATAGGAGCATTTCCCTTCTTCGTTTGACACATCATCTGAAACTCTCTTAAGCTGTTTCCCATTCTTTCATTTCCCATTCTTTTGCATGATACACCTGAAGATTGAGAAGACCATGTCGAAATTGCGTGTCATAAAGTCACGGATTTACATGGGTCAAATCCTGCAAGAACTCAGGCCACTGAGAACATCCCTCAAACTGGGGATGGAGTGCAAGGGGGTCATGCTGCCGATGGAAATCCTGACAGCGTTAAGGTAGCATCTCAGGCCTTGGTGGGATGGAAAATTTCTTCAGTTGATGTTTTTTGGGTTGTGGATTTTATTGGTCATATCATCATATCCATACTGATTTTGTCCTGGCACTAATCCTGTAGCGCAGGTTCCCACGCTGTTTGCAATGCCAAAAAGGAGACTGCGAAAACAAAGAATGGCTATTTTCTTGTAGCCGGTAATCTGAAACAAAGAACGCCGTTCCAAAGATGGACATGCTGAAGCCAAAGGTGCTTTGAGAATCTTGAAGGCGAAAAAACTCAACGCAGCCTGTGCAATTGGGTATGAGAAAGTCTTTTGTTGGCATGACGTCATCCAAATTTTGGCAGACTTCAAACGAAGATCGCAATGTCTAAGGTCAGTACTGGGAAGAGGTTGATCCTCTTTTTCGAGCTTTCCCTTTTTTGAAGCCAGTCATGAGCTCAAAGATTTAACCAGATCTACGCATGAAGCACAGGGAGCTCATGGATTGGTGGATTGGCTAAGGTTTGGGTTCTCTTCACAGTACTGAGTTCTTGGGCACTTCTCAGCATTATGACTGGAGTCGTCAGTGACAATATGCTGGAGGTGGGGTCTTCATGGAACATCATGGAACCATATGGATGTGAGATGATGAGATGATGAGATGATGAGATGATGAGATGATGAGATGATCATGTTTCATGTTTTTTTTCCTCCTTTGAAATCAAAAACTTTTCGCAGGTTCGCCAACTCCAAGAGAGGAAAGACGAGGAAAAGGCAGAGCGCCTTCGCCAGGGCGCCAAGATGTCGTGAATGTCGTGGCAAAGTGTTTGTTTTTTGGCAAAGATGTCGACATGTCGACATGCAGAATTCGAATGAGGACTACAAGTGACCCAGTCACTCAGTGAAGTATTCCTCGCAGCTAGCAAAGATGGCATCATGGAAAAGCAGGAGATTTCAGAATTTGAGAAGCACAAAATGATTGCTGAATATGTTGTGACATGTTGTGACCGTGATAGCCTGCATTGTTAGAGTTTTTCCGCGACCTGCAAGGACTTTGTTGAGGTGATGTCTTCCCCCTATTTCCTCCGGAAGTTGCAGAGTGTTGCAAACATGCTGCAACCTCAGCGTTTTTGATTCATTTGCTTGGCATGTATGGTAAACGCACGTTCATAAGATGCCATGAGTCTAAAGTGAATGTGAATTGAATATATCCATAAGTTTTCATATATGTATGATTGTATGTTATACATATGATTACAATTATGAATCTGATGTGTATATATGTATATGCGGATTCGAAAAGCAAAATGAAACAGTACTATGCAATACTGTACACGTGATTTTGCACAGCAGCATAAATGCAAATGTGTTTTGGAGCCGTTTGGTTCTTCCATGTTCTTGGCCATTTGGCCATGTGGTGCAACAACCAAGAATGCTTAGCATCCTTGAGGCCAGTGCAGGACATGTTGCGCATGTTCGACTGGCTGGATGTCAACCAGCAGGTGGGGTTTATCGACAGTGCTGAGACCAACCTTAGCCGAGCTGTGTTACTACCATTCACCAGTCCATTTCATGGGTCCATTTTTCAGCTGCCCAGGGAAGCATCAACCAAGAAGACTTCATGGCTGGCTTCGATTGGTTGTCACGACCTGAAGTGCATAAAATTGAAATCCAAAACCGCTTTGGCAAGTCTTTGTATATGGTGATTTTCAATTAGTTGAAACAAATGATAGGTTAAAATTACAGTGATCCTATCATCACTATTATATACTATCATCCTATCCATCTTTGTGTTTTTTCATTGCATAGTTTGGCTGTCAATCCTGTAAACAGTTTGTGTCCAGGAACGAGGCAGTGACTGGAAAGAGCCTCTTGAAGCTGCAAACCTCTGCCAGGCGCGACGGCACCAGGCCGAAAGTCCGCTGATCCCGAGGGATTTTTTGGCGTGGAAGACAGGCACCGATGCCGAAAGATCGAGACAAGAGCTGCGGCCCTGCCCGCCATGTTGGAAGTGTCAAATCGAATGAGATGTGAGAAATTGTGAGAAGTCTGAATCAAGAGAAATCAATTTTCTGTAATTTTCTCGTTTTGTCATGTACACTCATCATAGATCTATACAGGATGTCATTGATGTCATGGTGTTTTTCAGATTGGAGGCCTTGGAATTCATTGCTTTTCTTCCCAAATTTATCATTTGAAATCCTTTTTACAGTAGGTCTTGGGAGGGGTTCCCATTCTAGGGGTTCCCATTCTGAGGCATCATATTTTAATTTCAAAGTTTTGCCTGGCTAAGAAACTCCATTGCAGTGCTTTTCATGAATGCAGAGCAAGACCTTTGATTTTGATATCCAAATCTGAGGTTCAAAACCCATACCTTCGTTGTGCCAGGCTATGAAGTCTGAGATCAGTTTAGCCGAAAATACCTTGCTGAGACGCTCAGAGGCCAAGTTTTAGGGCTTTGAAGTCATTTCCATGTTTTCAAAGAAATATGTTGTGTACATGTTGTATACGTATATATAATTATATATATACAGTATATACCATCCCTTTGATATATTGGACGTGCATATAGGAATTTCATGTAAGGAAGTTTGCAGAACTTTTTTCAAGTGTTTTTTTCACTGCAGGAAATGGAAAGCGTTCTTTCAGAAGTCCTCCAACGCATCGAGGCCCCTGCAATTTTTTTGAAAGACGAGTGGATGTTCAATCAAAACGTAATCCACATTGCAATCAGATTGAAAATCTTGGATATAAGTCCAAGGGTGATGCAATTTTTTGTTTTGCAATCAGATTGCAATCAGTTTTTAAAAATTGATTAACAAATTGATTCCTTTGTAAAATGGTTTTTGGAAAGGTTCCTGGAGCATCAAACCTTCAGATACAAGTCCTTGTCGCAACGCCTCTGGCTTTTCTAGAATCATTGACCAAAATGTATTCACTTTGAAGGCTGAAACCGAACGACAGAACCGAGCCTATGAGCGAAGCCAAATGTGCACAGCTTAAATTTTCTTGCTTGTGGTGGAAAGTGTAGTTGGTGAAGCATTCCTCTTCGTTACGAGTACATAATGCTGTCGCTGGAGAATCTCATGAAGCCTTGATTTATGTCAACGGCTGAGGCAGTGCATGGAGATGAAAGTTCAAATCACAGCCTATCGACAACAGGCAAACACTGTGGACCATCGATAGCTTCATCTGACAATTTCCGACATGGCATGTGGTGGTGGAATGAAAACAAACTGTCAAACTGTGACTGAAAAACTTCAGGTGAATTCATGCATGGTGTTGTGCTCCCATCATTGAACTTCAGAACATTCACTTCACCTGAGATCCAGAATGAATATCCGATATAGCGGGACAAAGCCACCAACCCACCAACCACGAGCCTCGAAATCAGCAAAACAACCCAGTTTAGTTGCAGAGGAGTGTCACTCAGATTTTGAAAGGCTCCTGAGAACGTAATAGATCGTGAACAAAAAGAGGAGCAACGAACATGTCAAGATGAATAGCTACTGGTTTTCAAAGTCCAACTTTTTGGTGATGCCGAAATGCAAGAGTCCAACGAGGACTGGTAATGAAACAAGTACTTGTAGGGACTCTCTCCGTGTGGCACATTAATGGAATCATCTATCTATATATTATATATATATATCCTGAATTTCCTGTCGCCAAAAGCAATGGCAAAATTTTGGGAACTCAAAAAAAACATCTTGATTCCCCTCAAGAAAAGCATGACATAACCATATGTGTCGATGTATCAGCCTATTTTTCTACCGCTAGGTGGGCAGTCGCAATCTCAGATTTATGACTTCCCATGCAGCGGCTGCGTTCATAGCTGTCATCCGGATTCGTTCGGCATTGAGGTGGTGACCGAACCGCCTCCAAGTTGACGATTCCAGACTCCCCTGGTGCAATGTCCAAAATCCGTGATGTGTGATTTTTGGTGCGGGGGAATTGATAGGAATTCTGATTTATGATGAAGTTGGATGCAAGTTGAGAGCATTGATTTACGATGTTTACATATTTTTATCATGCTTATACTGATAAGTTTCGATGTTTCGAAACCTGCTTTGATGTCGGATAAATTCAGTCGGTCCCAAGATGAAGCTGAGGAAAAACGAAGAAATCACCGCGGGCAAAGTCTCCAGCCAGGTTTGTCACTGGATGAACAGGGGGTACCGGGTATATGTTCCGGAGAAACCATTCCAACCGCTTTTTCAACCCATACTTTTACTATGCAATAATAGAAAATCAGAACATTGACTGCAAGGCCAAATAGGAAATTTCACCGTTCTTCCCCCTTTTGGATGTTGATTTATGTTAAAGTGATTTGAAGCAACACCACAAAAAAAATGTACGACTGCAGATCGGCCACCAATCTGTTGGTCTCTACGATCTCTGCTGCCGCAAGCAAGCTGACGCCGGGAGCCATTTCTTCCGTCGTACCGTTTGGTACGTGGAGTTTGAAAGAAGTCTGTCGAAGATGTTGCGAGGTTACCCAGCTTGACCTGGCGATCAAGCTCCAGCAAAACCTCAAACTGATACCTGGTATACTATGAGGTGGGATATTGTTTTTGACTCTAGCCATGGCAGCTACTTTGGATCTTAATTCTGGGGTTGGTTTTCTTATGTTTTTGGATGGCGCTGTATGGCCACATGGTTTCCGTAGGTGATGACCAGTGTGGATCGGTCACTGAGTGGCTGAGTGGCTAATGATGAACGGTGTCGCTTCCTGGAATGCAACAGACCGTGTTAATGCTTCAGGGCCGAGCAGGCAAACCATGGCAAAACTGACTGAAAAAAGTAGGGAAGCAAATACGGATGCATAGACTTAACTGATTGACTTAATAGGATAGTGCAATGGAACCATAAGCGACCATGGGATATAGTTGAACAATAGTTAAAATATTCAGATTTAGTTTATGGGCTGCAAGTTTTACAGGAATTTTATATAAATCTATTTTTGCTGTAAAAAAAGGGCCACCTTATCCGCCACCTTTGCGGCTCCTGTTCTGCTCCAGTTTGGTCAATGGAATTTGGCATCCAAGATGCAGTTCCAGACGCAAGTGTCACCTCCGTCAAAAAGGAGCCGACTTTGGAGCCTGCAGGATTTCCTCAGCTGAGAATCACTGCCATGATGTTGCCACCTGCAGCAATGAGACATCAGAACAAGTGCATAATAGACGCCCCCTCAGTTCGAAGAAAATAAAATGAAGACAGAAGCCTAGATCCACCTCAATTGCAAGGACAAGTGATTGAAAAATTGAAAAATGGATGACAGGCAAAAGGAAGCAAGACAAGAACTGGAAGAACTTCACATTCTGAC
The DNA here is from genome assembly GCA_000507305.1 of Breviolum minutum Mf 1.05b.01. Taxonomy (NCBI): domain Eukaryota; class Dinophyceae; order Suessiales; family Symbiodiniaceae; genus Breviolum; species Breviolum minutum. The sequence continues at coordinate 139,915 of DF239571.1, forward strand.
ATCCTGCCTGCACCGGCACACCGATATTATACCGGCAGTGAAGCAGCAGCTACGCATGCTACGTTCAACGTTACAAACGTATCGACACTTTCCAAGCAATGGCGCCTTTTGTGCCATCCTTGCGTGTGCAAAGATTAGATGAACTCCAACGACAACAATCCATCGATTTGCAACAGATGCTATTGCAAGCTCAATCCAAAAGCTCGAAACCCAAGAGTTGTCCCAGTTCACCACGTGCAACACCTACACCTCGGAAACCACCGGGAACACCTGGGGGAACACCCGGTGGAACACCTGGAACACCAGCCACGCCACGGCAAAGACCTATCACACCTGCACGGACTGCAACACCCTCTCGGACTCCATTGACGACTCCAAGGCCGTATGGATGCCATTGAAACGAAGGTTTGTGAAGAAACTCTGACATATAGAACATAGCCAATTGGGAACAGGGAAAGAATAGGGAAATATATAAGAGGAATCAATGGGGAAAATAGTAGGGAATAGACATGAGGTGAATGGAGTGAGAAGGCCTTGGATTTGTGTAGTGTCACACTCGCATCACTTAAATAACTTTATGCAGGCTATAGACGACATGTTGAGGATGTTAGGCACATAATGAGTTTGAAACTGACACGACATCCTTGGAGAAAAGAGCCAAATCCCTGGGTTTACATGGTCCATGGATGTCCACGGTTTTGTTGGGAGGCGGGTTCGAAAGAGAAGTCCTGCTTCTCCGCGCGCGGATCCGAAGGCGATTCATGGCGATTCGGCAAAATCGTTTCGACTGGCAATTTGAACACCTCAGTCACACAAATTGGATAAAAAAAAGTTCATGTTGTGAGGAGAGTCGGATTTCAAGATATTATATCCGGATCTATATACTATCATGATTTATATTGATTTATCATGATTTATCATATCAAGTGATTTTGATATAATAATACTATATAATACCTATACTGTTTTGTCGTGGCCAACCTTAAGCAAATCTCGGATGTTCGACCCAAGAAGCAGACCCGCAAAACAAGCCATGTGCCACGTCCAGTGCTGTGCACGTTCTTTTAGATATATTTGATGATATTTGATGGATGATTGGCTATGGTGAAACAATGACCTCGACGGTGATCGCCACGAAAAGTAACCTATAGTGGCAACCATGTTTGAAGGTGCTTGCTCAAATTGTTGCAATGTTGACGGTGATGGCAAAGCAGCAAAGCTGTGTTGTAAGCCCTGTTGCAGGTGCAGGGCCTTCTAAAACTGATCGACTCTGTTCCTGTCCTATCTCCACAAGCTTTCGGGAGCCTCAAGGTGTTTTTTGTTGTGATTCAGATTAAGAGAAGTGACTCATGGTGTGTTTGTGTGTGTAGCTTTTCATGTTCAAAAATTGTGAAAAGGATTGGAAAAGCGCCTTCTTCGCGGCAAATGCATCCAANTCCAAAATGAACTCTCCAATTGCAGGCTGCAAGGGCCGGAGTTCTACGGCTGGCCAATGAATTAGCAGGTGTGGAGCAGCGCTTAAGGGCCCAAGACAAGCTTCAAGAGGACCAGCATCCTGCAGCATCTTCCAGCATCATTGCAATTCTTATCCGATGCATAATTTTCTGAATCAAACATAATGACATATTTCAATACTTGAAATAAGTTGCGTCCACTTTGTTTCATTCTCACCATTCTCACTAAACTGATGAGATTGCTTTTGCGTAGGAGCTTCAGGCCTCTTTCACGCGTTACGGTGGCCAGAACTTGAAACAACGCTTGCGAGAGGAGGGGTTCACAGAGTTGCACTGTAGGATAAATTCAGCAGAAGGCTTTATCGCTTAGCTCAAGTGAAGCTGTGCATGGGTGACATGAGCTCCCCCCCCACTTGCAACCAAGAAATGATGTGAGAAATTCCACGTTCTATGAAAAGTGGTGCAGGAGCGACTCATATACGAGGACCACATCCAAGCGTTGTTTGGGCCATAGACAGCCTGGGCAAAATCACGCCAAATGGTTCTGTTCTGAGGTCAGCTGCAGATCGGGAACGCCGGACATCGGATATGGAACTGAACTTGGTCTCCTTACATTTTCATACGGATTAATTGGGTTAATTCAGGTCACTTGCATAACGAGAATCTAGCTTATATATCAAGTTCGACCAAGGCTGATGCAGAAGGCAAAATGGAGCAATGTCAATCACTCGCAGATCGCTTGGAGCAACAGGCCCTTCTTTTTGGTAGTTTCACGGTTTCTCATTTTTTGCAAGGTAACTCATGGCAGTCTTTTAGGGCTTTTGTTTCTCATTCGTTACTGTAACTTGTATTGTGTAGGCGGCCAACTTTCGTTTCCACTACAAACACGTGAAGGAGCGACTTTCGCAAACTGAGTCGGATGTCATGTGTTCATCATGTTTCAACTCTGAAGGAGGTGAGGGCGCTAGATCGGAGCGTCAAGGAGGACGTCAAAAACCGTTGGATGTGAGCAGAAGCCGTTAGTCGTTTTGAACTTCTTCATATTTGTGCATGTTACACGCTATATACATTACATATGCATATATCGAGCTATATTTTGAATGAAGCGAAAGCATGCAAAAGCCATCAAAAACTGCGGCAAACCAGTAAGCTGAAGAGATGATCTCTTTTTGGATAGAATATATTTTGCTATGTTTGATTTACGTACATCTATTTACATTGGATAGATCATATAGATTATGTAGACTATGTAGATTATGGTCTACATTCAAACTGTCAACAGTATCTGCATCTTGCGACTCGTTCAACCCTGCAGGACCAAGATGTTGGGGCCTCAGATACGGCATGGCACCATGGTAGCAGTGTGACAGTGTGGGTGGTGAATTCACTGAGGTGCAAGAACAGTTGACATCCCTTGAGAGAATGGTAGAGGCAGATATCATTGCAGCAAATCAGAATTAATCCATCAGTAATTCAGATGTTTTATACCTAAGCAGTTCTCAGATGTTGGGAGTCTTGTGTCAAGTTTCTTCAAGATATGATTCAGAATATCAAATCCTATTTCAATCACTCGATTTTGGATCATCAGCATATTAGTAGCTGTTTTGGGGGGCATAAGATTCGGGCAAGTCTGACTGATTCAGTTGGACCCAAAAGGCGAAGAGAGCGCAGGTGAAGAAGCTCCAAAGCGAAGCTGCAGAGGAAGACCAAGGACCGACTTGACAAACGTCTGCACAAAAGTTCTGTCATCGCAGCCTTGGTTTTCCGGTTTGTATAGTATGGTACCGATTTCATATGGATTTCATATGGTTTCATGATTTCACAATATACTGAACTTATTTTGCATTATTTTGCATTTTTGCAGGTGCTACCGGTGCTTCCTCGTCTTCACAGCGAGTCTCAATCGCTTGAGAACGCAGCGCAAGCTGCCAATGAAACAATGCCCAAAATCGCTGTTGATGGGCTCTGTTTAAGTTGCAACGTGTTAAACATGGCACGTTCCTTTGCAGCCCTCGAAAATTTGCTGCAAAATGGTCCAAAAGTGCAGCTGAACATCATCAAAGAATCAGAGGCGGCGCATGATTCAAGGTGAATGGAATGATGTATTGATTTCCACCTGATGTCCCCTTTTCTGCTCAACTGCTGTGAGACTCTCACACATAAGACATACTATACAGGTCGATGAATACACTCACAAAAAGCAGTATCATCAGAATATCTGAGAGTAGCTGATGGAATGAATTGGTTCTCGAGGACATGATGTTTGATGATGGGAACGCCGTGTCACAATTGTGGTCAATAGGAATGAAGATGTCCACTGCAGAATGTTTCTCAAGTCTTTGTGTTGCAGCACTTTTGTTTTTCATGGAAGGCGTTTTTAGACACAGCCATGGTTTGTTGCATGGCAAAACTTGCATCTTAAGCTATGGAGCAAAGAGCCTTAGCTGAATCAAAACATCAAACCTCGGTTTGGTGACTATAAAACACCGCAAGGTCACCTACAATCTGACAGATGTTTCTTCTCCAAGGACTCCGTACAAATCTGACAGAGCAACTGCAATGGTTGGGCAGTTGTCAAAGCTGGGTTTCGACCTCGATTTCTGTTTTTAATGCCTTGCTGTGAATCATTGAATCCAGTTTTGGCAAGTTGATATGATTCATTTGGTCCTCCCAAGCACCAAGCACGTGACACCTGATCCCAAAAAAAAGAATTTGGTGCCTTTGAAAATGTGTTTAAGGTTTTTTGTTTGATGACGATGTGCCATGGTGCAATAGAACAAGAACACTTTCAGGCTGATGCCTTCGGCAAACGCTTTAACGTGGAGACCCTCAACAAGAGGCCGTGGCTGATGTTCGTGTATGGCTGTGTGTAGCCATGTGAGCCTCTCCGTTCCCAAGTGGTGTCTCAGTGAAATCTTTGTGCCACTGCTTGGCACTGCTTGGAGGTCGCAGGCTCCTCTAGAAGCAGTGCAGGGACTCAGTCTCTTGGTTGCCAAGACGATGTAGCGACACTGTGTCACTGCATGCAAATTCTACAGCTTCAAATATGACAATCTATGGATATCTATGGCAGGTCACTTCCCAACATGACATCATTAACTACTAGCGTAGCGTTCTTCCAGGTATCGAGAAAGACTGGCGTCCTCTTTGGGAGAGAGCAGCGGCCGGTTCTTTGAACGGTGGTGAGGTGGTTGAGCCACGCCGTGCAGCGAAGTCCAGCGAAAAAACCAGATCCGGAGAAGCTCCTGTTGTCAGTGGGGAAGCTGCACACGCAGCAGTTCCTCCAAATCAATTCACTCAATTCACTCCACGACAAGCGCGACAAGTTCCAGTTGTTCATCAAGTTCATGTTCAACTTCCAGAAGCACGGCCCAATTCAGTGTGGTGTATGCCACCTCCAAGCACAACTCCATCTCCAAATACAAACTCACGACCTGCCAGAGATCTACGAGATTGGGCACAAAGCTTCCCATGGGATCAAGAAGTCAATGAAGCACTCCCAAAGTTTGGTGTGCCAGCATTCCGACCACAGCAACGAGAGGCAATCAATGCATGTTTAGCGGGAAAGGATGTTTTCGTGCGGATGCCCACAGGAGGAGACTTGAATGACCTGACGACCTGAACGCACTACTGACTGTAGGTGTCTTCATTCTATTTTCGCTGTTCTGTGGACATGTGTTTATGTGAGTCTGTCAGGTAAGGTCCTTATGGTATAGCATGTGAGAATAGTATATCATGAAATATCACAAATATAAATATATATAAATATATTATATTATTATTATATATATATATATACAGTAATACATACATTAACACACACATATAATTTAATTTGATGTACTCCCTTTGTACAAGGACAGCTTTAGCACGGATTTTGATGCAGGAGGAAAATCCTTGGTTTACCAAATTCCTGCTGTGGTGAAGCCTTTGGTGGTGGTCATCAGCCCGCTTCTTTCGCTCATTCACGACCAAGTTCAAGAGTTGAAGCTCGGCAAAAAAACAACTTGCCAACTGCAGCTGTTGACTCCGTTGAAGATTTTTAGACATTCAAATTGGCAACATATGAAACTATGAAACATCCTCAAAACAGAAAAGGTACGGTTAAAAGAACAGCAAAAATAATTGGAAATCATGGCAACTGACATTAAGGATTCAACTTGGAATTCAGGTCTTGACCTCGGATATGCTCCATGGTTTTCATATACAAAATTGCTGAGCAATGAATAGTGAAGACACCGGCAACCAACATTTGTTCAAGAACCTGGACCTAAAGCAACCTTTGCTGACGGTTGTGAAATTGCGGTGACCAAAAAGGGCCAAGTGATTTTGACAATACACATTTGATTATTCATAGAAAGAGTTCAACGAGTAAATGACATCCCCAAGAAAAGATGACATGTTTGCATGGCAGTGACCTTTTTCCCAGGCCTCCGCAATTCGATCTCGTGCAGAAGATTCTGGAGAAGATGTCCGAACGGTGCGGGCTTGACCAGTGGACTAAGCCATGCACAAAGCTTAAACGAAAAAAAATGCACAGGTCACTCAGCGAATGCTTGCTGATGAACTGCAGATCGTTTATGTCGGGTGCTGAGACAATTGGACTATATACTATATTGGATTATATTACACATATATCATATAGTCCAGTGACCAGGTGTAACTTCAAGTTGCAGCTCCAATCGATGCAAGTCTTTCTGTTGTGTCTATTTTGAGGTCACTCCGGAATTGATGGATCAAAGCGGTGCCTTCCAGAAAGCTTTGAGAAGCCTGGTCCCTGGTCCCTGGCCAAACCTTCACCCGGTTGCTCATCCAGCCGCAGAATGGTTCTGCCAATGTGGACAAACCGTCCAGACCAACAGTTACTGATACGAAGAGTTTTTTGTTTTTTTGAACAGGATTTTCACAGGACCTTGCTTTATGGGCTACTTTCACAAACATCCAAGGCCTATACGCTGATGGACGCCTGCAAAGATTCGTGATTGATGAAGCGCAACTTGATCCAAGTTTCACTGAGTTTCATTGTTTCTGAATGAAATCTTGATGTGTAGCTAGATTTGTGCCCAGCAACTCAACGACACTCCACCAAGGCATTGCTTAAGCACTTGGGGTAATGAATTCAGGGAGCCTTGACTGCAGCTCGAAGAACTCCAACTTGAACATGAAATAGTTGTTGATACTAGTCCTTCCTTCCCTTCCTTCCCTTCCTTCCCTTCCTTCCCTTCCTTCCCTTCCTTCCCTTCCTTCCCTTCCTTC
>DF239571.1:151111-177878 GCA_000507305.1 Breviolum minutum Mf 1.05b.01
ATGATGACGCAAGGATATCAGCAGTCCCAGCAGCAGACACCAGATGGGACAGCATGTGGACAGCCACAGCAGCACAACGTTATGCCGTGTCAGCAACAACATATAGCAGGCATTCCACAACACCAGCAGATGATGACACAAGGATATCAGCAGTCCCAGCAGCAGACACCAGCTGGCACAGCATGTGGACAGCCACAACAGCACAACGTTATGCCGTCTCAGCAACAACACATGGCAGACATTCCACAACACCAGCAAATGATGACACAAGGATATCAGCAGTCCCAGCAGCAGATACCAGCTGGCACAGCATGCGGACAGTCACAGCAGCACAATTTTTCAGAACAACAGTTTCCCGAGGGCCAGGGGCAATTCAGAGCTTCTCATGGGATCAACACAAATACCACGTCGACTTGGTCAACTGGTGCTGGGATTGATGAGTCCAGGATGAAATGGCCATGTTCCTTGGAGGCAGAAGACATTTGGAAGGAACCAAAATGTTGGCAAAACGTCGAAAAACTTGAGCTCCAAAGATACTCCTGGTAGTACCTAGACATACCATGTTCATCCGGAATCCATGTTGATCGATTTTCAACTGGGCAAACTCGATTTACAAGAAGTTCCTGATACTTCATGAGGATTGAGCAGTGGCACCAGTTGCAGGGATACCTTGTGGCAGGCCAGCTGGGTGATTCTTGATGACCTGAAAAAATGACTCGTAGGAGTTGGCAGGAGACGGTTGGTAGTCGATGGAAATTGAACCGAGCTAGCAAGTTCTAGGCTCAAAATGGGAGCCTCGGGATAAGATCAGATCTCCGTTCCAGCGATGGCAGATGATGTGGCACAAGTGACACTTGAAGCAAAACACCAAAGATGTCATCCAAAAGTTCACGGTGCTATTGTGAAGCAGTCAAGTTAAAACAAATGAAATCTCTAAAACCAGTCAAAGAATCTGATGGATTCGCGGATTTCTTTGTTTTTGATCATGTTTTTCTCGATGGGTTTTTAATGGTTTTTTCCCATGGTGTTTCTCATTTGAAAATTGTAGATGTTTACTTGTTTTTTTTGAATTTGTGGGTGTTGATGGTGTTTGGCTGTTTTTTGGTTTATTTTGGCTAGGAGAATTCGTGAGTTGGGCTTGAAGGGCCGTTGGGAGGAAGCATTGAAGTTGTTGGCCAAAGTGTCTTCGTGACGTGGCGATGGAAGCAAGATGATGAGCTGAAAAAAAGCTGGAGATTCATTGGAAACATATACTGTATGCGAACAAAAAAATGTTGTTCTTCTGGTTTTGTTTTTTGTGTATTTGCTCAGACATTGAGTCATGCTGATGATTTCGAGATAGTTTCTCTTTGGATTCCCTTTTGATGTATCTTCACATTGACAGTTAGAAAGCTGATACTGAGGTCCGGTTCTACCATCGATGCTGTGACTTACACCGCAACCATGTGGACCTGTGTGAAGCATCTTCAGTGGCAGGAAACTTTAAGACTCTTTCAGGCCGATCCATTGATCGTGGGTGAGCTTCGTACTGAGAGTTTCTTCCAAAGCCGGATGTAATGCAATTCTTACAGAATCTTACAGATGTAGGAGATGTAAGCTGAATGTACTTGTAATATGTTTTACTAGTTTATAATGATATTCATGATATTTAAATGATAGATGCACATGTTTTTTTTGGATTGAATGTTGCTTGGTGATGCCGAGTGCCTATGTTCCTTTCAGGAGATGCAAGAACAGTACTTGCCAACTGACACCGTGCCATCCAATGCAGCTTTGTGCGCCTACCAACAAGCTGGACGCTGGGAAGATGCATTGGAGCTCCTCCAAGACATGCGCAAGCTGGAGCCCAAGAGAGTTGAGAAAAAAGATGTGGCAAGAGATTTTCCATGATTTTCCGTGATTTTCCCACCCATGGGATCTATGATTTATCTATTATCATGGAGGTACAAGTCTATATACCAAATGATTTATCTTCTAGTCGTTAGTACTGATATTATTTTCTGCTGCGCGGAATTTACTGCACGCAGAGATGTTCAGAAAGACGGTCTTTAAGGTCGGAGACTGCAGACCTTATCAGTTACACCACGGTGATCAACACATGCGCAGATGTTGGACAATGGGCACATGCCTTGAAGATACATTCTTCAATGATACAAGGCTTAGGGGAAAGATCCTGCGAGGGTCCGGCTTAAAATGGTGGCCATGCCTTTCCGTTCATCAAATCAGCATTTATCAGCATTGACCAATTTCACGGGTTGCTTCTTCTACGGTTCGTTAACTTGTTTGAGTTTCTTTGATATTGTCCTCGCACTCTTTGCGATATCCAAACAGTGGCAAGCAGGTAGAAAGGTTTCTTTGTAAGTGAACTTTTTGGCTTGCCTTTTCCACCCAGATGGATATCCACCTACAGCTGACACTTGCAGTGCTGCTATCCGTTCTTGTGATGCTGCACGATGGCGTGAACAGCTCCAGCTCTTAGAGGAGATGAGGCAGCTGGAAAACAAAATGCTGGGATTGATGAATCTGACATTGCTAGATGTCCTTAATGCCTTCGGTGATTTTCCAAGATCAATTTTACTTGATGATTCCATGGTGTATTGAAACGAATGGGGCAGAAGTCAAAAGTGGCTTTGTTTGTTTCATTCGAAAATACAGGTCCTCAAAATGGAAGAACACCCAAAGAAGACTATGCAGGAGCTTCAAAATTTGGGTATGAAAAGATTTGACAGCAAGGTTTGTTCTGGTAAGACACAAACAATGAGGATACCTGGTTAACTTGCTGTATGTTCTCATGTCTATTTTCGGGAACCGAGCTCCAAGAGGCGACGTGGTTTGCAACCCAATGAGATTGCTTTGAACGCTGCTGTGTGCAGATGTAGCGAAGCAGGTCAATGGAGATCCGCCTTACAACTGATGTCTTCCATGTGGCAAAGAGGAATGCAACCAGATGTAATTTGAAAGCAAGGAGTGATTTAAAAAACATGGAAAAAGAATAAGCCCAAACAATACCCCAACAGCAACGACATGATGGGTCGTTTTCTGCGGACTGGATTTGCATGGTTGAAACATGTCAACAATTCATACAACTTTGAACCCTGGAACAGACTGGGAGATAAATGTGAAGAACTGTTTGGGGAACACTTCAAAGAACATTTTGGGAGGCGAAAGCCATTTGCTGCAAAGAACCCCAGAAGACAAACGTGTCATTTTGCCCCAAGGACTTTACTATGGCTGAAGACCCCAAAACTAACGCTGTTGGGGAAAAATGCTAAAAAGAGTTGAGGAACTGGGAGACGAGTTTAAAGAAGTGATGGTGGAACCTTCCGCGGAACCTTTTGGCGGCCCAAGATGGATCTGCCCCAGAGAACCATAGAGAGTCCGAAAGCAATTCTGCCCCGAAACCTACGCCTGAAGACCCAAAGCTATTACTGTTGGGGAAAGAAGCACGTAAAACAGCAAGTCAAATCATCCCACATTGGGTGTTAAAAAACCCAAGAAATGCACAGTGTCATGACGTGTCATGATGTGTCATGTTACCAATCCAATCCAGACCATCTATGGACCACCAAGGACGATGCCTTCCGTGATGTGATTTCTGCCTGTGAAAGGTGTGGAGAATCCAACGAGGCCCCGAAGTTTCTGTTTTTGCGTTTTTTTTGTTTCTTTCATCTACGTCTCCATCAAAGCCAAGTGTGTTGCTTGCTCTTTGTTGATCTATTTTTGTACGTGTTTGATCATTTTTACTTTTTACGCCTTTTTGTTGTTTTTGTTTTTTTGGTTCAAACCTTTCGTTGGTTCAGGCCTTGCGTTTGTTCAGCCTGCGGCAAAGTTTTTCAGCAGCCCCAGAGAATGGCACCTATGCAGCAGCAATCCGAGCATGTGACGTGGCAGAGAAAATCATCGCACATGTTCTCATTGTCATACAGTTTTTACAGTTGGACATGAGAAAACTTAATCAGTGCAGATAAAGCACTGTGACCAGTTTTCTTGTTCTTAACTCATCAAATTGATGGTTTCCAGAGTTGTTGTTTCAGTTCGACTGTTCCGAAAAGATTTGAGATCTCACAACTTCCTCCTGACAAGTTCAGAAAGAAGTTGATGACAATAGCTGATAGAGAATGATAGCTCAGTAGCCAGTGACTGATGGTGTTGAGAGCCTTTTTCTTATTTCCGAAGCAAGCCTGTGCTGGGTGCAGCAGTCAATTTTTGTCCAACAGGATCCAAACGTTGGAAAAATGTTGCTAAGTCGAGTGAGTCACTTTTTTGGGGGTGTTTTTTTTGCTGGAATGAGGTGGAGGTTCTAAGTGGAATCATGCGCTGGAGCTTTTGACCAAAAGATGGGAGACAGGTCTCCCTGATGGCCCATGCTATGATGCTGCCATTGCATGCTGCGAAGATGCAGAAAGATGGGACGAGGTGGCATATGTTAGGTGATACCGTCAATGATCGTTGATGCCTCAAAACTTCTTCAAAGATGCACTGTTCATCACTGTTCAATCTTTAGCGGACTGTAGCCATTCAGATGCTACAATTGTCAGACTCGTACCTCAAAAACATAATATTGGCTTGACATGGCTTTGACAGGTCATAAGACTCTTCGATGAGATGCAAAGCTACAATCTCAAGCCTGGTGAGGAGACCTTTATCGCGGCATCTTGCACGAAGTTTCAGTGACATGAGATGAAACGCATCAACTGCATTCAGTGATTAGATTGCTCAGCCAGCAGATTCGCATATGACACGTCCAGCCGTAGAGACTTAGTTTGCTAGGTTGCCAGTGCATCTGCTGCCACTGCGAATTGGCAACGGTCCCTTCAAGTTTTAGAGCAATGCGCAGAGCTTCAGCAGCACGAAGATGTTTCGAGCCGTTGGTATGTTCGAAGTCTTTTCGATGTGCATGCCTAAAGCACACGAAAAGTCGTAGTCAGGACACAGATATCATTGGTATTGTTATATGATGTTGTCTTTGGGATAGCGTTGAGAATTGCTGAAAGTTCTTCGGTGCCTGGCATTGTTTGACTGGTTGGGAGTACCTCATCCCAGGACAGTGCAGAAGTAGTGGGCCGTGTGGCGAGCGCTTGTGCCGAAGCCAAGCAATGGCAGACAGTGCTGGGTCTCTTGGAGGTGTGGCGATGGGTGGCATAGCTATTCCAAAGAGATCCAAAGAGGAACTCTTTAACTAGGAACTTGTGAAGAATCTGAGATTCTGGACTAAAGAGTGTTGCAGCATACAAATGCAATTTGCCAAATGTTCCCCAGTGTAGATATGAACAGATATCGTAAAGACATTGCTTCCCATTTTTATTTGGAAGTTTTGTTCTGTGTTTTAGGACATCCGCCCACAGCGACCCAACCTGCAGCTCTACGAAGCAGCATTGAAGTCTTGTGGCGATGGTGGTCGGTGGGCTGATGCGCTGCAGCTTTTACAGGTGAGTTGCTGAGACGTGCGTCGATGTTCACTGCTTTTGTCGGAGGCCTTCGGCCAAGCTGTTTTGAAGAGATACAAAATGTGTATTTCTTGAAAACAGCTTGGTGGGAGGTCTCCAACAACAGCAACAGTGGAGGTGTCGTCTAAAAGTTTCCAATCATCTTACTCGTACCATGTTCAATAGATTGGAAATAGAAGTGAAGCCACGTTGATAACGTAGCACTAGAAATGTTTTAACATTTTAACCAGTGTTTTCTGAGCCCTTGCGGCAACTTGCGATTGCAAATCCTGCAGGAGGTTCAACAACGTGGCTTTCAACCCAAAGTCGAAGACTTTAATTCGGCCATGGCTGCCTGTGCAGCTGGGCAGCGCTGGGGAGATCTGCATTTGCTCTTTGAGGAGGTGCAAAATGCAGAGATCGCCAACGCTGAGAGCTATCGATTGGCCATGGAGGCTTGCAATGGATTGAGATGTGAGAATAATGTTGTTGAGCTTTTGCGGACTGCTCAAGAGTAGCTTGGCACTTAAAAGACTTACAGAATCACAGCCATTTGTTCAACGTTTTGGTGAATTCGGTACATGGCTATAGCAGCAGGAAGCTGTTTTACATCTGAAATTTAGCCAAGATCTGAGGCAAGGAATTTCACCTACACCGGTCATGTTCAACATGGCTTTGACTGCATGTGCCTTGTCAGCCTTGTCACTGGCACATTAGCACACGACTTTGGATCGCTGGATTTTGTTGCACACAACGCAAACCAAACTGGAGAAATTGTCGAGTTATACAGAGTCCTGAATCTCATGAAGATGATTGAAGCATTGATTGAAGATGTATGAATGTATGGACTTCATATTTGTCTACCTGCATGAAATTTCAAGCTCCTCCCTTCATGCTTCCAGATCCAAGCATCTCCCAAGGCGGCTCCAAGCAGAACTGGGCAGAAGCCTTGCAGATCTTGGGCTCAATGCGGCAACGGGGCGAGATGCCCGAAACTGGACAAAGATAGCAATCAATCCAGAGGTGTTTTCTAATTTTGATATTATTCTATTATAAGTATATTTATAATTATTATGTTACCTTTTATTACATGGTGTTACAATTTTGTTGCATAATTTTATTCATGTACATTGCTTCATTAAGAGCATTTAATTCTTACGATTCATGTCAACTGCAGTGTTTGCTAGCAGTCGTTGCTTGCTACTTGGCATTATTGCGCATGTTCTATGATTTCTATCTGAACATAGTTGAACATCTGTGGAAAAGGGACGATTGAAAACTTGTTTCGAGTTGAGTTTACGTCCTTGGTTTCCATGACTATCAGACTTGACCCGAGGACACACAAGCCTCACAGTGCATTACAGAGTTGTTGATGCGCCGAACCCGCGAGCATTTGTTCGATGAAAAAGGGTGCTTGCAGAAATGCACATGGGAATGGGAGAAGACAGAGATATGTGGCATCAGATGAATTGAAGAGTTTGATTTCTAATTGTTTGCTTCCTGAGTCAGTTGGGTCTTAGGTTTAAATCATGGAAAGGATGAAATCGAAAGTTGCTCTAACTGGAGACATCTCAAGACAGTTGAATTTGTTTCATGTAATTAGATTTGACACTGTGACGATGCAATAAAACCAGGCCGAATCAAGTCACCAGGGTTTGATTTGGCAACGTTGGCAGTCATACTTTGGCCATGTTCACTGAATACTCGCAATATCACTAATACAATGGTAGTCATTGTCCAAACGTATGAATGGTTGTCATTGTTTGGTTGAAAAACTGACTCAAATCTTACCTGCATGCAGGCTAACTTTCGGTATGGACTATGCGACAGATTGAATCGGAAGGCCAATGCAAACATTTCGCACTCCAAAGACGGGATGTGAGAAATCGCGATTCGCCGTGTGCGAAAACGGCAAAAAGGCCACTAGATGATGACTGGAGTCCAACATATTTTCCCGTTGATTCCTGGTATGTTGAATCAGTTTCTCTCACGTCATTTCAACCGTGGATGCTTCAGGATCACACAGCCTTTGTGCTCAGATGCAAACAGTCAAACAGTCCACCTGTCTACGACACAAGAAACACTCTAATGAATCTGTTATTTCACCAATGACCATGCAACCACCCGAAACGAACAATGAGACTCTGAGACATCTCATTATCGGTTTACTGACTGTTGGTGTCAAGCCCAAAAACCAGAGCTCCTAGTCAGACCCCATTTCAGACCCCTTGAAAGCCGTTGAAGGGTTAGTTGTAGACATCTCTACCACCAGATTCATGCAGTGTGGACTCTCAGTTCTCTATAGTTTACAGAACGTCGGCCTTAACGTCAGAACGTCAGTTTTGAACCGAGGCGATGTTCTCAGCATGCTTGTCATATTGTAGGGACCCAGCAGCTGTTGACGCGGAGGAGGTCCAGAACAGTACAGACTTCAATCCACAGTTTGAGGAGCCACAGAAAAGAAATGCAGATTCTGTGGTGATCTCAATGGTCATGTTGACGTGACCTTGTTCGCAAAGATGAGGATAGCGACACAACAGAGAATGATGAGACCAGCTGCCGAAGTGTCTCCTGTTCGTAACATATATGAACAATTTTACAAGCTTTGCGGGGTTTTCTTGAATTTCTCATTGACTCATTGAACGACGGAAAGTATCTTTGGATTACTTTGATAATCTTCAGTACAACTATCTCCACATCGTGACAATCGAGTGCCAAGGGCCGGGCAAGATATATGCTCCCGCGGAGGAAACTCACACGGGTCGAGGACAGCTGCCAAGTAGAACAGCATTTTTCACAATTGGCACAGTCGAAGGTGTTGCCAATGATTTTGAAAGATTTGAAAGGAGTTGGAGTGGATTAAGCCTTTGTTGGACAAGTCCCTTGGCCTTTGTTAATTTTTTTGTCATTTTGGATCTGGAATGGTTCAAAGATTTCTGGGTTTGCCAAAAAACTCGGGGAAAAAAGACAAGTCGCTTGGAGTTTTCGAGGCTTTGGCCAAAGATTGATTCGGCACTCCACAAAATCCGGCTTAAAATGGTGGCCATGCCTTTCCGTTGATCAACTCAGCATTTATCAGCATTGACCAATTTCAAGGGTTGCTTCTTCTACGCTTCGTTAACTTTTTTGAGTTTCTTTGATATTGTCCTCGCACTCTTTGCGATATCCAAACAGTGGCAAGGGGGTAAAAAGGTTTCTTTGTAGGTGAACTTTTCGGTTTGCCTTTTCCGTGCAGATGGATATCCACCTACAGCTGACACTTGCAGTGCTGCTATCCGTTCTTGTGATGCTGCACGATGGCGTGAACAGCTTCAGCTCTTAGAGGAGATGAGGCGCTTCTAATGACTTCGGTGATTTTCTAAGATCAATTTTACTTGATGAATCGGTGGTGTATTGAAACGAATAGGGCACAGGTCAAAAGTGGCTTTGTTTGTTTCATTCGAAAATACAGGTCCTCAAAATGGAAGAACACCCAAAGAAGACTATGCAGAAGCTTCAAAATTTGGGTATGAAAAGATTTGACAGCAAGGTTTGTTCTGGTAAGACACAAACAATGAGGATACCTGGTTAACTTGCTGTATGTTCTCATATCTCTATTTTTGCGAACCGAGCTCCAAGACAGGCGACGTGGTTTGCAACCCAATGAGATTGCTTTGAACGCTGCTGTGTGCAGATGTAGCGAAGCAGGTGAATGGAGATCCGCCTTACAACTGATGTCTTCCATGTGGCAAAGAGGAATGCAACCAGATGTAATTTGAAAGCAAGGAGTGCTTTAAAAAAACATGGAAAAAAGAATAAGCCCAAACAATACCCTAACAGCAACGAAATGATAGGTCGTTTTCTGCGGACTAGATTTGCATGGTTGAGACATGTCAACAATTCATACAACTTTGACCCCTGGAACAGACTGGGAGTGCAAGCGAGGTCCAGTCCCGTACGGTATGGTTTGGGCACTGCCTTGCCTTTCTTCGTTAAGACTTCAATGTGAAACTGCAACGAGAAGAGCCTTCACCCCGGAAAGGTCTGGATGGCCATCGCAGAAGTCCACTTCACACTGATCAAGATATTGCCAGAAGCTGAGATTTCTTCAAGCCACAAGAACAAATAGAGCCAGCAAGGATCAACAAGGTAAACAAACTCACAGTTAAAGATAGGTGGCATGCCTCGGTGAGAGATGTTTCTTCGGCTAAGGAAGCCTTCCTGCACGGCTTGCAGACCAGTAAGATTCCAGTCATCGAGGCCACAACATCCTCACAGTCACACCGCAAACCTTTCAAACCTTTCATTTATGAATCTATGAATGCCTTCTGAGTCATCAGTCATGATGGGTGACAAGGGTGACAATCACTAGGTCTAACACGGTCGTTCACGGGTGTAGACGGAGCAAGGCGCAAGCGCCACATGGCAACATGATGGCTGTGGCATCTGAACTGCAAGCTAGCGCGCCAAGCAGAAGGTCTGGTTCTCATCTCATCATCTCATCCTCATCCACTTCACATACTTCACTCACTCCAACTCAGCTTGTTGTGAAACGATGGAAAGTGACGAAAAGTCAAGTCAAATCGGTCATCGGGTGATTGATATCGACTATACTTCACTATCATGAATCATTACATTTCATGACGCGGCCTAGAAGGCGGCTTTTTGAACACGCTCACAGTGGATAATAGGCTTGATTGGATTGAAATCATTTTACAGGGCAGGCATCCTAACACTAAGATCGTTAAATGTCACGGTCACTGATACTCCTGCAATCTTTTGGGCTCACAGTGCCAGATTCATGGCCCACCGCCTCGTGCGGCACCACTGGTACGGAGTTCTGAGTTCACCAGCAAAAGGCATGCTGAGTATATCTTCCGTTGCCGTGCTTCTGTGGCTGCCATGCTGCTCTGAACTGATCACGCTCAACCAGTCAGAATGTGGCATGTCAGATGCTGACATGACCCTTTTGCAGATGTCAAAGCTCTCTGAAGATATTGAGATGTCACAAAAAGAGTTTGCAGATGGCCTGAAATGTCCAAATAATGAGGACTCATTCCGCCAAACGGGCGGAGACTTCGTTTGGGTATGGCCATGGGCTGGAACTCCAGGTCTTTTGTGGGGTGACCTTTTGGCTACTTGGGAGAAGGGACCGAACAACGAACGTTTTGTCCAAATCGACTACGTGTTTTTTTCCAGGGAATTTCAGCTCACTGATTATGGCGCGGTCGCACTGGACTTCGGTGTCACCACCTTTCCAATGACGCTGTGGGTTCAACACACTTTCAGCATCAACCCCGTCATTCCAATGAAGAAAGCAGGCTGCCACACTTTTCCGAGGGTTGACGATGGCCTTTACGTCCTCACTCCTGACATTTTCCAGGTCCAAAGCGGAAACTTTGATTCAGCAGGTTGGCCAAAGTCTCTCCACCCAGATGATCTCATTGTAGATGGTTTTGAATGGCGCGTGCGAGGCAGAGGCAAAATCAAAGGGGTGAAACTGAGTGATGATGAAATGCAGCTGAGCCTGCGCTTCTCCGTCTATCTCGAGCTCAGGCCTGTCTTCCGCGATCCGGGGCCTGTCCCCACAACCACTACAACGACACCAAAAAAACAGAAATACTCAAGTCGAAGGAGGGAGGTCATGCCGCCGGTTCCGTTGGAAGTCATCTTCTGGTGTGAAATCAAACTGGAGAAGATGCCTTGCTGGATTTGGGTCCAGGTGGTTCCCAACCCCGTCTGGAGATGCATGAAAGCATGCTACGGAGACGGAGACGTCTCGAACTCCGTGAGCTCCATAGGTTGCTCCTAGCAATCAAAGTGTCGCCGGTGTCGCTGCCCTCCAGGCTAGCTATCCATGGGGACGTCGGAGACGAAGTGAAGAGAGAGAGGTGAGGGTTCCCAGCAGCTTCATCTTCAACACTCCCGAGCTGCGCTCGCTACTTTCTGATGAGGAGAAGCAACGGCTTCAGCAATTCATGGATTCAACAAAGCCCACCCATCCAGTGCCTCCTGACATTTTTGTGATCGATGGTGATTGCCCAGAATCCTTGCCTTACACCATCGGGGGAGGTTGCAAGTGCAAAATCTCGAAGAAACTAAAGTGCCTAGCATCGAGGAGTTATCTCAAGAATGGAAGGTGGTACTGCTCTATTTCCTACATTCAGCCGCCTTACACAGCGCCTTACACAGCCATGAGCATTTGTTCTGACTCCTTCAAGCCGCCCAAGGTGGTCAAAGTGGAGGGAAAGCTGGCAGTGGGCGTGAAGGCAACCTGCACAGAAGGAACTTTGATCGGGGGCTCTTGCGACTACAAAGGGGCTGAGAACTATTTATTTGGTTGGATCACATCTTATCCTGTCGATGCTTCCACCTTCATGTGCCAAGGCAAGGGTGACATATCGCAAGAACCGGAAATTGATGCGACCGCTGTCGCGCACTGCCTTGTGCTTAGGGAAAATCAGAATGTGACCAAAGTCACGCAGCTGGGCGATGACGCAGCTTCTGCCAAATGCCCTGACGGGTATCGTGTGGTAGGAGGCGGCTGCAACTTTAAAGAGGGGGTTGACTTCAGGCTGACCGAGAGTTACCCTACCACGCGGAACACATGGGAGTGCATCTTCAAGTCAACCACTGAATGTGGAGAAGGGAGTCCATACTGTCTATGGAGTGAGGCATATGCATTGTGCCTCGGTTTCTTGTCCTACTGACCGCTCAACCGCCTGGGTGATGGAGCTTCTTTTCCCACGAGACTCCTCCCGGTTTCTTTTCCTACTGAGCGCTCAACCGCCTGGGTGATGGAGCTTCTTTTCCCACGAGACTCCTCCCGGTTTCTTTTCCTACTGAGCGCTCAACCGCCTGGGTGATGGAGCTTCTTTTCCCACGAGACTCCTGATATTCTTCTGCTGAACACCCAACCGCCTGGCGGATTTTTGAATTTCCTCATCCGTGTGCATTACAGAGTTGTTGATGCGCCGAACCCGCGAGCATTTGTTCGATGAAAAAGGGTGCTTGCAGAGACATGGGAATGGGAGAAGACAGAGATATGTGGCATCAGATGAATTGAAGAGTTTGATTTCCAATTGTCTGCTTCTTGAGTCAGTTGGGTCTTAGGTTTAAATCATGGAAAGGATGAAATCGAAAGTTGCTCTAACTGAAGACATCTCAAAGCAGCTGCATTTGTTTCTTGCAGATTTAACACTGTGACCATGCAATTTAACCAGGCCGAATCAAGTCACCAGGGTTTGATTTGGCAACGTTGGCAGTCATACTTTGGCCATGTTCACTGAATACTCGCAATATCACTAATACAATGGTAGTCATTGTCCAAACGTATGAATGGCTGTCATTGTTTGGTTGAAAAACTGACTCAATTCTTACCTGCATGCAGGCTAACTTTCGGTATGGACTATGCGACAGATTGAATCGGAAGGCCAATGCAAACATTTCGCACTCCAAAGACGGGATGTGAGAAATCGCGATTCGCCGTGTGCGAAAACGGCAAAAAGGCCACTAGATGATGACTGGAGTCCAACATATTTTCCCGTTGATTCCTGGTATGTTGAATTAATTTCTCTCACGTCATTTCAACCGTGGATGCTTCAGGATCACACAGCCTTTGTGCTCAGATGCAAACAGTCAAACAGTCCACCTGTCTACGACACAAGAAACACTCTACTGAATCTGTTATTTCACCAATGACCATGCAACCACCCGAAACGAACAATCAGACTCTGAGACATCTCATTATTGGTTTACTGAATGTTGGTGTCAAGCCCAAAAACCAGAGCTCCTAGTCAGACCCCATTTCAGACCCCTTGAAAGCTGTTGAAGGGTTAGTTGTAGACATCTCTACCACCAGATTCATGCAGTGTGGACTCTCAGTTCTCTATAGTTTACAGAACGTCGGCCTTAACGTCAGAACGTCAGTTTTGAACCGAGGCGATGTTCTCAGCATGCTTGTCATATTGTAGGGACCCGGCAGCTGTTGACGCGGAGGAGGTCCAGAACAGTACAGACTTCAATCCACAGTTTGAGGAGCCACAGAAAAGAAATGCAGATTCTGTGGTGATCTCAATGGTCATGTTGACGTGACCTTGTTCGCAAGGATGAGGATAGCGACACAACAGAGAATGATGAGACCAGCTGCCGAAGTGTCTCCTGTTCGTAACATATATGAACAATTTTACGAGCTTTGCGGGGTTTTCTTGAATTTCTCATTGACTCATTGAACGACGGAAAGTATCTTTGTATTACTTTGATAATCTTCAGTACAACTATCTCCACATCGTGACAATCGAGTGACAAGGGCCGGGCAAGATATATGCTCCCGCGGAGGAAACTCACACGGGTCGAGGACAGCTGCCAAGTAGAACAGCATTTTTCACAATTGGCACAGTCGAAGGTGTTGCCAATGATTTTGAAAGATTTGAAAGGAGTTGGAATGGATTAAGCCTTTGTTGGACAAGTCCCTTGGCCTTTGTTAATTTTTTTGTCATTTTGGATCTGGAATGGTTCAAAGATTTCTGGGTTTGCCAAAAAACTCGGGGAAAAAAGACAAGTCGCTTGGAGTTTTCGAGGCTTTGGCCAAAGATTGATTCGGCACTCCACAAAATCATGAAGGAGACTGTGGAGCCCAAGATCCAAGTCACTCGGTTGTCTGTTTTGTTGAGTGTTTACTGAGTGTATACTGAGCTGTTAATGATCTTTTTTTATATTGCTTAAGGTTTGGAGAGTTTCGATACAAGAAACCTTTTTGGCTGATTTGTTGATGTGATGTCAAACATGATTTAAAATATTCCTCTTGGAGTAGATGCAGCAATCCTATGTTGAAATACTTTGAAGCTCAACGCTTCCAAGGATAAACTTCCTTTTGCCTTGAAGGGTTTGACCTTCAAGAAGTTCACGCTTGGTAAAACGCCACTGGGCAGAACTTTTTTTTGATGTTCAGAGAAGTCATCTCCTTTTGCAGGTTCTGTATTTCTGTTTTTTTTTCATAGGCTGTTGTGTTTTTTTCTGAATTTGAGGACGCCATGTGTGGGACCAATCACAATTTGGGATGCGCCATGTTTGAAGGAGGACCAGGAGCATCGCGGTTTGGAACCTT
Organism: Breviolum minutum Mf 1.05b.01; assembly: GCA_000507305.1. Taxonomy (NCBI): domain Eukaryota; class Dinophyceae; order Suessiales; family Symbiodiniaceae; genus Breviolum; species Breviolum minutum. The sequence continues at coordinate 165,623 of DF239571.1, forward strand.
GGTCCATGAAATGAACCATGAAATCATGAAATGAATCTTGACCTGAGAAATCCTTGTGTTTTTGTTTCGCCAAGGAATTGCATATTCAAGTCGAGCTGAAGAGCAAAAATTTGGATGTGCCTTGACAGCAGTGGCAATAATGCGCCTTTCCTCGGCGAAAGAAACCGACGGCAGGTTGAGTTGGCAATTGGAGCTTTGACAGCTGGCGTGAAGGAGTGCACAATCAAAGGCACGTTGGTGGTCCGTTTGGAAGCTTATTTGCATTTTGGTTGTTCATGTTCCATCTTATTCGGATGGGATAAGTGTGGGATCACCTTCACTACCTTTCCACACTTATCAACTCACGATGGATTCTCGGGGAAATGTTGGGTCATTTGAGGATCCTTTACTGGATCATTCTCCTATTCTTGGTGGTCACTTGGACTCAAAAGTTACAGCTTGCTTCATTTCAACGTGTGAGGCTATGAAAGGAGAAGCTCAAAGGAAGGGATGGAAGTATGAAATGGTAATTGTAGCAGCAATTCACTGTGATCATAGTGATTCAACGTCAATGTATTGATACAAATTGATCCTAGTGCTCACCTCACTTGAACGACCTATATGAAGTTACTGTTTTGACATGTTTTGACCCTCAAGATATTTTAAAAAGGAGCTTTGGCGCATTGCATTTGGCATTTGTCATCATTTGTCTGAGGCCTGGTGATCTATTTCCTCGATCCGCCACTTCTGGATATGGATTTCACACAGCTTGCATCCATGGCAGAGCTTGAACTGAGCGAACGCGGACTGACCCGTATTTTTGAGAAGTTGATTGCAAACCGCTTGGTATTGCCCAATGTTTGGTTCCGGCCATTCTTACAGAACGATACTTGGCCAAAAACCGAACAACTCTTGGACAATGCCTTGTGAGAAATGGAGTTGTGAGATTTCGCTAGATGGCAGGATGTACAAGATGTCATTGCTAAGATGAACCTTCGATTGTTCGGCATTTTCAGTCTGTAATTTCATGACTCTTGATGACTAGCTTCACTTAAAGGGAATTGATGAGCCAACAGACCTGACAAGAGATCCTGAGCATTTTGGGCCAAGGAAGATATAGTGGATACTGCAACTTTGCGAGATCCAAAGCCTGTTGGTGTTCTCAGAGTAACAGCTCCTTGACAGTCGCGCTCAGAAGGCTTTATTGTTTTGGATGAAATCCTAAAGGTTAGCGTTATATAATCCATATCATGATTATTTTTTGGCTTCTCCATGTTTTGCTCCCCCTTTTGGATGGACCGAATTGGTGTGAGGTCATTGAAGGCAGCAGGCTCTATGGCAACGATTTCCATTTGTTTAGCAAAGCAACCAGTGATCCATATGTCCGCGTCCGTTTGGCAGACGATGAGACTTGGACAAAGCCAGTGACAAAGTGTGGATTGATCATTTTCTATCATGTTCATCCAATTGTTCCAATGTTTCCAGCTGCAGAAACGAGACTCTTTTGTCCTTGTCATTTTTTGTTCACACCTTTGCGAATGTCATGAGTCAAGTGATAGAGTAGACCTGCACAAGAAAAAAGCTGAGGAATGGCAATCCTGCAAAAGAGAAGAAACCTGTAATCCTAAGTGGTTGACCGATCCAGAAACGATCCTTGGATATCCTTGGTTATCCCTGGTGTGACCGAAGCGGGATGGATATGCAGCAACACCTTGAGACTCTCAGACCCAGGATTGGCTGTGAACAAATCTCCCCGGATGAAATCCAGCACGATTTTCTGGTCTATGACACTTGGATGATCTTTGAGATCGAGATCCAGTTGGATCGGCCGTTTTTTTGATGACTGTGGAGATTGGAATCATGTTGAATCACTAAGGATGTGGGACAAACCATACGCATCGAAGTCTTTGACTGGAATCAGATCGTGGAACATGTGCTGCCACCCGACTAAAGCTACCATTTGAATCAAGTTGAATCCATTTGCTACATGAAAGCGTGACAGCATGCCACGAGTGCAGATGATGTAGAGATCCTGTGCAGGATTGGTCGCACTGCTGCCATTACCGTTCAAGATGCTTTGAGTCGTTCCAGGACGTAGCAGTCAAAATGCGTCACATATTACAGTATGTCATTGACATGTCATGTGCTTTGATCTTTAGAATATATCGCATGCATGATATACTGATATACTGTATATATAAAGAGGAGAGAGACAGAGATGAGAGATGTGTACTTTGTCTATGTGCTCAATATGCGCATAGTCTTCATCATGACATTTTCTCAGACTTCATTGCAAGCTGCAGGAAACCAATGCAGCTCTTCGATTGTAAGGAGAAGGAAGAACGAGGGCATTTAGTTGTGCACTCTGGCTCTTAGAACCATGGACCCATGAAGCTCCACGCAATGGGACTGTGTGTGTGTGTGTGTCCTCGTTGCTCTCGTTCATGCACAGCTTGCCTCAAAGTTGTTTCGTAAAATCCGAATCAAAGAGCCGTTTGATTCACTGATTCTTCCTAAGGCAGTTTGATTGGCTGAAAGTCACGGCAGGGTACCTGGATGATGACTATGCATGCATGGTCAGAATCAAATTTGATGAAGTTTATGTGTCACTTGGCATTTTTCTGGGCAGTGGCAATGAAAAACGTGGAAGTTGACGTGTTTTTGCTTCGGGAAATTCAGAGATGGACAAATGACAAATGGTTTTTATATGTTTTTATTCCTTTAATGGGACCCAGGCCCGACGACATTGCTGCTTAGCTGCAACTTCATGTTCAGATATTTTCAGGTCAAGTTGGAGCTGGAATCCTTTGTTGCAGCCTAAGGATTTTACCTCAGCAAAGATTCAGGCCAAGTTGAAACGTTGAGATTTGACAAGTCAAGAAGCTATGTTGATTTCATCCTTTTGCATGTTGATTCCACAACATGATCCATTGAAACAGTGGAAATTCCAATGCAGGTGAAGATGCAGGATGGAAGACAGAAAAACACACCCTTCACATCGCCACCCAATACGGGTGCTGTGACTTTTGCAGAAGCACCTGGAGCAGACAAACGGCTGGATGTGGAGTGGCTTTGTTGCAAATAGAAGGATGATTTAAACCTGTATTGAATTGTATTGATATGTATGGATTATTGGACACAGTCTGGATGAAATGTTCTAAAATGTCTATATATTTCAACCTCGACATATTTAAGGGTGTCCATCATCGACAAATAAATGATTTTCCACTTTCCACCCTGAAAAACCGTGAAAAACCTTCCCCTTGTTGTCCTCGCAGGTACGTCATGTGCTTCGGGATGTCGAAGGAAGCAGCGATGACCGAGCCGTTACAAGTCCTGTTGATCGCACCGCAAGATCGAGCCCCTTGACACAACACTTCTTGTGAGATGATTTAGGAGGATTTTGTCATTCGATGATATCTGAATAGATTTGGCGACATGTCATATTTCATTCACTGTTCCTACTAAATGAATGTAAATGTATTGACACGTAATGACAATCATGGTGACATTGAATCATATTGAATCCAATTTCCACGAACTGTCCCAAGGTACACCGGGAACGGACACTGGCAGTGGGAACGATCAACCTGGAAGAAGTCATTGATGCACCGGAAAAGCAAAAGGAATGGATCTCTCAACCTTTGTTACTCAACTGAAAGACTTGAGAGATGTTTAAAATGATTAAAGATCATGAAAGATTATCATGAACGATGGAAAAGCTAATATCAGAGTTGGATCACTTGGAAGAAAGAATTCACACAGGTGTCACATCCTTGGCTCATGCAATGCTTTCGTCACATGCTGCAGGATTTTAACAAGGCCGCCGCCGGAGGACGGGAATGTGCTGCCGGACTTCTTCACCCAGCGTGAAGAACAGCAGGAGGCCCGTTTTGACATGTCGCCAATGTGAGAGGATTGACATAGGTTTGGAAAGATTCTATACATACGTACATTCTACTTAAGAGTTAAGAGTCGATTTACATCTTTGGCTTGTTTTGTATTGGATTGTATTGTACTGTACTGTGTACTGTATTGTAATTTTTGCATGTTGTATGTTGTCTCGCATCGCACCATAATGGCATTTGGGTTTTTGCTTTGAGTTTAGCTTTGGTGTGCATTTTGTTCGGCAGCAGTCATCATTTGAATCATTTAGATCTTGTTGTCTTGTGTTACCTGTGCATATGTCCATTGTAACCCCATGTGTTGGCATGTGATTGTATGTGTGTAGACAGCGACAAAATTCAACAGCACAGAACTCGTTGGGCCGTTGGGCCTCCCCTTTCCAGATGCTCATGCAAAGACCACGACAGATTGAAAAAAATGGATGACTGAAGAAATTTTGACTCTTCCAAAGCACCGAAGCAAGATGTATTTTTTAATCGCCGTTTGATGCCAAATTTGGGGGGAAGTCTCGGAGGGTGGCTTGTGAGGCAGCACCCGTGCGAGCAGAAGTGACGGTTTCCGTTCAAGACTTAGTTGTCAAAGGCAAGCACGCTTGAAACAAGAAAAGCATTGCCATACATTTGCCCAGCTTGGCAGTATATATTGTGTCTTAATATAGGGGTACGTATTAATATAGGGGTATACTAGTTATATTATTAATACACACTTACACAGCAGTGTTTATCACATAAACATATTCCTCACACATGTTGACCCTATATTTGAGGATAGTAACTTTTTTGGAAGACTTTTACGTTCTGACAATCAAGGTCATGGGCTTACAACCGGTTGCCACAAAGGCAGCGATTACCCACATGAGGAAGCGATGTCAGCAGGAGCCTGAAGCTTCATGGCTTCAAGATGAATGGTTCAAACGACGAAGCGACGAAACAAGGATCGTTTGCTGTTTTTTTCCTGTTGGACCTGGCTGACTCTGCACCTGAAAACTTCATTTTACAATTATTTTACAATTATTTTGATAGTCGAATAGTAACTTATGCACACTTTCCTGTTGACATGGTCAGTGTGATTAGCTAAAAGCTTAGGATTGGCGGGCCCATACAAGAAGTACTTCCTTGAGCCGATGGCAGCAGCCACTGGTGTGCTTTGGCGCCCAAATTTGACATCTTCACATTTTTCACATACCAAGCTGGCATGTTCATTGCCTTAGGCCTTTTTTGATTTGTCTTCCACGTTCCAATACAATCAAAATTTGGAGTATGATGCTGTTGAAAAAGAAAATGTGGCAAACAAAACCCATAATTGTTCTGCCCAAATGACATCAACAGTGCACGTTCCAGCTTTGCTCCCAAGTCACAAGCAAGAGACGAACAAGCACAGTGCACTTTTCAAAGCAAGTCTGGACCTTTTTGTATAAACGGGTCATTAGACAACTTTTTATGGTTGCATCATCAATCATCAACAACAAGAATGCACCCAAACAGTAAAGTTACTAAACCTCAGCATGATGTGTAGTTTGTGCAATGCTTTCATTAGTCTGTGAATTCGCAAAGAGTGTCCATTCAAATGGAGTGCTCAACAGCTGTCCGGCCCCACAACTCAGGGGACGAGATACGACCAAATGCACTGGATCCGTCGAATCACTCGAGCCTCAGACCATCTTGGAGCGATGAACATGCAGAAGTGCCATCTCTCCTGGCTCAAGCGTATTGTTTGTATTTCTGTTTGACGATAACACACCACTGTTGTGAGGTTCAACCGGAACTTATCAGGGTTGGCAATAGACCATCCTTGAGGGTTCTTTTCTTGAAGCTTCAAAATATCACCATGAAGATGCGTTAGCTGGGAAGCTTTTGATCTTGACATGACATGCCTACAATGAGTGAGTTGACCAGTTGTCCTGGCCAAGGATTGGTTCAACGCATTTTTCGCGAGACTTTGGCCAAAGATCGCAAAGTATGTACAGACGCTTATGGAGGAATGGGAGTTGAGAAAGTGTTGCTGTCTTTTGCGTGCCTTACTGTAGACCATCGGTAGACCCATTTTGTTTGGACTCAGATTCCTGATGATATCCAAAAGTGACAGGATCAGGACGGCAATGTCACACAAAAAATGCAAGCTGCAGTTCCAAAGCTTCTGAAAGGCGCCGGTTCGCAACCCTTGAAGACAAGCACAGTTTCGTTCTGTTCACCACAAAGCTAATTTGCAACCGACACAACTTCCTTGACACTTCACACCATGTTTTGTGGAGTGACAACCAATTCCTAGCAACTTTACACTATCCATATGTCATATGTTTCTATGTTTTCATGTGTCCTACGTTGCAAACATTTTGCGGTGCAGGCATGTATTTCAACAAGTTCAAGCTGGGTATCAAGACGCCAGTCTTTGGACCTATCAAGATTTCTGAGGCACCAGAACGATGGGGCAAAGAGCCTGGCAAAGATGCCAATCAGGGGATCCCCGTCTGAAAACGAAATAAAAACTGGAGTTGTTTTTCAGTTTTTCAGATGTAGGTGTGTTAATTTATTATGGTTTATTTATTTTATTTTGATGTACTATCATATCCTGAAGGGCTTAGCGGTTTAGTTTTCGTGGCAGGGGTTCTTTTTCAAGACTGAAGAAGATAGATAAGACATGAACAAGTCATTAAAGCTCGAAGCTTCTCAAGTTGAATGCATATCAAGAAAATCAAGAAAGTTGTTTAGTTGGTACCATCAGACAGTGCTGTTGGCTGATGGCAATGTCACCAAGGTCAGAAATCCGCCTCGGAGTGAAACTGGATTCAGAATCTCAGATTGAACTCACTGTGGGCCCTGTGAAGGCTACAAGCTCAGTATTTTTGTGTGTACTCGGTGTACTGACACTTGATGTTCAAATTGACTGGATTGACTAATTCATGGGTTGTTCATGTTTGTTCCATTGATATGTTTGATGTCATATCATAGCAGCTTCAACAGCTGTTGCGAATTGTGTAAAACTCACCTTGAAGTCGCCAAGGTGGGCATCCATCGACTGCAAGTTCGTGGTGAGATCGCCATTCGCTTCGAACCTCTTTTGGGGCAGACGCCTGTGCCAGTGTCTTAGAGTTCCAGTGAAGGAGGTGAGGAAGTGCAATGGAAACTGTTTTGGATTTCCAGTTTCAAAGTTTTAAATGACATCATTTGACGCCTACAAGTTTGCTAGAAGCATGTAGGCAACACAAATAGACAAGTCAATGAAAAGTCATGAAAAATGGAAACATCTCTGAGTTTTCAAGGATTGGTGGCTTGGTGATGTGCTTCCTGAATCCACCAAAGCTTGCTATGGATCTGGCCTTAGACCGTTCTTCAAGTTGAAATTCGCCCATGTTGAAACGTTGTCACTATGTTGCACAATAAACACTTCAGGAGTACAAGCATTTTGCCCAATTGGTCGGCAATACTACCTTGGAGCCAATGGTCAAGGGTGCCATTGATCGTGCCATTGCAAAGGCGCACATGTTTGCCCGAACTCGCCAGTTTACAACCATGCTGGTCGCTTGTGTTGCAGGCCTTGGTGATGCCTAATGTGATCTCAGTGCCAATTGGAAGTGAAGAGTACCTGAGTCCAAAATTGAGGTTGGAAAAATTTGGGGGTCATGTTTGGATAGTTTTCCGACACACTTTGTCCAGGTGAGGTGTGTTTTTGACCTGTATTTCTGCAGAATGTTTTTGCTTCAGCAACTTAGGAAGGGTGTTGATCGCAGCCTTCTTCGACATCCACGTCCATTGGGAATTGTGCGCGTGAGAGCAAAATCTGCAACTGGACTTCCAGGCGCAGAATTTACAAGATGCAATCCGAAGCTTGAGGTGCAGTGATTTGTATATTGATTTATTGATGTTTGATTTTTTTCACTTGTGCTAGATGGGCACCTCCACTTATTCAGCAAGCAGAACATTGACGCTTATGTAAGAGTCACTTGGTCTTTGGTTTTTTGGAAGAAGTCAAGACGAACGTGATTTGTCCAGAATTTAAAGGAGCAGTTTTGTTTGTGATTCTGCAGCTCCACTGCAGGTTTCAAATCTGTGTTTTTTGTGTGCCGAAAGCCCATCGGAAGGGTCCGCTTGGTTTGCTGAAGGTCCGAGTAGCAGATGATGAATGGCATTCTTCTGTGGCAGAAGGAAGTTCACCTGCATGGATGGCCTCAGATCATCATTGTTTTTGGTACTACGACATGAGACAGACGCTTGGATCAGGTTTTCTGGCGGTCATAGGTGACTGTGTTTCGCAACGTCCATATTTGTTGATGTCAATCATCAAGTGCTGGTACTAAGGACCATTCACATTGAAGTTATGGACAAGGGTCGTTTTAATCCTCAACACACTATTGGTCAAGCCAAGCCTTTGTTGGTAACTTGGCACATTGAGAAAGCGTCAAAACATCCAATGCCTCCAGCGTTCAAAATGCTCCAAGTTGAGGTAAAGGATGCAGTCGAAAACAGCGGAGCAGCCATTGAGCTTTTTGCACCAGTGCAAGGTGTGAAGCCTAGACATGCCTAGTCTAAAGGTGTCCAAAGTATGTACTCCTACTTTGGTTTTGGTGATTTTGGATTGGGACCTTGGCTTTGTTTTGGATTTGTTTGATATTTGATTACGCTAGCAATTGAATCTGACAGTGGACAGAACTCACCGACGCTCCTGCTTTGCTCACAGAAATCCAACATACTCTCATATGTCATATGATTCATATCAGATTTGGAAAGAAACGAAGGAAACAGCAGACATGTTGCTTTGCAGCTACAAACGTCTTGATTTTGTTGAGGTTTGGATGAGATCGGCGACGAGTCTTGCGGATCAGTAGATGTGGAGTTTGAGTTGTTTCTTGGTGAAGTTGGTGATATCCAATCTGTTTTGCATAGTGGCATCATCCAGCAAATGCATGACCATTGATGACCATGTGATTAAGGCTTCAACCACGGCCTGGCCTTCGGCCGCAATGTGAGCTTTGTATGCTGCGGATCAAGATCGACAAGATCTATGTCTCAGAGGTGAGATTTGGCGCTGCGTTGGGTTTGTTTACAAAAGTTTGTGCAATCTTGCACAGGGTAGTGTCTGAGGATACCTGAGATTCGAGTTTATGTGTTTTTTGCTGTTTTTTTGGGTGAGAATTCTCACATTCATGCGATTCATGCATCCTTTGAAGGAGTTCCCTCAGCCAATCGCATTGCATGCTCGATGTTGCGATTCTGAGAAGACGACACCTTTCGTGACAGCGAGCCTTGTCCATGAGATTTCGGGGAGGCTGAGCCGGAAGAGTGGCGATCGAACGCTTTGAACCGTTGTTTTTCAGTGCCTTACACTTTTTCCCTGACGTTTAAGCACAGATTGTTTTCAACGTCTTTTGTTACAATGTCAGACTGAGGAAAGTGGTAAAGACAGATGGCAAAGATGGCAAGGATGAAAAGAAAGAAAAGAGCCCAGACAACAAAACAAAGCCTCCGCCGCCAGAAGCTCAGTATATCTCAGTATCGGCGGAATATCTTGTTCTCCGTTCTCGAATCTTCTCATTGTGTGACAGTGTCGCATTGGGTTCTGTTTGGTCACAAGTGTCGCCGAAGGCTGAGACGCCTTGGTACAATATTGCCAGAGGCCGTTCGAACTGGAAGCACATGGTAGTGTGAATTTGATTGCCTCAGCCGCCTCATGTTCGTCGTCAGCTTGGTGCATGAAACTTGCAAGGAAGGCTTCGAGAAGCAGCCAGTCACCTTGGGAGTAGAGTATGTGCACCTTGGTTTGTAAAACAGATTTTACAGTAATGCCACAATGCCTAAGATACATTCAGATGGATGATGAATCCAAGCATTTCTGCTATCCAAGGCTTCACTTGTTGTTGAAACAAGAGGATCTGAAAGCCCACCATTTGGAGCTGGAGTTGATTGACAGAAAACGCACAGTCACCAGGTTGCACAAGGAGATCACTGCACCTGAATATGTTGTCATGTTTTTTCATATTTGTTTCATATGTTTATATTATGTTTATATTTTTTTCCACTCAAGCAGACTCGCAATAGATGTTTTGGGGACGTCGGGTAACAGTTTAAAACAACTTACAATCCATGTTTGGGTGCGCCTAAAAGGTTTCATGTCATCGGGTTTTACACACATTTGCCTCTCAGTTGTTTTTTGTTGAGGTCTTCGCTTCGAAAGAGGTGGAGCTGAAACAGTTGCTGTCCTGAATCAGCAAGCATTTGACCAGCCTCAAGCATTCATAGACATAGAAATCATTGGAGAAACATGGAAGAACCTCTTTTTACTTTTGGCCGATAGTTGGTGGAACTTGACTGATGGATCTTTATTGTGTATACTTGTGTAGTTGTTGCCTTAGTGTGTAACTTTGAAAGTTGGCATTTCTTTGTGCAACCTGAGGCTGATTGATAGAAAGGTCTTCAGAAGAACCTGGGGAAGTGAAAAACAGCCGCTATTGAACTTGCGAGGAGAGAATGCAAAATCACCAAATTCTTCGGAGGCAAGTGTTTAGAGAAGAGCAGGAAAAACATCATGGAACTCGTCTCAGAAAAATGGTTGTTCAAAGGAATCGTCATTTCGTTAAAATTACCTGCCTTTTTTGTAGATCAAGCAAAAAAAGGAAGGGTGTTGGTTCAGTTCGGGAAAGTCCAACCGGGCTCATTCATGTAATTTTTGACATGAGAAATTTAGAGTCTAGTGACGGCTTTGGGCTGGGAGTTGAAGCTGGACTATGTTTCAATAGCCTTCAAAAAGGTGCCTGTTTTGCATTTTGTGCTTCAAATATCTTCACGTATCATTTAATTAGTGTATAGGTTCGCACTTGAATGTGGTCCCAATGAGCTGCTGTCAATATGCCTCTCTCAAATTTCTAAATGGTGTTATGTGCGCAGGTCTTTGTATGTCATTCTTCAAAAACTTGCTTGGTCCTGCTGGTATCATTCGTACACAAGTTTCAAGCATTTCGATTCTTTGACTTGAGTGGAACGATGTTTGTAGTCCACAGTGTTGCAATAGGAAAGCATGTTCACTTAAACGGACACTTGGAAGAATGCTGCAGAGAAGGCGCTGGTTTTCTCGCCCATTTTGGTATCCAAAACATTGTTGGAGAGATCGCAGACCTGAATGCTGATCTACCAAGCAGCTAAGAGGGCTTGGCTGTGTTTTCTAAACATCCCCAGTTGGCCTGTCTTGTGCAATCTTTCATACAAACAGGAGAGGGTGGAAAGTGCCAAGCAGAATTGGAAGTGCAGATTTCAGGCACAGAAAATCAGAGCTGAGTTGACATCCGTAGCGAGACAGAGGGAGAGAGAGAGAAGGTCTCACAAGGAACAGTTGTTGTTTTTCTTGTGAAACCAAGTTGTGCAAATCGTATGAACTTCGTGGTGGTTGCATGCTACAGCGTAGCCAGAAAAGAAAAAAAGATATCATGAGGACAAAATCATCTTGACCCTCAGGGCTGGATGTTCAACAAGTTCGCGCAAAGAGGCGCCACAGAAGTTCTCTTCAACATGCTTCGATGTGCAACATCGCTTGTGTTGTTCTTGCAGGGCACCACCCCGCTTCAACGACTTCATGGTCTCCCAACCGAGGCTGTGGATGTTCAATGTTTTGGAGCCTGATACAAAATGAAACTTAATCTAACGCATCAGGATTTCTTGAGATTGTTCAAATATGTTCGAATTACATTCCCGGCTAAGTTTTTGGAAGGGCTTCTAAAGCTTGTTTCTTGGGTCTTTTGCATGTGTACATAATGATACATTTACAGTACATGTATTATATTACATATAATACAAGTAGTTCCCGGGCGAGCCGGTGGCGGAAGTTTCAAAAGAAAAAAGAACCATATAGCAGAGAAAGAATTTGCCTATAGAATGTGCGCAAGATGACCGACCATTGCGATGTCCCAAATTCTTTTTTGGGTTTGAACGAAGCTTTTGCCGTTGCATGGCGGTGATGTCATGTGATTTGGGGTGATGTGTTTGTGATTTGACTTCCTTTCATCAAGTGATGTGGCTAGTTGTGAGGTGATTTGTACTACTCCGGTCCTACTCTGTACTACAAAGACCTACAACGTACTACTCCAGTACTACTCCAACGTACTACTCTGTACTACGAAGTACTACGCCAGTACTACTCTGTGCTACAAAGTACTACAACGTCCTACTCCAGTACTACTCTGTACTACAAAGTACTACTCCGGTACTACTCTGTACTACAAAGTACTACGCCAGTACTACTCTGTACTCCAAAGTTCTACTCCAGTACTACTCTGTACTACGAAGTACTACTCCAGTACTACTCTGTACTGCAAAGTTCTACTCCAGTACTACTCTGTACTACAAAGTACTACGGCAGTACTACTCTGTACTACCAAAGTACTACC
>DF239571.1:179005-189101 GCA_000507305.1 Breviolum minutum Mf 1.05b.01
TTTAGCGATGTATTACTTTGCGGATCTATTACTTTACAGATCTGTTATTACTTTAGTGATGTGTTACTTTACGTGACGATTACTTTGCGGAACTGTTACTTTACGGATCTATTACTTTACTGATCTGTTTCTTTAAGCATTTTTAAAAGTTCGCAACTCGGAAGTTTCTCATCCAAACTTCCTTTGATTAATGTTTATATTATATATACATACAAGTTATGTCCTTCAACCCACTCATGTTCTGTTTCAAGGTCATAACAAAAGCGATCCTTGAACTTTGCCAGTGATAATCGTTGAGTCTGAGAGGTGTTTGTGCAGCCGCTGCAAATTGAAACGTGAGTCCTGGTTCCTCCTGGCATTTGCGGCAAATGCTTTGGTGGAATCTTGATTCAAAGTCTTTTTGGGGTCTGAAGTTCTGCGCAGAAAAAAACACTTGTCATGATAGAAACCCTGTGTCAGACGTTGATTAGTTGTTCGATGCTGATCTTGGGCAACTTTCTGAAATAGTATCAATGGCCTATTTCTAGGATACTTGTAATATATCAACGGATAATATATATAATATTAACTATATATATATATGAATGTACGCATATATGAATATATATATGTATATATGATATATCTATATATGATATGTCTATCTTTTCTCTAGCTGTTTGAAAGTTGAACGACGTGCAGCACAAGCAGGTCCTAGTTACATTTGTCAACAATTCATGACACTAAGGAAGGTGTTGCATGTAGCTTGGCAGCCTTGGCAATATGGAAAAGACGTAGTGCTCCTTCAAACCTCATCTCAAATGTCATTCTGAAATGGCTTGAGACAAAAGGTCAATACGTTATGATTCAGATGTGGAGCGCTTCGGAAATCTTCCAAAGCTTGGAAAAGATGTTGCTACGGGTGTGAAAAAATTGTGAAACACTTCGAAAGCGCTTGCTTTCGTATGAAACTTAGGCTTGATCGCCGCACTCTCTGGTTTCATTTTGGTCTTCTTTATCAATGTCTTTGGGCCAAGGCGCAGCATCCAGCAATATCTGAAAGTTGACACAAAGCATGATAAGCATGACGAAGGCGTCAAGCCAGGAGTCAAAGTGGAGGTATAATGAAATATGCACATATAGTATTGATATTGTATATTTGATATTTATGTCCACATAATATTTATATATATATATATACACATGTGCACACGGATATGTTGTTTTGCAGTGTTTTCACGTTCAGATGCAGTGATATGCTATTCGTTGATCCCACAAGCATTCGTACCATGTCACCGAGATGTCACCTTGTCAGGCATAGACAGAAGCTTTTGACGGACGAAGCAGATGATGATGAAGTGGTACCCACAAACATCCCTGCCACGCTGTACGAGGGTGGTGACACTACTCGTAGTTCCAAGGAACGAGCTTCACCCATCCTGGTCCGCGAACGGCCCGTGTCTATGGCAGAACCGCGCTCACCGACTTTTGAATTGACTCCCAGGATTACCAAGGATCGAGAGCGTGCCAGAGCAAATACGCACAAGTAGGGTATCACTGGCAGCCAGTGAGGCAGACAAGTGCCAGATTTGTGAGGCATGGAAGATGCAGGAAGATGAAGTCTCCATGTTTTAAAGTATTGCCATGTGAGATCACAGATGAAATATGATGAAATTGAAATACCTCTTCCATTCTTGTCCGATATCTTGTCCGACAGGCCACTGCCGAATGGTACAGGCTGATGTAAGGATCACTAGTTGGATCGAAGTGGTGTAATCGATGTTTTTGGTGAATCCGAACATTAAATTTATTGAAGAACTCGTTAGTGATCAGTTCTGACCCTAAAGAGGGTCTGAGCAGTCTCAGCAAGAAAAAGCAAATCCGTTTTCCGTTGTCATCCTTGGGTCGTGAGATAGTTGAAAAGTGAAGTTTGAGAAAGAAAGGGAAAACGTCCAGCGGATCGTGGCATCAGTTTTCTGTGCAAATCATTTGCTTCAGATGCTGATTTGAGAATTGAGCTGCAATTGTGAGATCAGACATTGTAATAGCAAATACTCAGCTTCTCCTTGCTTCATCCAACAATTTTCCACTGAGCACACACAATTGCGAAGATTTTGAGGTCTGGGCATTTGATACATTTCCATGCAATCAGAATGAATCACAATAGAGCAAGAATGATGTGAGATGGCAATAATTTGAAGGGATCTTCACAGCATCCAGGCATCACGATCTTGGATCCATTTTTTTGATACAAGTCAAAGGATTATCTGAAAATGTCGCAGCGATAAAAACGGTCACCATCTATTTTTAGACATTTTTTGCGTTTTTAAAGACTACATCCTACGCTGTTCAAACATGTTCAAACTATGGAGCTTTGATCGCCGTTGCTCATGAGCACCTTTGGGGAGAGTGCGAAGGTGTTCGTTAAGCAGAACACTTCTCACGACACAGAGTCTGGGCAAGTAATGATGTCACTCACCAGTTGCAAAGTGTGAAGCATGCACTCCAGAACAAAAGCTGGGAAAGCAATGGCTTTTTGCACTGCTTTTAAATTTTAGCTGTCATCCCACTACCAATGCAGCATGCATGAGGGAAGCCTGCTGTCCTTTGCCAAGGAAAGTTTTGGCTTCGCTTTACTGACGAGTCTAGCCATTCTTGCAGGATGTTCTGCAATTTTTCATGTCGTTTACCAACGTTTTCCCGCATTGTATGATGTGAGCTTGGAGTTGCTTGAATGAAGATTTATCAAGACTTGCACTGGATACAATGGATATGGGATATGAATCATCATTCATGTAGATCCCCAAAGAAATTCCAATTTCTTCTGGTCAAGGTTTAAAGATGCCCGGCCTGCCCGGCTGGTGCCCTCCGGCATCTACGGATGGATGAGAGCAAGCTTCAATTTGAGGTCGCAATTTGTGAACATATGTCTTCAATGTGGATGTTTATTCGGGAACGATGATGTCTCAGTGGTTGCTTGGACTGATAGGTTGGATGAAACTCTGGATGACATTGGAATGGACCAGACCATGCTGTTGGAATTCACTCATTTCGGAATGAAGGCCATTTGAGTTTGTGCACCTTGGTAATGAGCCTATACGAGCCTATGTCACTTTCTAGGTCAAAGAAGTCCAGTTTGTAGCCGGTCTGATCGAAACCTTTGCACAAGAAAATCATAATACAGTAAGCATGTTGACAGTGAAGTTCAGCATAGCTATGTTGTGGGATGGGGGTATTGCCTCAGCACCCGTGCAGGCCATGTTTGGTATCGGAGTTCCTGCTATGGTAGTCCTTGCCCCACTGCATTCAACATCAACTCATGATGATGATTTGCTTTCTTGGATCAGCAGAAGGCTTAGTTCCACTTTCGCACCCAGGTGAAGAGTTTGACGTTTCAGCCAGCTAGATTGCGGATGATGTATTTCCGAAATGCAAAAGTTGTTTTTCTTTTCTTGGAACCTGTGTCAAAGTTGTTCGTTGCGTGGCCACATTGTTTTTAAATCAGGCACGGTCAAAGGTCTTTCAATTATGCTAAGGCTTAAGCAATGCTGATGAAGAGTGGATTATTTGGGTGCATGTGTGTTTCGTGTGGTACGTGGTGCTCTTTATGCTCTACCTCGCGACAGCCTCAGAATATCTCCAATCAAATAGTGAAGACCTGGAAAGACTTTAATGGAAACTATTGGTTTTTGGATAGTTTTTCAAAGAAACATTATCCGCTCAACCGTCATTTCAGCATGGTTTCTGTGCGAAGGTGTGGCATGTGCAACGAAGGCAAGTTCGTTTGAGACGAAGCCGCCGCACAGCTGAAAGTGGATGTAGATCAATGGGTCCGATATAGTCCGATCACCTGAGGTTGGCTTCTGTCGCAACAAGAACCAATGGCTACCAGTCTCCTGGTAGAAGGTGGCCTGAGTTTCAGTTTCAAAATGTGGTGTCCACAGTCATCGCGACAATTCATGGGGATTGAAGTAGATTGGGAAAATGCAGCCAGGCATTCCTGAAAAAAATCGCACAGAGGAAGACCTGGTTTCTTGGAAGGGATTCAGAGGTCCATGACTTTTGTTTAGAAAGATGCAAAGGATTTTCAGATTCTTCAAGTTGCATCGAGGCAAAATTCTTCAACAAGATTTTTGACAAGCCTGTGGTAAAGGCTGCATCATTTGTACGCGACACTTCAAGATTGTTGCCGCTCCTCGAGGCATCTCGCATCATCTCAACAGTGATTCCAAACAGCAAAACTGGATAGAAACCTTGAATACACCTGATCGAAATTGTGATGTTATTAGATAATATATAGCATTGCCAAGTATATAAGCCTATATCCCTTTGGGTCGCCAAGTATATACACCGGTATCCCTTAGGGACATTCATGGCAATGTTCTGTGCTTCGAACAGTTTGAACTGTCTCCAGGAAAGAGATCAAGTGTCAGAAGAGTTGGCGGAAGAGGTGCGAGATGAAGGTTTGTCGTTCATGAAGTTCACGGAAAGCTGATACATGTTGAATCATACTGATACGGACGGATCCATCGTTCATTTTGAGCCAATCCTCCACCTATATTCATGGCAAGATAAAGAGCAATAGAGCAAACGAAACTTTGGCCAAGTTGAAGGAGAAGTGTTCCGAGCGGGTTTCTGTACAAAACACATTTTGTTTTGTGATGTTTTTGTTCAGTTTTTGTTTGGCGAGGTATGTTTGCATCAACAAAGCCAACATGGAGCCAGAAGTGTGCCTGGCTAAAAAACAAGTTGACAAGATTTGACAAGGCAGGTGGATTGAAAGTAAATCAGGGCATCTTTTTGGGGGAAACAAAATCTTGTTGAATGTTGCCGTTGACAATTTTTTTGTGGCAAGACTTGAAGCTATGGGTCTAAGTTTTGGAGAAAATTTCCCGACCGAAAACGGCCGGCTCTCAGGATCCTTCACATCTCCGGCAGATGGAAGATTTGGAGAAGCGCTACAAATACCTGGCTGCTGAGGTGGAAGAAGTAGCGGAGTTGATTTTTTGCCACTTGGAATGAATCCAAAACTGTTCAAAAAGATGACAAACTGTTCGTATTGGAATTTGGTTGCAAAAAATGAACAACCTGAGGCTCACAAAACTTCGCTTATGATGCTGCATTCGTGACGTTCTGCGATCGCCGCCATGCAGAGTTTGCGCGGCGGTTGAAATACAGCGAGAGCATCTTTGCTGAATCTTCAAAAATCATAAGGATAGCTTATGTTATTATGTTGGATCAAGATGGATCATAGTTTTTTCTCAACTTGTTTGCTTCCAGTCCCGATTTTCAGCAGCATACTGTATTTTATTGTATTTGAATGTACCATGTATTTACATGAAGTTTGTCCTAGACTTGGCGCCATGGCATCTGAGATCCAAATGTCTACAGAGTCGGCATGGCACCCGAGCCATCCGATGTGAATTTCAGCAGCTTCAGCAACACCACGGCGAATTTGGTGAAAGGAAGGGCATTGCTTGGACGTCTCCTTGCTCCTTGGTGCAGAGGACACGGTACAACGTCACTTGTGCTTGAAAAATATAGAAACATTAGATGATATCTAACGCTTGTGATGACTTGCGATACCAATCTGAAAGCAACTTAGGTTGCCTGTGTCTTTTTCTTCTTCCTGCCAGTTGTGACACTTGGCGTTGGCTTGAGAATGATGAGTTATCATTTGCAGTTACTGGTCATTCATGGAGTTGGAAGGATGTTTGTGGTTTTGTTCAAAAGATCCCCGGCAAACTGCTCAAGTCAACTGATGATCAATGACGATCAACATCCAAGGATTGGTATTTCTTCCATGCTGTCGGTGGATTCCTTATCGCAATTGGTACCTGGTTTGAAGGCACGAACTTGAAGTTGCTTCAGATATGTTCAGATCCTACTACAGATATTCCATGGGATTTCTATATATTTTCCATGTTAAACGTTCATGCAGATCGCATTTTTCTTTGGAAAACCACCAGGACTGGGCTTCTGAACATACCTGGCTGATGGCGGCTTGGGAGGCATTGTGCCTCGGATGGTCCAAATTACCCTATGAGTTGAATCATACACTTGTTTGATCTTTTTTGGGGGGAGCCATGCTCAAACCCTCATGTGATTTTATGATATTTTACGATTTTTGAAATTTTGCACGGATTCTTATGGGATTCTTATGGCAGCAAGTTGATTATTTGAAAGAAAATGAATCGAATTGAAACGGAATTTCATCTTATCGTTGTTCTCATGAGTCCCATGACCCATCATGACCCATTGGAATCATTGGATTCCAAGGTGGGGCACAAGTCTTTTATCAATGCTGATGGACCTTGTGCCGTGGATTCTCCAACAGGCCCGGGAAATATGCTAGTCACAGGGAAGACTATAAAGAAGGAAAATGCATGTTTGTATTTTTCTTCTATAGTCTATTTGTGTATATATATATATATAATTACTTCTAGAGAAATATGAATTGATACAGATATTATGCTGGATAGACACGTAATTGCTATGTGCATGTTTGATAGCTTCGCACAAAGGTGTAAAACATTGGTGGCTCATATTTGTAGTGAGTGAGGATGTGCTGTCGTTAGGTCTTCAAACGCTTTTACCGTTTGAGAAGCGGTGCAAAATGCCAGCACAAGATTCAGAATCACAGCTGCAGCACATTCACTTCGTGGCAGTATATGACAACAAAAAGAGAAGAATGCCATATTCCAGGCAGCAAATTCATGTTGAGTCTAGTCTCAGAATGTCCAAATTAAGGAGATGGTATTTCACATTCCTGGAACCTTGGCCTGGTTTCAATGAATGTCGAGTTGAAACATCCAAACATCCTATCCGATTGCAGCTGAAGAAACCCGGAGGGTGACTTCCCTTTACGGATATTTGAGGTGGTCTTCGTGTTGCTGGTGACAGCCGTGGGAACATCCCTTTTTGAAGCTGCTGCACGTTTCGCCCAAGCACCCCTTCAGGTGTCTAACAACTGTATGCAGACATATTGAAGCTTGAAGAAATCTGTACATTGTCTCCAACAAGCATAGAGAGCGTTTTTATGTATGTTTATGCAGTTTTCGTTTTTTCTGTGATAGGTTTGGTGGTTGCTTGCAGATCAACTTCCACATGCAACAACTTTCTACTTGCGCTACTCAGTGCTTTTGTGGGGTACTCCCTTTATCGATTTAATAAGATGTCAGATGCTCAGGGCCAGCTGTCAGCTGAAGCATCATTTTGGGAAGACTTTGTTACCTTAGATCCTTCAGGCATGCCTCTCCTCCGCTTCTGGCGCGCTCTAAGTGCAGGTGAGTTTGGCCCTCGGAGCGACGAAAAAAGTTCTGGCCTTTGAGTGATAGAATCCTTGACAGTTCCGATGCCATTTAAATGTCATGTGGATGACAGCACAACGGCAATCGAAGGTCTGCACACATCGCCAAACAACAAGCTGAACCCGAGGCGGGTCCACAACTCTCTCAAGACAGCATGGTTATAATTCAACAAAAAATCCATGAGACTGCGAAACACCAACGGACAGCCTGGGAGTCGATGAAGTGGATGAGTTGGGAAAAAATCTGTTGAAAACAGGACCAAGCCTTCCATGGCATTGGTGCGCGAAGTGCCAGATGGACCTTGCATTTGGTCATGGGTTTGACGCTATGTAGTTCCCGGGCACGCAAGGGTCTTGTGGCCTTCCACTTCAAGAAAGTTGATGTTCAACAATGTTTTTACGTTTTTTGTGCACGATAGTCTACTTGGTGCCGCCAGAGCTTGGAGCTTGAATTTCTTTCGTCAGCTTGCACAGCACGTAGCTCCGCAGGTTTGCAGCCTTTTATCCCCGTGATTCTGGGCTTTGGTTTTCTTTTTCGTCGGCTGCTCTTCGGTTTTCTGATTGCCACTCAGCATATGAAGAGCTTGCAAGCAGATTCAGCAAAGGATTCTCAGATTCCACTTCCAGCGATTTGTTTCATGTGAAGCTTTGATAAAAGTCGTTGCAGCTAAGGTGTTTGTAGAGACCCATAAATCTGATTTGGGTGGACACTTTTGGCGCGTGCAGATGCAGCATACGCAGTTGGGTTTGGTCATTTACATTGTGGTCTCGAACTTACTTCCTTCGCTTCCTTGTTGAAGAATTGTTGGTTTGGAGTTTGGTGTGTCGTTTTTTTTCTCCTTCAAGCAGTTCTTTCAATGAAAGTTCGGAGGTGATGACCCTGATCCTCATTGATCGAGAAGAGTCGAGATTGTTATGACCTCAGAAGTGCCGAAGTTTGTCCATTGATTCAAGACAACCTTGGTCAAATCAAGTAGGAAAGTGCTGCAGTAGCGTCAGCTCATATACAATATGATATAACATGATACTGCATGCAGGCAGAAAGCACACCTGTCCACAAATGTGAAAAGCAGACAGCATTAGCACCGCAGAAGCTGGAACATTGAGTTCGATTGGGCATTTTGCGCTCTTGCAACAAGTGAGCCCATCAAAGGTATCCTGAAGGGTACACAGATAGCTGTGCTGCCAGCTTCGACTAAGTCGTAGTTGAAGATGAAATGATGTTCAAACAATTAGTATCCACCATAAAGCATCCAATTGCAAGGTGGAGGTGTCCAAAAAGCATTACAAAGCACTGACAAATCCCAACTTCCCAAAAAGGGTCCTGTTGACCTGCTAGCATGCGTCCAAGCAGACATGTTTTCAAGTCAGTTCAAGTCATTTTACCAGCATCGTCTTTTAAATTGTCGTGTGATGAAGTTTGACTTGCGCCGCCATTCTTAGGGCCGCGATTATGGCGGGCAGCAGTGGCTTCTTTGTGGCACTTTTCTGGTGCTGTCCTGAATTGCTCACTCTGCAATGTCCGATTGACCAGTTCACTTCGGTTTTCGAGTCTTGATGGTCTTGATTCCCAGGTTTTGGTATCCATCATTATTGGATCTACATTCATTACCAGTTCAACAGGCTCGATTTCCATGGACTCATGGCCTGCTTGCAAATGGTGAAGATGACAGGCTGAGCACTCCCCAACGGTCCTTGGTCATCGCCATGAAGATGAGAAAGTTGACATTGATTGGTTCACAGCACCGTATCTACAACCAGCACCTTGATAAATGGTAAAGGTAAACGTGTTGGTAATTTGGATGTGCAGAAAGTGGTGTTGATTCTGATACGACTTCAAGAAGGCAACCTCGGAATCTCATTGGCACAGAGCAAGTGATCAAAAAATATTCAGAAATTATTGAAATCAAAACTAAGGAATTGGAGCAATCTCTTCCAGTGGCCTTGAGGACACAAAGATTCGACTCCCATTGGGCAGACTTGGATCATGCACTAGTCACAGCCACTGACAGAGGCCCTACATGACGTCCTGTCCAGTTTTTTCGCTCAGTCGATTTGAATCTATCAAAGGTCAAGTTGTGATGGTCAGAGAAGGACTTTAGTATCAACTTGTATCCAAGAACAAAATGTACTTCTTGAAGACGGTTGGTTAGAGCTAGAATGCTTTGTTAATATTACTTCCAATCAGCAATGAAGCTCCCGTTTGGACCTTGAATTTGTCAGGGCATCCAACCGCCGAGATGGCACATACCAAACTTCAGCCTCCACGAAGCAGTCGAAAATCGACTGGGTTCCTTGGCAGATTGGACACTGTCGACATCCAGAAATCCCGACATCCATCGAATTGTGACTGAGGTCGTTGTTGACTTGCCTTTGCTCAAGTTTTTCAGGTTGGCTGTAGTTCTGTCTTTTGCCAAAAGTGCAAAAGCATGTAGATGGAAATAGGGAGGTATCATTCTTTGAAAGGGTACCTAAACCATGGTCCATACATTGATACCTAAGAAAAAGACAAAAAAAAATGTATATTAATAATATTCCAAATTCAATAAATATTAATATATTTAGATTTTTATTAAATAATTTGGAACTAAGATAAATTGATCTTAATAAAATATATTTTTAATAATATATATATATATAATTATATTATTTTAATAGACAGATATTGATGATTTCTATTTTTAATTTCTAGTATAGATAGATATTGATGATTTCTATTTTTAATTTTTAGCAAATATATTTTAAAAAAGATAATAATAATATTTATTAAAATTATAATAATACTAATAATAATAATAATGATAAATA
>DF239571.1:189680-221664 GCA_000507305.1 Breviolum minutum Mf 1.05b.01
AAAATATAATATTTATAAAATAATATTTTTTATAATATAATATTTAATATTTTTATTTATTTTTATAAAATCAAATATTATTTTTTTTATAATTATAATTATTAATAAAAATATTTTTTTGATAAAATATTTAAGAAATCTAAAAAAAATTAAAAGCACAAAGAGACCGTCCCTGATATTCTATCTATCTTATACTATCGTGAGATACCTCAAGCTTGGTAAACCAGCTTTCGTTGAAAAAAACATATTTTGCCGAGGTTCCAAGACTTTTGAAGTTTTTTGAAGGTCAAAAGGTCTGACTGTTTTATTGATTAGATGTATTGATATGTTCATTATCAGGCATTCAACCGTCTTGGTCGATACCTCAATCTAAATCACCTACATATCGTCGATTCCTAATGTGTGGTGGGGATCCTCAGATGTCGTTTTGTGAACGCTTCGGGAATGCCGAGAGCGTCGAATGCCCGCAGTTTCCACAGACACGTCTAAGTCATCCAAATCATCTGCTGAATGGACCGGATGAAGGGGTCGTATGGACTGCATTGCATGTATGGCTTGGCCAGGAGAGCCTGGAGATCGCGGAGAGTCTGATTGACGCTTCCGTAAACCACCAAGACTTTTGTAAGGGTCAGTCCAGTTTAGGTTTGCCCCATCCTCCCTTTCGCACTGAACCTGTTCCGAGGTCAACACAGCTTCGAGAGAGCCCTCGGAGTTGTAGGAAGCATCTCGAGGAACTCGCTCACTCGCGTCCAAGTCCTGACTACTTCGAGATCGCCTTTTGCTTTCTCCAGACCTTGCAAAGTTCAGAATGGAGATTAAGACTAAACCAAAAGTAGCAAGTGTTGAAGCATTGGCCGATGATCCCTCTGGGTCAATCCAAAGAATGACTTCCACATATGTCAACAGGATTGCTAAGCACGAGCCAATCTGTTTCACAACCGAGTCTAATTGCTTTGCCACGAGCCCTGCCAGCCATGCTTTGAAAACCACCATGATCAAAACAGCTACCGTCCATCTGTCCCAACCGTAGAAGGGGTTGTCCAGAATCTGCTCACAATGCAGAGGACGGATGAAATCCAACGGTAAAAACATACATACCAGCAAAAGACCAAGGCCAGCTGCATCCACATGAACTTTTTGAATCCAAAATGGTGGTGGTTTTTTCTGATCATCTCGAAACCGGGCTGATTCCGTCTCGTCAGATTCAGCGCGACATTTGGAAAGGTGGAAAGGTGGTGTTTTTTTCTTGCCACCGCTCTCTGTCTTCAAAAACTTTTCCGCCAAGACTGTGGCAACTGTTTCTATGATGCACATCATCATCACGATAACGTAACCGGAAAATTGGCTTGGAGACAGGCTGATCTCTTTGTCCCTGCCACCATCTCGATTGGTAAGGTAAACAAACATGGAGAGAGTGATTTGAACCAAAGAACGCCATTGCAAAGAACTATACTTTTTCTGCATGATCAGCCTTGCCGCTATGGCCAAGAAAACCAGGTTTGCTTGCGACAACATCGAGACAATGTCTGGGTCCAGTTGCCGAAGAGCTTCAAATTTCAGTACGAAAGCCACTTGGAAAAGGGCATTGATTGGTGCTATTCGCAAAATGGATGTCAAGTCAAAGCATTTCTGAAGGCCCAACCTCATTCCATCCACTCGACATGCAATCAAAATACCAGTACATAATGAAACAAAGCATGACATCAGCATCACCGAGGACAACGCATAGGGCAACCTATCGGATTGTCCACTGCTGTTCACTCTCCTTGACTTAGCCTTGACGATTCCGTCATTCGCGCTGAGCACGAAGTAAAAAATGAAGAGAGCCAAGCTGCTTCGAGAATGTTTCCTCAGTTCAAAAAAATAGCTGTCTTCAACTCCGAGGCTCGTTGTCACTGACAAAAGAATGAAATCGAGGAAAACATGATGAAAGCGCAGCACATGCTCATGACATCTCATGACTAGTTTTCTCCAGGGATTGCAGTAGGACAAACACAAACCTTGCAATGCAAGTAAAGCCAGCCGTCCATGAGACACTTCTTTCCGATTTGAAACCAGCAAGACAAACAAAACAGCACAAACACAAACATGAAAACCGTTTCACTTTTCAAGTGTTCAAGATATTTCAAGATTCCAATCTTGTGGAGAGGATAGCTCTGGAACATCTGACTGCATGGCGAAAGCATTGGAATTTCGACGTCCTCGACTCCTTGAACTTTTGATGCTTTTGGGCGAAGGAGATGTTGGGCAAGGAGAAGCCGTCGGTGAAGCATCCAAACTCACCTGGTAGGCGTCTGCAGTCATCGGCACGGAAAGAGCACCGTTTGGACGGTCCATGGCTGTGAGTGTGCAACTTTGGCACAGAGGGGACTGGAGACGTTTCACGGTGACTTTAGGGTCAAAGTTCAGAGATTTCTTGGATCTCTAGACACTTTCTGGTAGGACAAAATTACAGTAGAAAGAAAAATGACAAACTCAGACTTCACCTTGAAACTTGAAACATTCCGTTCCTCATACCAAGTCTGCACCTTTTTCAACCTGACATTACATGAGTCTTTTCGAGCCAAATGGGTTAAGGATCGAAGGATCGCAAACTTATACCAGCATTTTCTGACAGTAATCACAACCGGAAGTAGCCACTCAGACAAGTCTCAAAGATCAATGTTGACGTCGGCATTTGGGAATTCGCAGATCACTGTGACTCTGATTTTGGAACATCAACACATGATTAAATGACAGGCTGTGCCGTTCTTGTATACATTGCAGACCCTCAAAAGAAATGAACTCTTAAGGACACCTTTTGCAACACGATCTAAGTGAGAAAGCGGTCTCCAATTCCGTCGATTTCCAGAATCGGACCTTTCGCATCTTGTGCCTTAGGCGACATGAGTCCACATTGACATCACATTGACATCATTGACACCACCAAAAAAAAGGTGACATTCTTTCATTCAAAGCTTTTTGTCTCGTCGTTTTGGTTATAATCTTCTTTCCTTCATCCTGGTGTGCCGTACGGCCTCTAATTCTTCTCCTCTTGTTCTTACCGAAAACCCAGTCAAAACAACACGATGCTTGACGGGAGTGTGTGGACGAAAGCTGGGAACAAGGAACATACAAGAGAGGAATGCTGCTGCAAAATCCCGCAGGGAAGAGAAAAAACAAGTTCATGCGCTCTGTCAGCCAGGTTTCGTTCACCCAATGCACACTACCCAAAATTAAAAGCCTCAAAGGAATGATCCGATCACATTTCCTTCACTCTTTTTTTCGTCCCACAAAAGTCTGAAGAAAAAGGATGAACGAGTAGATGTCCACATAGGTAACCGCAAAGTCAGCATGAATGAAATGCACTCAGGCAATAAGAATCAGAAGGAGTAGAAAAGAAAAGAAAAATCGGCACTAAACGAGGTCAGCTTTAGCTGGAGGGCTGGAGGGGTCCTTGCAAAATGTATGGTGGGTTTTAACAATCCACTTCGGTTCGAGACGACCAAGTGTTCGAAACAACGTATCGAACAAGCAAGCATACGCACTCTTTTTCCAAAATGCGTTCACAAGTTGGGTTCACCGCGCTTCGATCTTGAAGCTGTGTCTTGATCAACGGCTATTGCCGGTCGTGTTGTGAGTCCAGCTCAGGGAGCTGCTCTTTCTTCAAAATGTTTTCTTTCTTCCAATTCATGAAATGTTCGTGGTTGGCGCGGTAAGAACGCATAAGGAAATGACAAAATACACATGAAGAATATGAAATGTATACATGTACATGGTGCACGCAAGTTGTATGTGAGGTGAGGGGGGAGGGGAAGAAAAACTTTGAGCCTTATGTTCTACCAAAATGGCAACATGTTAATCTCTTTATGTCAATGTCTCACGGTGAATGAACAACGTTCATGAATGAAGCTCAACTCCGTTCCATTGTTACTCCGCACAATTTTGTGCTACCCAACAATCCACTTCGGTTCGAGACGACCAAGTGTTCGAAACAACGTATCGAACAAGCAAGCATACGCACTCTTTTTCCAAAATGCGTTCACAAGTTGGGTTCACCGCGCTTCGATCTTGAAGCTGTGTCTTGATCAACGGCTATTGCCGGTCGTGTTGTGAGTCCAGCTCAGGGAGCTGCTCTTTCTTCAAAATGTTTTCTTTCTTCCAATTCATGAAATATTCGTGGTTGGACAGTCCCGTCGAAGGTCCAACCCGTCGTCGAGGACCGGAGGAGTAAGAACCATGTTCAAATCATGTCATGGAAAGCTTGGAGTCCGGATAAATTGGAGAATCCGGTGGTATGAGCAAACAATGCATCGCCTATGATCTTGAATGTTCTTTGTAGAATCTCTTTGTGTGGTGTCCTCAGAATCTTCCATCCATGTTTATGTGCTACGTCAAAGTCGCCTCGGCTAAACGGATCTGCTATGTTGGCTTTGCTAGGTACTCTGTCGAGTATCTGATGTAGTTGATATCTGTTGTGCCATGTCCAATGAGCTCCAATGATGTTGTTGAGTGGTTGGTGTTTGCCTGTTCCTTTGATGATGGCATGTTTGGATGCTTCATTGTCGCACAGTTGGATGTAAGGTTGTGTCAGTATTGGTTGAAATAGAACTGGTGCGATGACGGCTGTCCAGGCTTCGAGGAAGTAAATAAACGCCCGGGATCTGGTGAAGCAAGTTTGGCGGGACATGGCCACTGGTAACAATTGGCGCTTTACGACAATCCCCCATCCATTGGGTAGATCTTTGTGGGCGTGTTGTAGGTCTTCCTCTGTTAGGTCGCAACAACGTTTGTGTACTCCGTCAATCTGGTAGTAGGCATCGGTGTAGATGATGGTTGGTTGGAAGGTGTCTGGTACAAGTGGGGCAACGCGTGGCTGTGCGCGTTGTAGAATGTTGATCATGGCGAGTATCCCTTGTTTGGTAGGTTTGTCTAAGTGAGTGTGATTGGAAAAGGCGTGGTCATACAATGCTCGGTTGGCTGCTCTGCCGACTTTGCCAAATAGTTGTGTTGCCGTGAAGGCGCACTTGCCCGCAAGTTTCTGTGCGAGTGATGGCTGTAGTGAGTTGGTATCGATGGCTTGTTGTAGAGTTGTTGTGATCTGCTGGATTCTTTGTTGGCAAGGTTTGATCGTGATGTGTGTCGAGTCTGTGTGGATATAAACTCCCTGTATCTTATGTTCATGCTGTGGAGGTTGTTCTTTGCTTGTCTTCATGTGGAAGCCGAGTGTACTGTTGAGATGTCCGAAGGCCTGGAAGCCGCTCATGGCATGTGTATAGTTGGTTGTATGCTCCCATAGTCATCTACGAAGTGTACCACCGGTGTTGCTGTTAGCACTCTTGACAGGGATGTAAGGACATCGCCGAACCTGTTGTACGACCAAACGCTCGCAGCACGCTGCGGTCCCCACTCCGAGCTGTCCCTATTGCCACTGGTGTTTGGACTTCCCCTTCTTGCCCCCTTTGCCTTTCTGCTTCCCTTTCGGGTTCTGGTGATCCTGTGCGCTGGGTGGTGGTGTCCACTGTGGGTTGGATGGTTGGGCCTGTTGGTGCCATTGGACTGGTGGTGGTGGTGGGTTCCACTGTGTCTGTTGTTGCCATTGCTGTACCTGTTGTGTCTGTGGGTTGTTCGGTATTGGTTGGTATTGGTATGGAGGAGGGTTGTGGTATGGCTGGTTTTGGTAACGCCGGTTGAAGCGGCTTGGACGCCAGTATTGTTTCCCCTTTCCTTTGCCTTTTCCACCTTTGTATGGACTGGACTCTCTGCGTGGTTTCTTGGGGGAAGGTTGGGTGAGGATGTCTGTCAGCTGGACGGTGTCTTGGATCACGTCTTGGCTGGCTTGTTTAAAAGTGACCCCTCCCCGCATCTGCAAGGCGATCTGCCAGGAGAAAGTGTTCCAAGCTGCCTTAATTTGTTGGAGGCGGTCGTTGTGTCGTCTGGTCAGGGTCTCAAATCGTTGGATGAAATTGTTGATGTCGACTTCATCTCGCAAGCGAATGAGTGTCCATGCCCATTTGATGGCCTCTAGGCCATCTAGAATCATGAGTCGGGTGTGTGGGCCCCACTCTTGTTTGTTCTTCTCGATGGGAGTCTTGGTGTCTGCGTCGATGGTAAGGACTGTCTCATTCGTCTTGTCTGTGACTCTGTTATTGACACTGCCTGTGGCGGTGAAGTGTCGGTGTTGTAGGAGTTCTCCCAGCTTCACTCCGGTGTAGCATTTGGATTTAACATGTTCATGCCACATCCTGGCAATGATCTTCTCAGCTCCCAGGAGGAGTTTTTCTGGGAATGTTCTTCGCTGTCCGTTGATAGTGACTTTGTTGTACGCTTCGACTAGGTCTGCGTAGATCCCCGGTGGCAGGGCCTTCAACGTAATGACACTGGGGACTGTTGGTCCTGTCGGTGGAGGTCCGGCTGGCGTGGTGGAGCCGAGTTTCTTGGTAATGGACTTGTGTGTGGCGATGAGAGATGCCTTCAGCACATCGAGTTGGTCTCCGTCAATGGGACCGATCTTGTTGTCTCCGAATGTGATTTCTGCTTTGAATTTGTCGCACCACCCTGCGAGTTCGACTGTGTCTGGTTTGAACTCTACGAAGGCGATGTCTGATATCAAACCTATGTGTGTGAGGTAACCGACGATCGCATGATCGGGTCGTATACCTGCCTCTTGTAGATGCTTCAAGAGATCTGTACTCATGGATGGTTGCGCTCTCATCATGTCTACCTGCGGGTTTGTCTTGTAAAACGGCTAACGTCAACTGCGAAATGATATGAGTATGAGATTTCAAATGTCTGTGGTACGTGTGATGATGTCAATGGTCCATCGTGAACTTACCCACTTCGCACAAAGTGGTTTGTAGGGTAGCCGTCAGTGTCAGGTGCATCTGTTTCAAGGTCGTTGCAGTCACATATGATATGTTACTATAGAATGTTCACCCCCCGTCCTAACTAGGGTCTCTCAGCTGTCGTCCTCAGAATCCAGGTCGATCTCTTTGATGTTGGCCAGGTACTTGCACTTTGCGCAGTAATGGTCTGTGGGTTTGGTCATCTGTTTGCGGTAAAGGGATGTTCCATAATTCCATCCGCAAAGTGTGACCCAGCGGGCATTGTCAATGCATGTTTCCGGAACTGCTGGTACGTGGCAGACCTTGGTCATTGGATTGCAAATCCAGTACTGGTGTTGGAGGGCTTGGACCTCTCGTTGGACGAGGTTCCGGAGATGTTGGCTGGTCATCTCGTTGGGTGCTGGTGCCCGGGGGTTGGCTACGTGTTGAAGCTGCAATGGGGCTTCTTGGATGTAGCGTTTGATAGCATCTGAGCGCCAGCGGCCAATAAGTTGGACCGCCTCTAGTGAATAGCCCAATCTGGTGAGGAACTGTGCTCCGGACACACGGCATGTGTGTTGGGAGAATCTCGGTCTGGGATCGCCAGCCGCGCCTGGTCTTTCCATGGTAGTCCCTGTCAACTGGATGGTGTCTCGGAAGACTTGGATCAATTGTTCCTGCGAGATGGTGTGGCCTGATGCGTTGGGTATCAGCGGCATGCCTTGTGGTAGTCGGAACTGGTCTGGAAATCTCCTGAGCATCCTGTCCAGGTGTCTCTTCATAGCATGGTGTGGACATATGCGTTGGAAATGTCGAGCTGATTGGCAAATGCAAGAGTGTCCTCGAGCTACGCAAGCACCGGCTGAATCGGTTTTCTGGACTGGTAAGGTCAGGAATGTTGTCTGTTCCGTAGCTGTCGTCTGGTTCCAGACGTGTAATGTTGTTGCTGCTGCCGCTTCGATGCCTCTGAGCAGCCACCAACAACAAATCAGTGTGGCATCGATCTTGGCTGCTGGATCTTCGATCCATGTCTCCTGTCCTGTAGGTAAGTTGTATGGGCAGATTCGACAAAGGAGTTCGATCTCGAAGGAGTCTTTGAATGGTGTAGGTCCCATCCCCCTGACTATGGACCGGGTGGTGTTCTTGATGAGCTGTTGCAGGAAGTAGGATGGGTTGGCCTTGGTCAAACTGCGATGTTCTTGGATGGCTCGACAGAAGTAGTTCTGTGGTGAGCGGTACTGTCCCGCTTTGAAAGAAGCTCCTACCTTCAGGATGAGTTCCTCGGTCAGGGGGACTGGTGGTAGGTTCCAGGCGCTCGCCATGATACACCATGTCTTCCATAGTGCTTCTCTGGGCTTCTTGGAGGATTAGGCGTACATGTCATTCTCGAGGTCGATGATCAGCTGGTCCTCATCGTTGGTGATGGTCCTGTCTAGAGCACGTTTCATGCTACCTCGGCCTCGGGTATGGACTACAGGGAGATCAGGTCTACTTGTGACAGTTTCTGGTTCATGTATGACCAAGATGTCGGGGCCGTGAAGGCTCTCCCAAATCCGTCTGGTGGATAGATTGTCAAGACCATGTTCTTGGAATGTTGTGATGTCCGTGGCTCGTAAAGAGTCCATATCATCTATCCCCATCTCTGCCACTTTGATGGCAAGATCTCCCATGTTGTTGGCTCGTAGCCAATCAAGTATGTCCTTGAATCCCATGGCTCTTTCTAAATGGCCTGATGTTAGAAAAGGGGGGGGGGTGTGTATTGTGAACGCGGTATTCGTGCATGTATCTGTGGCCCATGACATGCATGTCGTGATTTTTAATGCTCATATTGAATATGAGTGATCATGGATGTCGTGATGAATCACGTGAAACTTCAAAGTAGCGCTCACCCGAAATGGTCTCACTCGTGGTGTCACTACGGCAGTTGTTGCCCAGGGCTCAGTCCTCCATGAATGTTGTGATGTAAGTGTATGGTAACTCCTGTGATTCTAAGTTGGGACAATCGGTCATGATGATCGCTACTATGTGAACATGTTGACTGGCCTCTCTCTGTGTTTCGCACTTATGTGCGTTGGGCTTTGAAAGACAACTGCAAAAACCTGGTGAGGTAGACCTTGCAAAAGGTCAGCGCGATCAGCTGATGTACATCATCATGTTCAAGGATCTTTGTGTGTTCGGGATCATACTCATACTTGCATCCTTGATAGTGGAACACCTGGACGTCGGTGTTAGGGTCTTTGGAGCTGGGAAGATGGTCCCACTTCCAATGTGGCTGTCTCGTCCGCATGGTGTTGGCTTGTTGGACTTGGTCAATGATGTCCTGTTGAACCACATGCTGTTGAAAATACGGGAGCATCTGTGCATGTGCCAACACTGTGTTGATGTATTCCATGAGTGCTGCTTGTGGATCTGGCGACTGGTTGAGGGCATAGGCCACTTGGTCGACTGCAAGTTTGCAGTGGTTGAGCAACTGCTGGTCGTTGACCGTTGGGAACTTCATGAGATACAAGTAATATGTATCTGTGGAAGTAGTATGGTTGGTCAACTGTTGCGCCCAACCATCGCTGTCCGGTGGTGTTGCTGCTGTCACCTTCGTGACTAGGCATTGTGCTGCTGGGCAGAACCGCTTGTTGGGGTTGTTAACAGCGCTGCCAGCCCATGGTCGATACTCGGTGCGGCACCTGGGACAAAGGTATTTGCCCTGCTTGGTTGGTGTGGTCGAGTTGATTCAGTGTGATGCTTTGATGACAAAGCTGCACTCGGTGTTTCGACAGATGTAATGTTGGTGTAGGTTCGGGAGCACCACCTCCAGGAAGTCTTTCAAGTGTTCTGTGCTGTCTTGGTGATTGATGTAATCCAAGAGGCCATTGTTGTGGCCGGTTACCATGTGGGAAATTGATTTTTTCCCATTCTGTAAAGGCTTTCACCAATCGTTGTAGTTGTTGTGGTTCCAAGGTCCAAAGATCTGTGCCTGCTTGTGTGGCAAGGAATTCCTGGTGGTCCAAAAGGGCCAAGCCGGCTTTCCTCTTGGACAGGTTCGGTTGTGACTCGATGATAGCATCCCGCAGGCTTTTGTATGTGGTGGAGCGATGTGTCTGGAGTCCCTGTTGGGAGTGTGCTCGCCTGGTCTGCCACACCATGTGGATCAACTTTTGCCAGTCGTGTGGAGAATACTGGGATGCATCTGTGTCTTCGCCTGCCTTGGTGAGTGGTAACTTGATCCACTGGGATGTCTCGGTGTCCCAGCGGTGCAGGATGATGGCATGGTCTGGTGGTATGGCCGATTTGGGCGGTGTGGCGATATACCACGTTGGTGGGATATACCCTCGATCTCCTGAGAGGGCTCGAAGTTCACATTCGGCCATGGTCATGCCAGGTGGGTTCTGGTTCAAGGCTTTCTGTCG
Organism: Breviolum minutum Mf 1.05b.01; assembly: GCA_000507305.1. Taxonomy (NCBI): domain Eukaryota; class Dinophyceae; order Suessiales; family Symbiodiniaceae; genus Breviolum; species Breviolum minutum. The sequence continues at coordinate 199,888 of DF239571.1, forward strand.
CTCTGTTGCCTGTTGGTCTGGTGGGACATATCGTCCTGGGTGTAGCATCTGTCCAACTTCTGTGCAGCAGTTGTAACAAAACAGTTTGTGCTCGTCAGGATCGTAGGTGTTCATGTTATGTTGCTTCATGGGAAGCAGCATAAACAGCATAAACTGTTGTTCACAGTTGCTGCACGGGTGCATCTTGGGGTTGGGCTGGACCGCAAAGTCCATCATGAGGAAGTTCTTCAAAACGCGTTGTTCGTTGCCTCTGGCATGTTCCTTGGTCCATTCATCGATCCACTGTTCAATCTGGTCCTTTCTCATATACTCCTGGGTGTTGAGGTTATTGGGTCTGACCTCAATGGGTAGGCCGCATTGGGTGTTGAGCCAAGTGCGGAACTTTTGGAGCTGCATGTGTCGTCCAAGCGATTGGAGTTTGTTGATGTAGTCTTCCACCTGTTGGGGAGTCTTGCTCTCCTTCATGTTCTTGATCCCAACGATGAGAGTAGTGGTGGCCTCGTCCAGGACGTCCGCTGTGGAGGAGGAAGCCATCGGTTACTGGACCTGTGTGTGTCGCCTGAAAAAGGAGGATTGATCCCAAAAGCACTGGCAGTGCGAGGGATCGACAACAGTATCGACATGTGTGTGAATGTATGTGAAATGTATGATGTGATGAGTCGGAGAAATCAACTGAGATCTGTGGATCGGTCGTGTCTTCATCCAACATGTCATGTGGCGATACTTGGTATATTTCGCAGGTCACTGCCTGGTTCCATAACTCAATGTGTGAAATCGAATGAAGAGCATGCGTCATTCGTCTCTTCGTCAAACAAGACAAATTTGGGATCCCTGATAGAATCTCTCAGGACACTGCCTGTTTTCGCAACGACCTGATCTGGTCGGAAGAGGGGGATCATTGATCCCATTGTCTGTGTGTCCACTGTGATCTGTAAACTGAGTGTTCTCTGTTCCGTACAGCCTGGTTCGCACAAAGTGGGTCACAGGCTGCATGGGATAGCGGCTCGTGCGAGCAAAATGTGAACACCGAAATTGTTATGGTGTCTCGGTTAAAAGTAAAGGTGTACGTTGAACAGGTGAATGGTCGTGTCTGAGAATTACGTGGATTTCTGTGAACTCACATATGGTACCCTGGTGAAACGAGTAAGATGGCCCGGCTCTCAGACCTCGACTTCGTCGTCATGGGATCGGTGTGTAGAGCTCATCGATCTCTGTCTCGGTGGTCCCGTCCAAGTTTGGGTTCTGTAAAAGGCCAAGCGGCTGTTCCTGTGGTCACCTTCGAGGACCAGTTCTCCAATGTGTCCTGTGGCGATGCCCATCTTCATGTCCATCGTCATGGTGCCCTGGAGTGTTTCAAGTAAGGTCTCGGCCAGAGATGCCAAAGCCGGACCTTCTGGTTGACGAAGTTCATAAGGTGGTCCCACTGGGCGAGCCAGTCGCATGAGGTTGATGGCGGTCAAAAGAAAGGCTTGTAAATGATCTGATATGATGGTTGGGCCCGCGCTACTATTGGCGAAGCGCTCTTGTGCCACATTCCTGGCTATCAGGAGATGTTGGTGCCACCAAAACTTGAGTAGGGAGGCATCTGCCGTGGATGTCTCGGAGGCCATGGGTATCAGCTGGAGGCGATCAAAGTGTTGATGGCCTGGTGACTGTGGAATCATGTTGCCCTGTAGGATTGTGCCCCATGTGCCCATACTGACTGGGTAGTGGTTCTGAAGCAAGGATGTAAACTCGGTGAGGAGCTGACTGTTCAATTGAAAACTGCTGTCTTCTCGCAAAATGACGGCATGCCTTGTGGGTGGCAACTGGCGGGTAAATTGGATCGGTGGTCTCTGGAACCATGCTCCCAAAATGCTGTCTGGGATCCTCGGTGGAGAAGGTGTAGCGGGGAAACCACTGATCAAGTTCCATGACTGTGTCATGGGATTGGTGTCTGCTCGTGGAGCAACTTGTGTGAGGTCGCATGGACCTGGTTCCGATGAAGGAGCAGGCATACTGGCAGGGATGCTGTGTATTGTGGACCCTGCGGTTTGGCGAAGCGTCTCGAAGGCTCTGTGGATCGGTGTCTCCTCAGCTCTGTATTGACGTGGTGGGTTGATGGAGGGTGTCACTGGCGGTGTTGGCTCTGGTGTAGAGCTTGGAGCTGACGGAGGCGGAGCTTTGGCTGCGGCCCGAGCTTCTTGTTGTTCGGCATGTTCTCGTTCAGCTCTTGTCCATGGGTCTTCTTCTCAGTTCTGTTCTGGAGGAAGCCATGGATAAGTTGGTGGAGCTGGGGCTGGTGCTGGAGGAGCATCAACACGGATCACCACTGGTCTCGTTGGAGTGACTGTCCTCCTGGGTGTATGGTGTCTGCGAGGTGTTGAAGCTCTACCTCTGCGAGGTTGTTCATTGTGGGCGTTGGCTCGCGCACTTGGTGCTGTCACGATCATGTCGCCGTATGCCTCAGGCTGTGGAATCGGTGCAAACCAGCGGAACTTGTGGTAGTAGGTCTCGTCGACGTACGGCATGGTGGCAAGTGTCAAATTGGCTGTGCGAGTCGACATGCTGATCAAGTCGCCATCGAGTGTGTAGCCGGTGGCAAGACCAGTGTTGAATCCATGTTTCACCCACCAGCGAAAGGCCCAGAGTTCTGCATAGACCCAGTTGGGTGCGTGTGCTCGGAGGCAGTTGGGATCGGTGCAGGACAATAGACCCTGCTGGTGACGGATCCCTTTGGATCGCTGGTCTGAGCGACAAATGGTTTGTCGAGGCATCCAAATCCATTTGGGGTGACCATCCTCGAGTATCTGAAGGAACTCGGGGTGCCACGTAGCTCCACAGGGTGTTCCATCTGTCCACTTAGGACACGGCTTCTGGTTGATGACGTGGTGGCACATCTGTCTTGTTGGAATCCGGGGAAAGATCACTTGGTCGTGTTCCTCCATGGACTCGAGGTGGATCACCACAGCGCGTCGTAAGTCGTTCCATTGGATGTCCTGGATCAAATCCAGGTCTGTTTGGGCAAGGTCATGCAATTCTCGCTCCATGTTCATCACAATGGGACGCTCACGAAAAGTCTTCACTGAGAAGAAGAAAAACTTTGAGCCTTATGTTCTACCAAAATGGCAACATGTTAATCTCTTTATGTCAATGTCTCACGGTGAATGAACAACGTTCATGAATGAAGCTCAACTCCGTTCCATTGTTACTCCGCACAATTTTGTGCTACCCAACAGGCTACAATTTACGGCATTTTAGGACCGTTTTGGTCTTCTCTTCTCCCTTTTCTTGAACGCGTTCACTTGTACCACATTTTTGGATATTTTGGGTGAGGTGGGGTGACGGTAAAAAAAGTTGCCGAAGAATATCTGTTTTTGCTGGGGTTGATCATGGGCCGAAAAAAGCACGAAAATGTCGGTCAAAACAACATGTTTTTTGAGAACTTGGACTGAAGCAGTGGCGCTAAAACCAGCGTGTTTTTGATGTTTTCTTGTTTCCCACAGTTTTTTCAAGGATGACCAATAATATGTGTTCATAGCGGTTCACTTTTGCATTTGAAACCAAAAACATATGGTAAACACAGGAACTGCTTGCTTAAAAAAGGTGCAAATAGGTTCGAAAAAGGTGATGATGATGATGATGATGATGATGATGATGATGATGATGATGATGATGATGATGATGATGATGATGATGATGATGATGATCTTCATCCCAGCTGACGTGACATACGGTACAGATTCCAAAACTCCAATCGCCTGGCTTTCAAAAAGTCTCACTGAAAGTCCAAGCTTCGATGCGTACAGCTGCACCAAAACGTTCAGCCAACCACAATGCCTGCAGTGTGCATGGCTGGTTGATGTTGGATACCTGCCAGCTTGTTACTTCGTTGGAAATCTTGTACAGTAAATTCATTGAGTGTAGATGAGTGCATCTTTTCTCAACTTCTTCTATATCACCTGAAGTTTGGCACTTCCTTGTAGACTGGATCAAACGTGATATCACGTGGACAAAAGTCTTCCTCGCAAGTCTGGAAATTGTTTGATGTTGAGAACGATAGAACATGAGAACATGGTTAGCGAGTCAGCTTCAGAGACGTGCTGAAAAACTTTGGAGGACTGAGGTTCTCTGATGCAACGAATACATACTCAAGAGCTCACATAGCTAAAAAGGATCAAGATACTGTCTGCATGTTCAAGGAGCGTGACGTGCTGGAGGAACCTAAACGAAGCCTTGATGTACCCATTGCTAGAGTCATGAACACCACAAGCTGATCCTCGTGTGGAGATCGGCTTGAAGGGTTGGACAAAAAAGGTCAAATGCTTCCACCGAAACAGAAGCTGAGACCGGAATTTTCCAGCTCGTTTGCTGGCGCAAGGTAGAATTTATACTGTGAAGTAGAATGAAGTGGAATCAAGTTGATCATCTACAGTATGTGATTCTATGTGATTCCAAAAATGTCTCGCTACGTCAAGTGATTTCTTATCTCATCCATCTCCCATCATCTCCCATCAAATCTACATCCATCTACACATCATCTGCCCGGAATCTACCCCTCTCCTCCAGGTGTTCATCTGCACATCCACCGCGTTGCCAGCCATGCAAGGCTTGTCGTGCAGCTTCTTCCCCCACCATCTCGGCAGCAAAGCCTTTGCGGCCCATGGAGTCGCCACCAAAACAACATCCCGACGTCGTGGTGATGCAAAGCACCAAACCACAACCCGCTGTTGCAGATGTTGTAATTTCACTTTCAAACGTGAAATGTTGATGTTGAACTTTACCTAGAGCTTCGTTGAAAACGACTTCAGCTCCAGCATCTTTCTTCCTGCACTCACCTTTCAGAAAACGTTTTGAAACATTTCTTGGAATCCCAGCAGAACTATATATGATTCCCGAGAGTGTTGCTACTTCACCTCGTTCCACCAAGTCAAAACACGGCAGGGGCCACTGGAAGGTCGACACACGAAGCCAGACTTCCCCATCCGAGGCAAAACCTTTACGCCGAACATCCAAGGTCACAGTGATGCCAAAGAGTCTGCGGAGCATTGGCAGCAAAACCAATTTCACATACTCGATTTGTGGCAAAATCTCGAAACCACCTTCTTTTGGGTGGCAAAGATTTGTAGAGCCTTCGAAACAAACTTCCACTTCAGAGCCTCCCAAAGCAGCAGATCGAGCCAGCATCGCTGGTATCATAGCTTGAACTGCATGCGTTAGTGCCCAGCGTGTTGTAACAGTGAAGGAACATAAGGAACTGGAGTCGAGATCGGAAGTGTTTGAGAGAAATGATACACGTGAACTTCCCACGAGTCCACCATCTATTTTGACACCAGCAATCTTCTTCAAACCATCCAAAATGGCAATGTCCCTTTGCTGCAAGCCTGTTTCTATAGAACCCGCTCGAACGTTGTGAATACTTACGGATGATCCAAGGACAGCTGCATATGTTGCAGTACTCCGCAGAATGTGTCCGCGCCCCCCGAGAAATGAACCATCGATCTTCATGAAGCCTTCCTCCACTGTGAATACAGCACTGTTAACTTCAGGATGGCCATTTGTTTCCTGTGATGTCATGTCGTCGATGTCATTCTTTGGTGTGGTGCTTTCCAACTTTGAATAACCATCCGAACCTCCAGCCAGTTGATTGGTCGGCAGAGGAAGTGTCAGCAGGATCCAATCCTCTTTAAAATCGACACGGAGTATGAGTATGTTTTCCATGTCATTGGACGCTTTGCACAGTGTCCATCCCAATTTATTTTTGATCACATCCACAAGACCTTGCTCGAGTTTCTGGCAATGCTCTCCAGCTCCCAAGCACTGGATGCAGAAACCTGAAACACGATCAGCAAAAGGATCTCTAAGGCTGCAAAGCTACTGAGTGACTGTTTAGTTGTTATGTATGTTTGCCCACTTGTGAAATACTGAGAGTAAATGTTATTGATTGTTGACCCGTCATCTCATACTTCAATATACTTGGTTTACTGTATGTTGTTACTGTATGATAGTCCGTAAAATCAATTGACTCTCAAAACAGAAAACGAAAGCTTCGACTGTCAGAAAAAAGTGGCTGGGATTGGAAGACGGTGCAGTCTTCGGATGCCAAGAATTGATGCAGTGATATGCATGCAGCAAGGAGTTGAGGCACCGTCCATTGAGGCGCTGTTCCAAATCACCGAGCAGCTTGGGATAAGTTTTCTGCAGTAGATTCTCTGCAATGTAAACATAGCAAACAGCGACATGCAAGGATGACAAGATCCCATCATTTTCCAGTGCTTCCAGCATTAATCGACTTTGTTGTGAAAGAGGCTGCTCATGGATGGTGAACCAAACCTTGCCTGGTAGACGAGGTGGCCAGCGGCAGTGCTGAAGTGGCTGTGTCGTCGTGACGGAGGCGATCTGAAGACGTTCCGGTGAAAAGCGCAGCCCCTCTGTGGCAAAGACATCCAGCGACTTGGACGATGCCGACAGACCCAACTCACAAATAGGGTTGCCCTCCAGCAACGTCATTGCCAGTGCAGCTGTTGCCATGCCCATGGAATCCACCGACAAACCGCGCTGCACAACGCCTCTCACCTGGAGTTCAGGTACAATGCTTTTCGACACCACCGATGTATCGCCATTCCTTTGTCGAAGTAACATGTCATTGGAGTGCTTTGCTGTTACACCTGGAATCTTGGCAACTGTGATGTGCGGATCAGGATTCTCACACAAATCCGTAAGGGTGTCATCCAAGCACACTCTCAATGCCATCAGACCCAGATTTAGATCACAGCAGAGTGATGTGATAGAAAAGGATATCTCTTGACCCTCGAACATTTGAAGTTTCTGTTCCGCATCCATATTGGATCCTGTCCACAAGACTGTGATGTGAAGATCTTCCAGTTGTTGCCATGAGCCATGGACCTTTGCCGCCTTTGCCTCATACATTTCAGAAAGCAACGGAGCCAGCTGGGTCAACATCATTGAGGCCTGTTGTGGCAGTACCTCCACCATCCAATACAAAGTGGTCCATCTCAAACTCAAGTCTTTTTCAAGTTTTTGTGCAACTCTGACAGCAGAAGACACTTGCTCTGTTGAATGGTGCTCGGTACATGGCAACACTTCTAAGGCCTTGGTTACAAGCAAATTTGCTGGGAGCTTCATGTTTAAGTCTGAGAAAACGTCAAACAAGCGTGCTTCTTCGCGCGTGACAGATTCCACATCCTTGCACATCGCATCCAAGATCACTCTCACATGAGCCACCTGTGGTATCAGAGCTACATGTCTCGAGGACCGTTGTATGATTCGAGTTGCACAAAGTTCTGAGTCGAGGCTGAGGCTCAGCAGTACCAACTTCAAGTTGTTGTGATCTTCTGAATCACTGTCCTCTGCAACTGCCCCTTCCCTCGCTTTTCGTTGAGCAAAACCACATGCGACTGCCGCAGAAATGCACTCGCGGGCACTTTTGCTTGAAAGCTTAGAGTCAATAAAGAGATATCTCACACTGGAACGAGCAGCTGTAGATTCAACCAATTGAAGAAAGAAGTGGAAAGGCTTCACATTGACATTTTGTCCAGCATATTTTGCCTCTACCTCATCCTGACTAAGATGTTGGCCACCCAACAGATTGACCAAAGCTTGACACAACAAGGACTTTCCGCTCCCTGCGATGCCACCCACCAAAACTGCCGTGAGGCTGGTCTGATTCCACTCCGCCTGACATCATGCTCAACTCTCCCGTCGTTTCCTGCCTTGGACCTCGCATGGCAAGTCTATCTCCCAATTTATGACAGTTCATTACGTTTGGGTCACCATTTTATATCTTTGTATATCTCTCATTGTTATGTTTCATGATTCAGAGAACTTTTCGCATCTAGCTCTTCATATCCAGCCTTGTATTCGGCCACCATAAGTCCAGCATGTGGATGGAGTGTCCTGTCAAGGCATCGTATCCAAAGAGAAAGGGATGGAGTTGGAATAGCATCCTTTGGACACTTCACCAAATCATCTGCACTTCATCCTGTCATAGTCGATTGAAAAGGTATCCAAAGTTTGACGCCAGCAAACAGAAAATATGTTTGAAACAAAAACAAAGGCCCAAGGATTCTTGAAGTATGATGTAATATGTGTATTTATGTCACAATATCGTATAGCAAAAAAATCTAAAACAGATGTATCTATAGTCTTATCTATATATGTAATCATATTTAGATTTGTACTATAACATCCATTGTGAGCTGCAAGCTACCCATGTTTTGAACCCCCACATCTCAGGTCTGGCCTCTGAGCGGGCTGCCCTTAAAGATCTGTTTCCATAGCACTTTGTCCAGGAAGTCTCTGTTATGTTTGATGCCGTCCAGCAGTACAAAAAGTGTTGGATGGCCATGTGGGTAGTCATATCCATGTACAAGTATTCTGTGGAGTGATTGCATCTCTGATACTAGGAGAGCATATGAGAGCTGTGTAGATGTGTCCGGTCATTCTAGGTGATGTTCAGGTAACAAAAGAATTTGTCGTCTTACTCATTTTTAGTCATTTGCAACTCATGCTCTTTTCTTTGTGGCCAAGCTTTATCTAAACTAAGTCTGAAGCCAATGGCTCAATGTCGATCTGAGATTCTGCAGCTGCTCAAGAATTCAAAACGGTCATTGACAAGTCATTTGTGTTTCTGCTGAAGAAACGTTCCAGCCAGCGACGCCTTGCAACTTGCAAAAACACGAACTCGTGTTCTGCCTATGAACCCGTATAGATCGTATAGTTTTGAATCTTTGAACAGTTCAACAGACAAATTCATCGACTGTGCATACCTGGGGTTGATGACAGCAAGCACTTGTTTGGCATGGACGCCTGCCTTCAATTTGAAACTCTGCTATAATGCCGCATGGGCCCGTAGCCACGACGTGAATCTCAAAGCTGAATCAGACTGCCAAATATGCTGCTCATATCACTGCTCATCACTCACAGGTTTGCAGCTTTGAAATCCACAGGCCGTGGCTTTATTCGGATGCTTGGCTGCAGAGCCAGAGCTACGACTTAGATGATGCTGAATTGCTATGGAGAAGGATTCGAAGCAAAGAGAATTACATAGAATTATTGTAGGCTTATAGGTATCAAAGCATCACAACCCACAATCCATCATACGATCGCAATTCAACCTCTATGGGGTGAGAAAAAAATCTGGAGGTATTCCTGGATTATGCTTCAAATGAGAAACATGGATTGGCGAGATACAGTTGCAGGTTGTCTAAGACAAGACCTGCGATCTCACATGGCACTTACTCCTTCAGGATAGACAGAATCCGAGAGGATGCCGCACATACCACAAACAGGTAGTGTAGCAGGGCCACCTTCGCAGCCAACACCTGTAATTTCAGGTTGACACCAGAATTTTGTTTGAAAATTCTGCAGTCAAGCTGGAAACTGAAGTAATCAAAACATATGAAAACAGATGAAAATGATATAAAATCATCAAAATTCACTTCTGCCAACTGCTTCTTGCTTTTGTGGCCTTGTTTGGGGTCATAGTCTGTGCCACAATAGCCCTCTTCGCCCTTGTCGGAGGAGTGCCGCTGTACGCGGATAAAGCCTTTCTCACCCCACCACCTGTTCAGCAGAACCGAGAGCCCAAAGCGAGAAGTAGTGAGAGCCGGCATACACCATTCATTCTAAATCTTTCCAATTTTCTGAAACAAACTCGCAAAGTTCCAACTTGGAACTATATATTCGGGCAAGAAGCTCACCCCAGGAGTTGCGAACTAACCAATAGTCCTTTTCCACCTTGCAATGGCCAAATGAGAAAATGAGACAACAGTGTCATGAGTTGATTCAACTGATTGCATCTTAGAGGCTGATGAATCGTGGCCATAACCCACCAAGAGAACTGCGTGGTTCACAGTTGCATCCCTGGAAACGTCGAAATCAATGCGTGGAAGGCAAACAATACACTGATGACGTCGATGATTTCATGCATATGCAAACATGCAAACATGATTTTCTGAGTTCGCAATGCAAGTTCGACCATTTTCAACCATTTTCAACGATGCATTGAAAATCACATCGTTGATTTCTCTTCTTTCTCTTTCTCTAGCCTTCGGCAACCGTCGAAGACGCCCGATTGATAGTTGCTCCAGGGCTCGCCGTCCACGGAGACAACGACAGGGCCCTACGGCCAGGTGAGAGATTTCCGAACGAAAGAAACACGAGAGCGGGTTCCTATGAAAACACAAAAGTGGAACTCAGTAACTGTAGGAATTGTACTTAGATAGATGGAATTGATATGACGGGACGCAATTTGATATGATGGAAAGTTTGTTGTTTGTTAAGTTTGATTCTATCAATTTGCCTCCTGGATTGCCATCATCAAAGGTTGCAGTTCGTTGATCGGCAGCCTCACGAAGCCTGAGACTTGGAATCAGTGAATCTGTTTCTCCGAATCAACAGATGAAATCCAAGGACTTCATGGTGAGTCTGAAGCTTCAAGAAACACACCCGAACCAACCAATCGACCAATCCATCTCAATTCTTTAGCTGCATCCAAAAAGCTGCTAGCCTTCACAACCTCGGCAAGTCAAGTCACTAACACATGAAAAAACAATGATTTACATCTGGCAATAGGACAGTGTTTATCAAAGTGCCTGGGATTTTCAAATTTGGTGGGGCATTTGACCGGCTTGGAAGTGTCTTGTCATGCCGCTTGAACAGTCTTCAAGAAAGGCTTCTGGTAGGTGTTGGGGTGCCTGTTATTTTTTGTCATATTTGCACTCTCTGCAAATTCAGGAAGTGTTGTCTCTGAAAAAAACTTCTTGGTTTGTGGCATTGAAGCTAATCTCAACAGAGTCCAAGCAGCTGCAGAACGCATTCCTGTTTGGCAACTGCCTGTCGATTCCACATCTCCCCGATAGGAGCTTCTAGCCTGAAACTTGCACAAATGCCCAACAAGAGCCGTATTGATTCTAATCAATGACAATTGAAGTTGAATACAAGTGACATCTTGGTTGAAACGCATACGCAATTTAGACATCTCTGACCTGACAAAGATATGATCTGTAACTTCGCCAATCCAATCCTTGAAATACATCTGCTACTTCAGCCACGGATCGGAAAGACCATGCTGCGAAATGTACTGGAAAGCGAGTTCGCCAGTGGCTCCAGCACATCCGCCATCACCACCTTAACGCACGGTGAGACAACAAAACATGAAATCACGTGAAATCACATGAAATCTCTCAGCAAGACATGGTGGGAGATCTTCATTGATTAAATCCGAAAAGCTGAGAAAGGTCCAGGAGTCCATGAGTCATGTCTTTCGAGAAAGCCTCCCTCCACCTTCAACGCCAAGCGTCCGCAATGCTGAGGATTCTCCACGCAGTCCTTGCAAAAAAACAGAGGAATTCTCAACTTTACAAATGCAGCCAAAACAGAGCTTCTCTGGCTTTCCCCACAAGCACTTCTTATAAACTTCAACTGGGATCAACCCCTTTGAAACACCAGACATTGGGCACAACGTTGGGTACCCGGTGATAAACCCACTGTGTAAGGGCTTGATAAGTCGTGATTCACTCGCCAAACCAACAATGACAGTCAAGCAACCAGCAATTCCTTGTAGGACAACATGTTTGGCGCCTGCTTGTGAGCAATTTCAGCCTCGGAAGTTGAAGGCACGCTGAGTAATTGCTCTACACTTTTTACATCTTAACATAATACCAAATCATACCAAATTCATCATTGCGATATTCCAAGGCAAAGGGAATTGAGCATCCAAATGTTCAGTGAAAATATCTGCATGGAATCTTCATGAAATTCTCTGTGAAGCATTAGAAGCCACCACGTCCGAGTCTAAAGTGTTTGTTTGAAGAAGTTCATAAAGGTGCCTTTGGATGCCTTTGGAATCTCTCGGAGGTGAAGACATAGGAAAGTCTAAACATCCACAAAGATCCGATAAATTTTGGAGAACTATCCAAGAGCTAGTTAGTTACTCGACTCGTCGTGATATGACATGGTCAAATCTTCTGGACACCAAAACCTCCATTGGACAGCGTCCAAAACCTCCAAACCCTGCAGATGCGCGGCGCGCATCTCCAGAGCTCCTGTAGCTGCCACAGCCCAGCAGGACCCGCACGATCCTTGATCGATGAAGTACCTCGGCCGTAGATCCACGTAGGGCTGTAGGGCTTCATGATGCTTCATGCACGGCTGCAATATGTGTTTCCGTTTGGGCAAAAGCAGAAATGATCAGAAATAGACTAAACATGACTAAACCAAACCAAACCAAACCGAACTGTCCTAGGTCGCTATAAATTTCATGACACTGAATCACTGAACATGAAAAAATCTGCCAAGTGTCTTTCCGGTATGGGTCTGCGCAGCCCAGTCGATCGAATCTGCCAGCTCGGAGGTCTGCACTAATGAGGCACTTCTAGTGGTGTTCCACCACCTCACAATGTCGATATCAAATGTCCAGTGTCATGTCTTGGGTTTTGCCAGTAAGATATTTCGATTGGCCATGACACAACGAAGCAATTTCATTCACTTTCAGCATAAATGGAATCGTCGGCTATTGCGACAAACCTGGACCTGGACCTTCAAAACTCGAGTCACGCTCGCCATGCTGTCCGAGTCACGTCCCCATTCGCTTAAAACCTAAGACTCGTCGGAATTCCTCTGGAGTGTGATCCTGAGAAACGATGTCATCGCATGTCTCATGACATGGAACCGCTTGCTCGGAACAGTCCAAAATTTCACCGTAGAATTGCTGACAGTTCATACCAATTTCACAGCAGTCAGTTTCCAGTTGACTTGACTTCCAAACACAACGCTGGAGCACTTTGGCATTCTTGCCAAAGCACCGCAAAACGATTCAGCCCGGCAGTCCAGGAGCCTCACTGCAGAGAAAAAAATTGAGAGAAGTTTGGATATGCCATGTGTTTTTGGGGCCAAACGCATCCAAATGCCAGCTTGACTTGTGACAAACGTCAAGCACCACAAGCACATTTTGCCATGTTGCATAGAAAGATATAGAAAGTGTGGATGGGGTCTATGGCTGACGTTTCTAAGCCTCTATGAGGATCCCAAACCAGATTGAAGCCTCAACTTTGGCAACAGATCGCTTCAAGTCCCACTTTGCTGCCCTAGACACGCTGCGTTTTTCGATTCTGTGCCGACACTTTTGCCACGGAGTGTGCAAAAGCGGCCAAACGCTCAGCTTGAGCGACGCTGTCCCTGGAGCGAGCCACACCTAGCAATTCCCAGAGTCCCACCAGAAAATTGTCCATCCAAGCCAGTCAGATTCGCACGCAAAGTTTCCGGGTAAAACTATGGTAAAACAAGGGTAAACTACAAACCATCTATCTTTTTGCTCACAACAAACATCAACAAACTCTCAAACGCCCACAACATCAACTCCAACTACACGGACTGTTGACCATCCGCCGACCCGTATATTACTGCATTATTGCCTGGAATCCACCTATATTTTTTGCATTCCAAATGCATCAAGAAGCCATGCTTCACCAAGAAGGCTGCCTTCAGTGTGGCAAAGTTCAAACATGGTAATCTGTCAATTTTTTGGCTCCATAGGTCCATAAGTATTTCAGCAATATGCTCAGATGCTCCCTGAACATCAGCTAGGGAGCCATTGCCAATTGCCCCTTCAACAGCACCAACTCTGGATTCAATAGCTGAGGCATGCGAAAGCTTTATCCAATTTGCCGCCAAGATGCATAGGAACGTTCCAAATGAACGGATGACTCCAGAGTATCAGAGGTCCCAACAGATGACCTGCACATGAAATGATGCATGACATCAGCCTCAAAAACCATCAAGCTGATATTGATTAAGGACACGGGAAAATCGTTCCTGGAACCATGCGAGGCGATACATCGAGCCTGAGCTTAGAACAAGCCGCAGTGGCGATGAACAAGGTCAAGAGTTTCATTGAGCAACCTCAGTTGGTCAAGGTGAGAAAAGATGCAAGGCGAAAAGGTTTCTGTTGTAGTTACAGTCTATTCAGAGATAGACTGCGACGTTCACTTCAACTTTTGCTAGGTGGCTGTCTGATCTTGCAGAGCACGAGCGATGGCTGGATCTTCGTTAAACGGGAGAAGAGCTGCTTTCAGCCCTTCCGGGTGATTGCAAGTTTTGCAACCGACTGTGAGCCCCACGGAAAGACCAGGTCGCGAACAAGGTTGCTTCTGGTTTGACTCAAGAGTATTCCTGTTCCCAACTTTGTTCAACATAATTTCAACATAGGTAATTATGTCATTCGACACAATATGGCCACATGAGGAAATCTGACCAAACATGACATGATGATGTCAAAATGATTTTCAAACGGTAGTTTTTTTTTATCCAAGGCACCTTGTGTTTTAAGGCAGGAGCACCCGCTACACTGTTGTAGCACAACACTTAAAGTTGCAACTTTTGAGTTGGACTGGTTTTTCAAGCCAACAGACTCGAAATCAAAATCCTTTACAGAGCTGAGCTTTCCAAAACGCCAATGAAAAGTTAATATCTCGTATAGGTCGCTTATGCAAAGGCCTTTCGAGGGCTTGCATGCACCAAGCCATCCATACCTTTTTGACAACTTATCACAAGCCTTCTTAAGATCAGTGGAGTTTTGAAAGTTACTCAGCTCACAGAGCCGTGACACATCGACACGGGATGTGTGAAAATCAGGTGACACCCACAATGCGGCACCAAAGCCAATGCAGCGCTCCGTGAAAAAACATGATGCTCTTCCCCTATCGTTTCAACTGCCTGTGTTGGAAGATTTCTTTTTACTATGTTGGATATTGCAATGTTGGATGTGACAACCCTCTCGCTCGACACAGAGAGAGTGACCGCCATGGTGCTCCAAGCTGTGTCGCTTGACCAGTGAAAACGATGTGACCCCTTGGGAATTTTGTTCTACAATGTTGACTGCGGCAATCGTGATGGCTCCACTATCTCTGATCAAAACTGAATCAAGAACCACGAGTCGCTGCGGCATTCGTAGATTCACACAATGCCAAGGCAAAAAACTGTCAAATCAACCAGCGAATGAATGACCACCAATCTTTGCTCTTTTGCTCTTTGCCAGTTTGTCCTTTCAGCATGACTTGGCAGCCGTTGTCTTTCCATTCCATGTTACCAACCTCAAGTTACCTAGGTACTTGGATTCCGTTCCTTCCAGTCATCCCGGATTTTCCTGAAACTGACATCTGAAAAAGACAAAACATCAACCCGAAATCTAATATTTCGTATGTCTTCGTGAAATCTTTTTGAATATCTTTGCCAATCAACGCAAAGAAGAATCTCTGGGGCAACACCTTTTTTTTGCAAAGCATACGTACCGTTTGGAGCTCCATTTGGAGCTCAACAGTTGAAGTTCCTGCCGCCTTACAGGTCACCACTGTCTGCCGTGTACCGAGTACCTGCAAAGACAGAATGTGGGACAAATGCTATGGAAGTGTGCGCCTTGCCCTCTTCACTGCAAGCCTGACTAAGAAATGTGTATAAATGTGTAGTCTGAAACTGTGCGCTCAGCAAATCGCAATGTCTTCGCAATGAGACAAGTGTCACAAGATCGATATGAATTCAAGCAAAAAGCAACTCCTATACATCTGAAGTCTCGTAGCATCCACCCCCGAAGGCACCCCATTAATGCAGACTTCTTGATGGGAACATCGTGGCGCCTGTGCCGGGTGCCGCAGTGTAGAAAGTCACTTATTCATGGAGGGTGGGTTAGTTTGTGAGTGGCAAGTTGCTAGCTGTAGTGAAGGCTCACCAAGCGCCAAACATGTTAGAACTCATATCCGAGTCAAACACTGACTTTGCAGGATCTCAAAAAAAATGGATGGGGCTGCGCCGGCTGCACTCAACAAACTGTTGACGTTTTGGATTGGTGATATCTGGCGAGAGTCACCCTTACCATGTCCAAGAATGATAATCTTTGGATGTCTTTGGTATCTTGGCCATGGTTTTGCAGGGCCTGTCCACAGCATTGATGTCTTGAAAGGTGACGATGGGATCCATCTGCAGGCCACTGTGGACCACAAAGACCTGGCGCATGGATTGAGAAGGTTCCAACTGCAGCTGATCGCACCAAAAGGACCCTGAAATACTCAAACTTTAGCGCCATTGGCCCAGAGTGAGTCGTCTCTCATCCAAAATGAGACTTGCTTGGTGAAGTCGAATCAAGACTCTTGACTAGTCTTGACCACATTGACTGCAAAGATTGGATTGAATTTAATATAATTACTAAAGGGATCTAAAGGGGCTCATAGCTGATACCAAAAAATGTATTCATTCATTGATTTCATACTCAGGGCCCTGGCGACTGAAGTCTTGGCCCTGGGCCTCAGGATCGTGTTCCTATCTTTCACTATGTCCCAATGACACAACGACACAACTGGCTTTTGATAAAACCAGCATTGAAAATTCACCCTAAAAACGCCGTTCCATTTCAGGAATGGAGCTTGGAAACAATAGATGACCAGATACAAGAATGATCAAAAATGTATGCCAATCACTCTTTGAAGCTCCACCTCATCAACTAGTATCTCATTCCCCCCTAAGCTGAAAGTTTACTAGTGAATATGGCTTCGATCAAGTACTTGCGTACAAACTAGATGCACTAGAAACATCCACGGATAGCCGTTTCCAAATTTCCAGCTACCATGATCTTGAGGCAACACAAATCAAATACATATCAAGTGTGCTGTGCCGCCAGTGAAGCATGATCTCTCTGTGGTATTGGGTTACATCCGCTCCTTACTCAAGCCAGCACCCAAAACTCCACAGGCCTCACCGGCAAGCTCTGGCATGCAAGAGGCACTATGACGTTGCTTCCGCTTTCTGTGTCCCCTCCTTTTTAAGTGGCTTCTGACACCTCAGCTGTGCAAATGTGACGTGGAACAAGGCGAGGAAACCACACTGACATAAATAGAAATCTTTTTTGCTTGGGTTTACAAACAAATCGGTGTTGGATTTGTCTTGGAAGCTAGCTTGCTAAATGTGGGTCATCAGCACGGAAAAGATAACTTCTGGAAGTTCAGTTGACTACGAGAAGAAATAGTCTCCCACGTTGAAGGATTCAGACGACCCTACAAAAACAAACAGGGATATTTGTTCTGGTGAGCCTCAGGGTTTCAATGGAAGAAGCAACCAAAAAGCCTCCAATCACGATGACAATTTCAGATGAGTCACATTGAAGTATGTCCCAGCGCTTGATTCTGCTCTTTCACTGGCACACACGCACACACACACACACACACACACACACACACCTTGTCTCGGGCAGAAATGATTAGACTGGCTTGTGGGCACAGCTGCTCATCGGAAGTGACGACTCGTTTCCTGGAACGCTTGCAAGTGATCCTTGATGCTTTGAAGGGACGAGAGCTATCGATCGTCAACGAATCAAAGCCGAATAGCTAGCAATGCTTCACAAAGAGCAGCGAGGTCCTGTCGAACTCTATCTGGGTGGAGATAGACGGACACAATATAATATTGGCTGGTTCTGTCAGCAATAAGGGCAATAGCTCTGCCTTGGACCAGGTTGTGGGAGTCCTTTAATACATAACCAGGAGGCACAAGTACAGCAACTCCGCCAAACCAGTGACCACCTGGTGTGGGAGTAGCGAGAGATTCTGCAATTTGCAATCCTGGAATATGTTGCAAAATGTACTTCTTTCTCACTTGCAGACCACTTCGTTTCCTGCAGACAAATTGGACCTTTGGCCAGAGTTTCTTACACTTCCGCATTCTAACATTCCGTTTTGGCTGTTTGGAAGCATGCCAATTGTCCAGGTTCCATGAATACAATACTTTCATCTTGGTAGGAACCGTTTGTTGAATGCTGAGGCGGTAATTAAGGAGAGTATTTTATCGACCAATCGAGCAGAGGAGCGGTCAAGAGAGTGAGAGGCATGCAAGCAGTGCCTCTACCTGCAACTGTCAATATCCAGAAAGGAGCGTACAAGTTCGAGACGAATCTGCGTCATGGTAGGTTAGTCTGAATGACATGAGGCAAGAAGGTCAAGTCACTGAAGAGTAAGGTGTGTCGGGGTCCATTATACCCAAATCTGGAAGTAAAGGCATCTTTAAGCAAAAGCTGAAATACTCTCTTGCTAGAACGGCTGATCCAAGTCTCACAGCTACCAAGAGTACTCATTAATCCAAAAGACTCCTTGAAAGGAGCCAGGTGTCAAGTTTCTTAGGACCAGCTATTCTCACAAGAAAATGTTGGAAGAGCCAAAGAGGCAGTTGAGCATAGTCAAACGGAGATGAGAGCGATTCGAGTGAGTTGAGTGTATCAGCTCCACAGGGGAGATGATAATGAATCAAAAAGGAGGCACCAAGATAATCCATCCTGGTACTGCATTCAACAAGCTTAGCTTCTGGAATAATGTGAATCAAAATCAGATGAGTGTGTAACGGTAAGGATCCAATGTCCTTATAACATTGGCTTTGCCATTCCCATTATCTACACCAACAATGTTGAATATTTTGCGTCATAGTGCCATGCCAAGGGCATTCTCTGATTTCACCTGATGTACTCAGTAGACAACACAAGCAACTGCTGGAAGTGCACGTACGGTTCACAATGCAATGACCAACGTCCACCTGCACTTTCAACATACAGAAAATCCTCGTGGTTGTGGAGTTCACAGTTTGTGTGATGGTGGTATCATGGGAGCACAACCAATCGAAAGGACTTCGCTGTAAGCTGTCGCTCCGAGAAGTGTGAGCAGTGGTTTCCGTGGCGATATTGCACAACCGGTGTTACAAGGAAGACTTGATGTCGAGTTAACCAAAACTGATCAAAGAACTGAGTCTGACATGATGCAACAGTTGCGCACATCAATAAAGATGCTTGCTTGACGTTTGAACGAGTGTTTCTTGCTGTTTACTTTAATGCCTTCCGACCACCTGTAACGGTTGGATTTGGAGCTGACACTCTCCTTAGAATTCTGTGGGGGGACTCGCAACTTCAAAAAGCCCAACCGTCCTTTCGTGACAACTGTTCTCAATGCCTGGTCACGGCTGACATTGACTTAATTCGGTTGACTATTGCGAACTGGTTTCTACTTGGCTCTGATGACTTGTTCTTTCTAGTTTGTTACAGTCCATTGCTGCCACGGTTAACACCAAGTGGCCTGTTGGATACCTACTATAGGTTTGCTAGGGTATAAGCTCTCATGTCTTTTATATTGGGAACCCATTGATTCTGATTGACTATCGTGGCAAGAATTGGCTCTTAACCTTTCAACGTTTGGATAACAGGGCAGCTTCTCAACGACAAGAATGTCAGTGTTCTTGTGCAATTCCCGTCCTTTCTGCTTGATCAATTGGGCTAACTCAGCATAAATGGCATAGGCTTGATTTTGATCAGCTACAAGTGTAGAAGATCCTTTATTTTCACCTTGCATCCATCTTTTGAGAACAGCGTCATTACCAAAAGCAGAGAAAATGAAAGCCGAATGAAAAGAGTTCCCACACATGTCACGGATGAGATGGCTAGAGAGTCTATTTGCATCCTCAACATCATCATAGTCCAATAATTCTCAAGTCCACTAAGTCTAAGAACTTTCTTGGCCGTCAAGATACGAAAGGAAGCTTATAGGTACTACACTCAAACATAGGTAGCAATGGGAGAATAATCTCGTCAAAGTTCGAAGAGATGCAACTACCTCGTTGCAAAGCTTCAATGAAGGTCCTTCAATCATCCAGAAAGAGTGGAGGAACAAAACCTTCCTATGATAGAGCAGGCCTGTTCCCTGTCTGAATGTTACAGTGGTGCCGGAAGGCCTCCTTGCCACTCCAAAAGGAATAGTTCCAAACTAAAGCATGCGGCTGATACAATGTCCAAGACTGACAGATTCCATAATTCATTGTTTTTCTTGTGCGAAGCAAAGGCGCAAAAGTAACCGTTTTTCCACTAATGTCCAAGAGCGGTCCACTGTCTTTAGAGTGCCATGAGTCAATGTTAACGATAGATTCATCATCAGTCATGTTGCGGAAGAAATTACGTTTTTTTTGATTATCATTGGCTCAAAGACAAGATGAAGATTTTCTAAGTTTTCTTGGAGTAAATTCACTATAACTTGTTAAATAATAGCTGCTGCTTCAACTGCATGTTAGAAGATACAAGGAATTGCGGTAAGAAAGACTTGTTGGTGAGATGTGCCACCAGAACGTGCTTATGAGCAGCGCCAAGTGTGAAGGGAACAGTAAGTATGTACAAAACTGCGGTAACCCTGAATAAGGTATTTCCATGAAAATCTCACTTACCAGCGAGAGGGAATTGAAATTCTCGGAGCACTCAGTACCTCCTTTCTACGACAAAGTAATTCCCGCAAGTGGAAAAGTTTTCCTCGTAGTCATTGTAAGCAGTAATCTGCTAGTGTACATCCCAGCCTGCAGATTTGCACTCCTTTTGTCTCTCGCCATCATCAAGTCCATTCCGAGAACTACTTGTGCGAATACTCGTGGAGAAAGGCTTACGGTTGCCATGATGCTGCCAGGTCATCAAGATGCGGATGACTAGCTCAATTTCATGTTGTCACAGAAGAACTTATGGCCCACCCGCTGTACTTTCTCCATCTCTGAGATCTCGCAGCTTCCATACCATGCAGTGGACGGATACGACGCCATAACTATTTACTGGATTCTCGGTCTGTGATCTCACTCGACTTTGGGATTGAATTAATGTTCTTTGCATTCGTTTTTTGCAATGTACCGACCTTGATGGGCACACCAAGGAGACCGGCAAAAAAAATTGTTAAATAAGAAATTAAAGACAGACGAAATACCTGAAGTTTGACGAGTAACGAAGGTGGAATCGGTTTCCTGCATGCTCTTTTTCATTTTTTGTGCGTCTTACACGGTTTCTTCACGATCTAGATTGGTTAAGTTGCTTGCGCTGTAGACCTTTTGTATGTACATTTTGACTTGTGTTTGACAGAAGTTCACAGCCAGTTTTGTGATTCTTTGTCATCAGTGCTTCCTCTTTTTCTACACCCAAAATGACGCAATCTCCGGAATGGATCTCTCGTCTCTGACGCACTCATCCGCGAAGGATTTTTTTCTTTAAAGTTGTTTCATCAATTCGTTTCATTGTTGCAATTGCAGTGATCGGCTTTGCATACCATGGACTGACTGTGAGAAAATAAGTCTTCGTTGGCCACTATATCACGGAATCGCCAACTAGCCCTTGATTTAACCGTCCGAGGAACAGACTCGCATTTTTTGCTTTTACTTGGAAAACGATTTCCAGTAAATTTGCGACTTTTGCTCAGTTTTTGCTGAGGCGACCAACCCGTTGCCATGCAGCAACCAGACAAAAAAAAAAGGGTACTACATCACGAGGTGGCTGCGAGTCCTCGTCGTTGGGCGTTTTGAGCGGGGCCTGTTTGTGTGTGTTTACTGTTAGTATCCAGGTCTTTTACAATTTCATCTTTTCTATCATAGTAAAAGACGATTGCTGACAGGCCATGTCTAGAGCCGCGCAAAAAAAAAGCTTCTATTTAAATATGTTTGTGTTTGTGTTCATGTAAATTTTGGTGTATATGTTTGTGTGGTTTTCGTTAATTTTTTTGGCTTCTTTTTGAATGTTTGTAGGTACCTCTGCATGTATCTGTGCACATGGGTCTGTGTTTGTATGTTTGTTTGTTTGTTTGTTTGTTTTGTTTGTTTCTTTGTTTGTTTGTTTGTTTGTTTTTTTGTTTGTTTTTTTTTTGTTTGTTTTTTGTTTGTTTGTTTGTTTGTTTGTTTGTTTGTTTGTTTTTGTTTGTTTGTTTGTTTGTTTGTTTGTTTGTTTGTTTGTTTGTTTGTTTG
>DF239572.1:0-14343 GCA_000507305.1 Breviolum minutum Mf 1.05b.01
AATAATGGTACATATACCATACATGGATCCTATGGGTCATAGAATCATCTTTGCTCCCCCTACTTTCATACCACCCGGACCCCGCAACCATTTGTAAGCAATCTTAGATTAGACTCTCGCCAAAAACACATTCCTTAACGAGTCTATAACAGCAATAACGAACGTTCGACCCCAACTGAGGCCGCCGCATCCCACGCAACTGCCAGAATAGAAAAGACTCCACTGAGCACTTTCCTGGTGCCCCGAGCTCAAGTACTGTTGATGGAAGAAATCCTCCACCACCTGGGATGGTTAAAACCCTACTAACAATGGGATAATCATCATCCTTGGTGGTGCAGGATTTCAGCCATCAACAGTAGCTCATGATCTTTGTTGTTTGGAAAAAACAGTTTAGCTTCCTGGAAGGTTTTCCAGCAAATTTTGGCCTAATTACGAATGAGGGCCAACCAAATCCCAATTGCTCTCATCGAATCACTGCTAAGACAACGCACCCTACTGGTTAAAGTGTGATAAGTGATGTCTTTCCGATGCTCAACAACAAGGGTTGAAGGTTATGTTTATATCATGATCACTGACCAAAACACTTAGGTAAGAATATTCCACAATGAAAAACATGACCATACAACATGTGACTAAACATGACAGGCGACCATACGTAACCCCGGGACCCCAAGATCCATGAGATCCGAGGTAAAACCGCAAGATCTGAGGCAAAAACCCAACATTCCAGGAACACTCTGACGACTGTGATGGCTTTCGGCTGGTGACTGAAAAACCAATTACTGTAAACAACACCAATTGTTCACACAATTTGATAGTGTCAGCATGCGACATTCTCTCCAAACTGGGTGCACATGACATCGCAAACTCTTGTCTTTCATAAAGGATTATACTAAGTTGAGACCAGGTTGCCAAAATATTCAGCCACGTGAGGAAGATTCCTAATCCCCACATCATGAAACCAACCCCAAGTTGTGATCCTCAAAAAAGTGCGAGTAGAATAAACCTCTTATAGCCAACATAAACGTCAATCATCATCACCAACACTTTCATGAATTTTCTTGTAGATACCAAAAAAAACATCCCTTATTTCAACTGCTGAAAACCCACATCACATGAATTCACATGAAAAAATGGGTTGGTTTTTTCTCACCTTTTTTTATCACCGAAGGAAATCTTTGGATCACCCGTCCCCATCGTGACCGACTCCACCTGGACGCCAAGTCCTTTAGACTTCACCTGCAAATTCTTCAGCACCTGAAGACCGGGTCGACTCCCGGGACGGATGTTTTTTTTGTTTTTTCCGGTCGGAGTTTATATAATTCATATACCTATTGTTCTCCACCTTAATGAAGAGATTAAAAATGACTTTTGCATCTGAAAAAAAAGAGGGTGCATGATAAGGTTATAAAAAGGGAACACACATTAATATTCCAGTAGTTGTTTGTTCTAGATTCTAGGGAGTGTATCCTGGTTGATCTTCTAGGATGTCACAGTTACTTTTGGGGGTAGGGAAACGGAATGATGACCCTTTTGAGCAATCAGGGTTCATGAGCCGCAAAGAAGCTGGGAACATTGTGGTTGAACACTTACTTATAATACAAATATATATATATAATTACTGTGACCAAGGTACTACATTGTACTAAGTTTTGGGGACACTCTAGTGGGAAGTGTCTCAGATTTATATATAATCTGACCTGCGAAAAGTGCCCGAAGAAAACCAAAAAGCAAAGAGGTCAGCGTTGCAGTCATATACATAGGGAACGCAATAGATTTCAGACTGCCGCCTACTCTTGAAACGCATCCGTTTTTTGAATTCAGGTTTTAGGACACTAATTTCAACACAACAAACGGTTTCTGTCAAATGTCCTGTTCAATTGTGAAAGAGAAATGCTGACATGCAACGTGTTGTGGCTTTGACTTTTTCGACTTTTTCTATTACAGCGAATCAACATGTCTTAAGAATGTACCAGTAACATGCATGGGAACTCAAAACCTTCATTTTAAGGGTTATTTCACCCATATTTTGGGGTGTAAAACCTTCATTTTTCCATGGGTTGTTGGGGTCCAAGGGATGTCATGTAGAAAATAACAACGAGTACCGTACCCAGTGCCCTGAAACCTTGGGTGTTTCAAAATGGGCAAAACCCCATTTATGGCTAGTGGGAGCCAGCTACTCGTGAACATCTCACTCACCTAAAATTTCCAAATCATTGAAAAATAAAACAAAGGATTCACCATGTCACTCAACATCAATAAGTTCATTCCAAAAATGGAAAATGATGATGATGATGATGATGATGATGATGATGATGATGATGATGATGTCCCATTGATTTGTTTCCACCATCGGTGCATAGAACCAGTAGACCAATGGACTAACAACAGTGGTTCGGGCAACCGCGCCGTCTCTCCAACAGGAGAGAAAATGTAGCAAAGCCTAGGCCAAGAAA
The DNA here is from genome assembly GCA_000507305.1 of Breviolum minutum Mf 1.05b.01. NCBI lineage: Eukaryota > Dinophyceae > Suessiales > Symbiodiniaceae > Breviolum > Breviolum minutum. The sequence continues at coordinate 2,457 of DF239572.1, forward strand.
AATGTCTTCACTAACTAACCCGCACTATGAGCAAATAGAAAGATGGTATAACGGTATAATCCAATATACTTTCAGAAGCCCATATATGCTTGATACACAATTAACACGAGAACCTGGCTGGTATTGGTGTTAGGAAGCTGACAAATGGGTACCAACAATTCTTAGTAAAGGCTACCAATGTCCACCAGGTGAATACTCGAATACTCTCGTCGAATTGGGCGGCTACCCGGCAAACTAACTCCCTTCAAGTGGCTCTGGCTAGATGCTATGATGAGCCATTCAAATATGGCGATGTTTTTGGGTCCAAAAATATTGAGCCATAGCCATTTGGAATTCATGTGTATCTTGTAAATATATATATATATACACATATAAACAACAATAGACACACATGTATGAATCTAAATATAAATATATATACATTATTTTATATATATAGGAATGAAATTAAATAAATATATCTATGTATACAAAAAACATGTATATATAGTTATATACATGTATAAATATGCAATGATTCCAATGCCAATTCACAGGGGAAGTGTATAAGTTGTATTTTTGTTGCTGGGCTTCCCAGCGCAATCACTGCATGGATGCGGAGACAAATTCCACGGCAGAAAGGCCTTAGGGGAGGCAGCGGTCGGGGTGAGTTCATCCGAGAAAACATGTGCGACATGACAGCTAAAACTGTTGAACACAAAACATGATGATGATGATGATGATGATGATGATGATGATGATGACGATGATGATGATGCTGATGATGATGATGCTGATGATGATGATGATGATGATGATGATGAGATGACGATGATGATGATGATGATGATGATGATGATGATGAGGATGATAATGACGATGACGATGATGATGATGATGATGATGATGATGATGATGATGATGATGATGATGACGAGGNATGACGATGATGATGATGATGATGATGATGATGATGATGATGATGATGATGATGACGATGACGATGATGATGATGATGATGATGCTGATGATGATGATGATGATGAGGATGACGATGATGATGATGATGATGATGATGATGATGATGGTTGATGGTTGATGGTTGATGATGGTTGATGATGATGTTGATGGCAGCAGTGGTGTTTATGATCATGACAATGAGGCCGGTGGTGATCATGATTTGGTGACCCCCATGAACTGGGCAAAACACACACACACACACACATTCTCGTAGTTTCTCAAGACAAAATTTGGTAACTCCTGTCGGGATGTCATTCTGTTGATGGAAGAAATCCCATTCCCAACCACCGGTTGGATGGTGCTAAAACCTCGTGAATCATGGTAAATAAACTATACTTACTATACCTGGTGAAAAAGCAGGATTTTAGCCATCAACAGTTCCCACTTCAATTTCGAAATACTTCTACATTTTGGTGGATTTTTATGGTTTTCATGGTGGGTGGTTGAAAGACGTTTGCCTATTTCCTATTGGGACCCGGTAACTTGCCCTTTCCATGGTGTCCAGCAGCCCAGCTGAGCTGAGGATTCCTCACTTCATCAGCCACTGCGTCACTGCGGCGCGTTCGGTCAGCCGTTGTTCCGCTTGGCAAATGCAGCCTTAGAAGCAGCTGAGATACATGACCCCGTCGCTTTCAATAAGTGCGGTTCCGCCGGATGTCTGAAACATCCAATACTGCAGTACGTATGCTAGTAGCAGCCTTTAAAGTCCATCTTCAAAAATGGTATAATATCAATATTCCAAACGTTGTAAACAGAATTTATACAGAACATCCAATGGCACCTTTGACAACACACATTCCTTTTTTTTTCAATTGCTACCGGCTGCCTTTTCCACCAGGTAACTCTGCAAAGTCTCGGCATCTTTAGGATTGCCTTTGGTTTTGGACATCGATGCCTGAAATTTCGTCAAATCACCGGCCGACATCCCAAGTCGTGGTGTAGCAAGATAACAACACCAACGTCTACTGTGTTACGGGTGAGGTGGTTGGGTTCAAGTCGGGTTCAAAGCAGTTTTTCTCCGAGGTGTTCCAAAAAGGCCATGTAAAATTCATGTTAGAACATGAAAACATGGGATGAGACCACCTACCCAACTCAACATGGCATATTTGTCGTCCGCATTGACGGTTCATCTCACCCACAATTCGCCCATCAACATAAAGTTTGCTCCCCTGAAGTTTGACAAGGCACAGGAAAAAATGATGGTTTGAAGACTTTGCAAAAATACTTCCTGTTTGGGATTATAACCTTTCACAGATCTTTCAAAGGACTACAGTATGTCAAACTTTAGGTTTGTAGTTGCAGAAAACACACGACTTGATGAACTTCATCTCCAATCTCAATCGAGAAACTGGGATCAGAACACAAAATTACCTCAATGACAAACTGTTCAGTTCTGACCATCAACACTTGAATCCGAGACATACAAAAGCATATCAAAAAGTAATCCAAAAAGTTTTGAAAGAAAACATGTATTTCAAGTTCAAGGCTCATAATTGCATTTAAGCTTCAAACGATCAGCTGCTTTATCATTCCTAGTCAGTGTACTCGCCAACAAATTTTTGCAATCTAAAAATACAATCTGAATCTAAGTTCTATTTTCAAGTAAACACTTGCCCCAAAAAGACATCAACGAATTGGTAGGTCCCAACCATTCCACACACACACACAGAAGCATCCAGAATTCTTTCCGAACGCACCTTCATGATATCATGAATTCGTTCCTGCAGGGTTGGATTGGATGATTTGCTTTTGTTTTGCTCAGGATGCAGTTTCACACATGAACATACATGAAACGCACTTTAATTAAAATTAATACAAATGAATGTAGCCATCTGGTTGATTAAGCATCCTGAAAAAAAAAGAAACAAATCCTTATCAAGGTTTGTCGAAATCCTGGTGGAAGCGCGTTACGAGTAGCTTGTTCACCCCGTTCTTGGAACGATCATCTACCCAGGGTATCTGGCAATGGTCTTGATCCCAGGACTTCAGGGATGATAGTGCTTAATCATTCCATCGCATAATCTGTAGGTGGTTTCAACGTCCTTCAAAAACACATACAGTAAGTACGCAAAACACGGAACTTCTCCTAAATAGGGGTGAACATAAGAAAACAAATTGGAAACCACCACTACGTACTTATAGTACAGTATTCAATATGTTGGTAATACAGCTTCATACATTTTGTGGGAGCAAAGCCGCCGTAATGCGTTTAGTTGTTGAAGGTTGATTCAACTATCACCTATGCAGGTCCCCGGAAAATCTGTGGTAAGTCATTCCAAATACCTAAAGAAACAACTGGGGTGATGGTGATTTGTAGGGTTTACCAAGGTCAAAACATGTACAAATCTTCCCCAAGAAATAGTACTTTAATTACTTGGGCCAGTTACAGTATATAGTCGTCTTAGAAAACCTTCTTCGGTCCAAAATTCGCAGTTTAAAATCTCACCTGAGCAGTGGGGGTACTCATGTTGCATCGAATCTCAACTGACACCAAAATCCGATCTTCCAGAACCTTCTGGAAATTCCAAAGGGCTGAGTTTTTTGCACTGCTTTCACGACCCCCACAAAATCATATATCATCTGCTTGCTGCTTCTCATGTCCTCACTCACTTGTTGTTCCAAAAACTCCGTGTCATCATCCACGTCCAGGACACGCATGTGTTGAGCCACCTCACATCGGAGGCTGTGGCCGACTACAACGATAAAGCTAACACATCACTTAGGGACGCTGAAGCTGAACTTCCCAATGATTTTCAAGATTCGGAGGCTCCAAAATCAATTTAAACAAACAAGTCCCTTGTTGTGAATGTCATCATTAATGGTCCCTTGGCAATGTACCTGATTGGTCAAAACATGTCAAAACTCTCACTGGTTTGGGAAATCCGAGTCTCTAGTCTTCAACCTGTTATGTGTAGCTCAGTTCCTGGCAAAACAACATATTTTTCTGCAAGATCCTTTCCCCGCAATTTAGGAAGATCTTGGAACCCAGGAAAATCATGTCATAGGGAATTATTATTTATTACATATCATTCATAGTATCACAATTCAATCAGTTTTTGGCCATCAGAAATGTGCACCTGGTTCACCAAAGAGCTGGTCGATCGCGTCACAAGAGCAACCATCATTTATACATGATCAGTTAATATCATGGTCCATAGTTGTGTGAGAATTGCTGCCTTTGAACCATACTTCAACAAGATTTTGTACATCAACAAAAATCCTGCACTCCCTAAAAAAAGAAAGCCCCTGAAAATGATGGTTTCCAATAGGAATCTCCTTTTCCAGGGGTCTATTTTCAACGGGTATGTTAGTTTCAGGGAGGGTATATCGACAATACTTGCCTGTCCATCAACCGTACCACCTTACAAGAAACATCATCCCAGATAGTAAGTGCTTAGGATCACCCCAAAAAAATATGCCATAAATTAAAACGGCCATGAATGGGTCCAGGGGTCCCTAAAAACCCCAGTTAAGGGGACGTTCCAACGATCACCATGGTTATTAACCACCACGTATCCTGGGATGATCCTCCAAGTACACCCCTCAAGATTTAACCGCTTTTCACATCATTCCCTGGAGGTTATGGTTCAGATCATTTTTCATTTTCCTTTCTTTTCATGGGTGATTTGAGGTGATGATTTGTAGCTTCCAGCCGTCCATCTTCCAGTTGTGTAAAAATTCCCCCCCCGTAAAAAATGATGCGCCGAGGCCACGATGGACGTGGAGCTCATACGCCGGAAGCGGTTGTTCTCACGATGCGCCAATTCACGTTGCACGCCTTCGCGACCTTCACGATGATGGGGGACATGATGTTTGGACGTAGAGGTTTGGGGGAAACCCCCCAAGAAAAAAAATAGCATTCCTTTTTTTACAGGCATATGTGTGTGGATAAATCAAAAAAAAAGGTACATATATACATATATGTATATAAATACATAAACATATAAATCCATACTGTGTAAAAGTAAAGATATACTTAAATATATCACAGGTAGGGATAGGTACTGCGGTGCGAACCATGTACTAATTTAAATATAATGCAAGTGGGCCAACTGGGCCATGCTGGGTAGAGTTGTTCTTGCTTCATTGTCTTAAGATGGCGGATTGATAAATATCAACAACACAAAGTTGCTAAGCATACCTTCGAGACCAACAAAAAAGCAAACACAAAGCACCTAAACATTGAATTTGGGATGGGATGAGCTTCCTTCTTGAGTTTTTTTGAAAACACGGGTGCCATGGCAAGAGGAGCCTTTTTAGGGAGGACCAAGGGCCACAAAAAAAATCTGTTTTCAAGCTCGGGGTGGAGGGGTCATCATCATCACATCTTTACTTTGATATTCAAACAGAGAAACGTCAACAAAAACAATACCCTCCCGAAGTTTAACATAGCCCCTGAAAAATGATAGTTGGAAGACTACTCTCCTTTTGGGATGGTATATTTTCAGGGGCTATGTTAAACTTCCAGGGGGGAAGCCGTAAATCATTTAGAATCGCTTCCTCATAGCTGGAGCAAATACATGTCCCCCAACTGTGGTGATCTTTCGCCAATTTGTTCCAATTTCACCACTCCAGAAAAACAGAGGCGTCCATCCAACTGATGATAAAAATCGATGGTAGAAAAGATTTGAGGCGAAAGTTAATCCAGTTTGAGCATTATTAGAGCTGCGATATGTTTGTTAAGAAGGTAAATTTGTATGTGTTGTTCTTTCCGAAACATACCCATGAACTTCTAAATATGCTTGCTTTTGGTATACCATGTGATAGTAGGTATATAGTATATCAATTGTAGTAGATGCACAAACTACCAAAGTATCATTTTGATTCATTTTGTACACTAATCTGCTGGTCTGTCTTTGCCTGTAAGGGTTTAACAAAAAGGTGGATTTGGACCAGGCAAATCCAGCAGAGTCACTGAAAAGAAATCCCAACTACACTTGGACAAGGTGAGGGTTCGGAGTACCTGAAGGGGTCTTGCCATAATCACTTGAAACAATCCTTACAAAACTTGGAGAAACTACCAGATCACCAAGGGACAATAGCTACCTGTCAATCTTCCCATGGTAACGGTTGGTGCTTATGGTTTTTCCCCCGCCTTTACCAACTGCCTCTTGAGGAAATTTCGGTGACAGGTGACACAAATTCATCAGCTTAGAACTTACCCCACACAACATGTATGTTCCAAAAACAAAGATATGTTAGGCATCAAATCTCTATGATATATCAAGACATTGAATATGATATATTATGATATAACATTATTAATTACATATTTATGTATAAACAGAATACAGTACAGTATACTATATTCACTACCTCACCAACCTGATTTGATTCAACACCAAAATTGGGAGGATTCTCCTTTTACAAAACGACTTCTACAAAAGGATCATGGAACACAAATTTCTGTCAGCACCCCTCGGATCCAAGGTGATACCTGCCACTTGCGCCCACAAATGATTCTTCACACCGGTATCCTTCGCCTCACAAACAGACACAAAAAATTCGAACGAGTCATGAACGAGTTCTATATTGTTGATGGACAGTAGTTGGCAAAACCAAGGTGATATGGAGAATAGATGGGTGATTTGATTTCAAATTCAACGCCAAATTCAAGTCCATTTTGGGAGGCTTTGCCTACCGAACCATCTTTTGGGATGACAATATTCCAGTTCAAGCATCCCACGTGGTGCCGGATTTCTTCCAGAAGCAGTATTAAACCTATACAATCCTCTAGAAGACCAGGCTGGACAAAAAGTTTCTGGCATCAGAACCCTGTTTGCCTACTCAACCGCGAGCTCAACTGTCTTGTTTAGGGTAAAGTTCACATCACTCATGTGCTGGGCAACTGTTGTATTTTTGGGGTCTTCTGCCTTTAGCTGCTTTAGCCATCTTCAAATTTGAGAAATTATATATAGAAATGAGCGACCAAAAAACCCACCAACGCCACACCAAATCCATACCGTGACACCAACAAATACTGATTGAATTCAACTATATACACTGGGCTTCCACCACCGTTAAAATAATGGTTGACCCAATTTCGATGATTAAAACCCTTAGGTAAGCAATGGTGGTTATATTAACACCCATTGTTTTAATGGCGGTTGGAATCCCAGGGTCTAACTATTCTTGACGGGTCTTGGAGGTTTTTTGTTTCGTACAAGTAATTTTCCTTCCAACCGAGGTGTTTGCTGTAGACCCCTGAAACCTACCCCCCCGAGGCACAAAACCTCCCCCATTCACGTGCAATGCAAACATGTCGTGGTGTCCTTAAAGTGCGTCAACGCCAAGTGATACGCCTGCGGGCAATGAAACGGTGGCCGGTTGACATGTTTGGCCAATCTGGCATGCGGCATGGCAAGAAAATCTGGAAAAAAATATCATAGTTGCAGCGACAGATTGAGGAGGATGATCTAGATTGATGGCATGAAGACATAGGTAGTACAAACACGTACAAACTATCTATTGATATTTACACACTTTGCCACTTGCTCCGGGACAAGATATGCGGGACAATTTTTCCCAACGCACCTATTAAAACTTAAATACTTTTTTCCACACTTCCAGGAACTCTCAAGTTTTTTTGGATTTGGATCCATTTGGCAGCAAACAGTTCTGCTGCTCACCAACAAAAATGCTGACAGCATGAAACTATACTGGGTGCTTCGGCTGAGTGTACAGAGAACAAGGCCGACAAAACACCCCAAAACCATCACATCCCTCACATTGAACCTGAAACCGGCTGGAAAAAAACAACATTTTTTTTGGCTGGGGATACTATCCCAAACACTCAATGCATGGAATACACTGGCCGGACAAAAGTTATGCTTCTTGAGTCGTCCTACTGCAAAACCCTTTCCCCCTAGAACCCTTTAAGTCAACATGAAGTCAACATGATTCCGGTCAATTTCCACCCGGGAAAAGCTTTTTAGTTTATTAAATTTAAAACCGGGTGAATATTGACCGTGCCACACCTGCCATGCAAAATGGACATGATAATTCGATCCGGCACAGACCAAGTCATGACTCAAACCTTCAACAAGCGCAAACTTTCTTCCTGTTGAAGTGTGACTTTTGCGTTTTTCTTGGTGCCCAGAGCTCTCCAAATTTTGCCTCAAATCAACGCAACACCTGTGGCTGAGTATATCCACCTGAACAGCGCCTAGTGTCAATGCAACACCTGTTCCGTAACGCACTGGCCGGACAAAAGTTATGCTTCTTGAGTCGTCCTACTGCAAAACCCTTTCCCCCTAGAACCCTTTAAGTCAACATGAAGTCAACATGATTCCGGTCAATTTCCACCCGGGAAAAGCTTTTTAGTTTATTAAATTTAAAACCGGGTGAATATTGACCGTGCCACACCTGCCATGCAAAATGGACATGATAATTCGATCCGGCACAGACCAAGTCATGACTCAAACCTTCAACAAGCGCAAACTTTCTTCCTGTTGAAGTATTTAACTACATTCACCATAAAATTGACCAATTGTAAGTAAATATACCATACATGGAGTGTCTGGGTACATAATAGTTGGTATTCCAACTTTGCGCATTTTTTTCCAGAACTTGCTGCCCGGGATTGGGGGCGATACTCCTTATCTAACCAATCTTTGATTCAATGGATAGTTGCACACCATTGCAATATGGTTTGCAAGTGCAAATTGATGCCATGCCACATGATGCCACAATTGAGTCACAAGAACTCAACCAACACAGCATGAACGTTGAACATGACTGGAAGGTACTGGGATGTCCTGCTGGTACTTAGTAAATGGATTAAAACCCCTATATAAGTGGGTTGTAAGTCTCGTAAGTAGGTCGTAGACCAACTTACTAACTAGTTACGATCACTTCCATGGACACCCTAGTAGTAGGTGCAGTGAGTCTTTCAAATCACGGGAGTGGCAGTAATTCATTCAAACAGAAGATTTTGCTAGTGTTACCTGCCTACGTTACATCCTCAACCGTGCGTTTGAATTTTCAAAGTAACCATCAAAACCTTCAAATCCAAAGCATTTTCTGCAGAAACAAATCACATTTAAAGACACCAGTGCCACCATTAGCATGCACCTCCAGCAAATTTTCACGCCAAATGATGAAGGGAAAGGTGGCTTTGGTAGCAGCCTTTGCCATCTGCCAATATTGAGGCTCCTTTGCAAACCGCGAAGTGTTCGGCAATTGGATCGAGTGATAAAGGTTTTTTTGTGATTGCTGTGGCATGTAGAAAACGCAAATGAAACAAATACTGTATGTTTCATCTGAAAAATATTAGTCAAAATGGTAATTCTTCCCCAAATAGGGGTGAACATAAAAAAATCTTTGAAACCACCACCTAGTTTAGGGTTTGCATCGGATTCTGCAAAAGATGGTCTCATCACATCATGTCTATTGTGTCGAATGATGCTGATATATGATGATCTAACCCATAGCATCCACTGGATAGATCTCATGTTGTACGAAACACAAGCACATCATACAATAATCATCCATACGCATGTTCGATTGAGACTTCAATCTGCGTGGTAAACCATTTGAAAAAGTCTTCAGATGGTTTGGAAACGAACCATTTCAATGGAAAATCCTGGTTTAGATAGGATAGCATCTATAAACGTAGTGGATTTATCTTTGCTACCCTTGGATCGTGGCACGATCAACCCATCAGTTGGTGATGGCCCACAAATCAACCAAATCCAAACTGAACTCACCAAATTTTATCCATTAAAAGCCGGATAATCTCTTCAAGCTTACTTATGCGACTTGTCGATTGGAACAAAAAGGTACTGTTAAATAACTGTATTTTTAACAATTGTCACCCAAATTAGGTGATATCATTCATGATCATCATCATCCCAAAACCATTGAAATACCCAAAGTAACAAATCCCCAAGTCATCTCACCCAAGAAGTGACAAATCGCCAAGGGTCTGGAAGTTCCAAAGCATGGTCGACGGCCGAATAAAAGGCTTCCAACAACATCTGTGGTGAGTCCGCATTTTGCTGCCGAAAGTAGACCCCCGGCATCTTGCCCAAACCTCCAATGGCACAACCCACTGATGGAACTGCCAATAAGCCGAACTCCACATCAACATAACCTCAACTCCGCAAACAGCTTTTTGGCGGTTGAACAGTGGCTTTTTTGGTGGAAGACAACAAGATAGATCTACCCAATGGTAAAGAAAACAGAGCAAAACATTGCAGTCAAGTCAAAAATATTGCGTTTTAATGTAATCTTATATATTGAACACATGGTTCACAGCATTCTTGCCATGTTCAAAGTCTTATGTATACAGGAAGGTCTGGTGCCCTGGAGTGATGGTTGTTGCAATGGGCTCTTGTGATTCACTCATTGTTTTGACAAGTTTTGTTGCTAGTCAGATGAACCACTGAGGAATCTTTACACTTGGTCAAATCATCATATTTCATCAATATGAGAAAAACACCTTGTTGGATGCCTTTTTAGGTGACGTCACCAAAACGTCAGCAGAATTAATTCACCTAATGACTTTGTTAACAAAAAGTTGGAATATATTTACAAACAAATTTCAACATGCACCACGATCAAAAACAAGTTGGTGGTTGAACCACCCATCCAAGACCTATGCAACCATCAAATTGGATGAACATTTTCCCCAGAAAATCGCGGTGAACATTAAAACATATTTGAAACCAATACCTATACCTATAGGTAGTTTTACGCTCCTAAAATCCAACATATCCCACCCATGAAAGAGAAAAATCCTCAGGATAGATCGTTCCCAGTGAGGCGTTTCCTACCTCACCACGATCAAATTCTGGAAGGCTTCGAGGTAATCGAGTCTTGATTTCTTCAGAAAGGACTCCTAGATTTTGCATTTTCTTCACGAAAAGTTGGGTTGGAACAAGTAAAACTATATAGTTGGCATGTACTTATTGATCCATATATTCCCGAATGTCCCCTTTGCAATCGACTATCCAAAAACAAATTTCATGAATAATGGTCAAGAAGTCAAGGAATCTCATGTTAGAATTCGATATCCAACCTCAACAGAAGACAAACCTGAAGTCTCTCCCTCTCTTGCGATTTGATGGGGATTCGAGACACCAAAGGGTTCTGAACATGAAGGTGTCAGGCATAGATGGGCTCCACGTCGTAACTCGTTGGGCAAACGAAAGAATTCGGTGCACACGAACAAACGACCTGGAAGTTGGGGCAGACGATCGGCCGTTTGGCTTCACTGAATATAGAGTTCCCAATAATCATGAAGGAAACACAACAGTTTTCATTCAGTAGAGATCTGGATGAAGTTTGGTGAACATAGACAATTATTTCACCAAACTGAACTATGTGATTTTGGGAAGGATTTCTCCTTCTGAAGCAAACTTTGGTGTATTTTTTGTCACCAAACGTTGACATAATCTTTCTCACACCCACATGATATGAGTTTCGAACATGGCGTTTTTCGTTTGCCTAAATCAATGACATGCTCAGAAATGGATGGTGTTGATTTCTCTTTATTTGTAATTTTGAAAGACACTTTTGAAACCTGAAACCTACATAAATCTGTGATGCACAATGTTGACAAACATGAGTATATATATTTTTGTCACCTTAGATACCAAACGAGCATCTCCGGGAAAGTCACCAGTTCCCCGCGTAGAATCGCTATGATAATTTGGGATGCTCCCCCATCATGTAGCAGCAGAAATTGAAAGTGCTTACAGAGATTCCCTACTTAAAAGCAACAATAATCCTGGTGGTGACTGGAATACTGGGGTTTCGCATACTAATTTCTTTGCGGCAACTTAGCATATCTTGAATCAAACAAACATATCACATGAATCAACCAATGAGTAAACACCCAGGTTATCTTTGGAAGGATGCTCTCCCCCCCCCCCCTAAAACGTTT
>DF239572.1:14592-72547 GCA_000507305.1 Breviolum minutum Mf 1.05b.01
AACCGTTTAAAAAAAAAACATCCCCCCAAAACTCCCAAACGCTGCCTCTAAAGAGTGGCATCAGAGGCGCCAGCAACTCTTGAGCATACAAACCAAATGCATCATCCGGTGGACCTGGAACTTGGATATCCCGTCCCGGCCGGGCCGGAAGGTTAGGATGGATCAATGGGGAAGTGGATGGATCAATGGGTTATATATTTCAAGCTACTAGCTATGTCCCCGCAATACATTCCAAGTTACTAGGATGTTGCAGGAAGTTAGGATCAATGGTTAGGATCAATGTGTTATTTTCACCTAGTTATACATGGGGGATTCATTGGGATGAAATAACCTACTGATCCTTACCATTGATCCCAACTTCCTGGGACATCCAAGCAGAACATGTTTTTTTGTCGATCACTGTCAAAAAACCTCACTGGGAGAATACCCTATAATAATAGCTAGTGTTCCTGGGGGTTCTTCCGCCAAAAAAAGTTTTCAAAACAGCCTCGCTAATCTAATAGGTGGAACATCTTATTTCATCAAGCAAGGCATGTCTCTTTTGGGGAATGTATTGTAGCCCCAACCACCATCTAAGGATCTTTTCACTTCAATTCAAACACAAATCCAGCCAAACCGTTAAACAAATAAACCCATCAGGTCTATGGGGTATTTTGAAAGTTTGTATCTGTATAAGCCGTGTAGATCCATGTCCTCAATTGTTTGGGCTTACAATAACTCTTCAAAGTATTTCTGCTGCAGTAGTCCAGCTCGGAACAATAGAAGACCCGAAGCCATTAGATACCCTCAAAATATCCCACAATAGAATTGCCTCGAATCTAACTTTGCTATACATGTGAGGTATTCCTACAAAACAAGATCCTATAGTGGCTATTCGAATTATTGAATCACAAGTGTTTATGATCAAAATCCTGAAAACTTCAGCTTCTACTGGCATTGGATGGGGAAAATGAACATAATTCCAAGGCATACTGTTGCTGGATGAAATCTGGCTAAGAAGCTGGTAGGTAGTCTAGTTGATTCTAATATTTACATGGTTTTAGAATACCCCACTCCAATAGCATAGACGGGTTGTGATTTGGATTTTCTAATTAGACACCTTGGGGGGTGCGCCATCTAGAAAATCAGAAACCTACCCAAAAGCATATCTAAAAAACATCACTCGAAAATCCAATGTCCAACCCACTTGTTCTGGTGCACCATTGCCAACACTCAATAACATTCATCTCTAGAAAAATCAAATCCAATAAGTTTTACACATGCATGAATTCAAAAAAAAAAAACATTTTCTAGAGGCCAGCCGGGTGATGATGTTCCAGCAAAAACAGGTTGGGCGTTTGATTTTCTAGTGACCCGTGAGAACAGGTTGGGCGGCTTGGGATTCTCTAAAGGAAATCCTCAAAGTTTGTGATTTTTAGAGGAAGCTTTTTTTACTAGAAATTGAGTTTTCCTTTGAAATACCGCCAGACACCTTCTATAGAAAATCACAAACCTGCAAAACACCGGAAAAAACACAAGGCCCGTTTAAATCATTTGAGCCAAAAAAAAACATCCTACTTTCCATTGTACTGGTTGGTTAATAGGGATCCTTATAATGGTTGAATATAATTCCTATATACCAGGGTAGTATAATGCCCTATATACCCTGAACAACCAGTTTTTTTTTTCGTGGCTCATTTAAGTGAACTCTTCACCGGCATCCTTTTTTCGGTTCACCCGGTTTAACCACGGAGGACCTGCGAGAACCATCTGTACCTCACGACGACTTCTCAAGATGTCCTGGAAAACCAAGGAAAACGACCCCGTTTCTGTCGGTATCCACATGTGCCTGAGTATGTTCTTTAAATAGTAAGTCACACATGACTATGTAGTGATATGGTGTACAATGTGTAGATGTATGATATTTGTTTTCAAACATTTAGAATCTAAATATGATAAAAAGGACTAATCTAGGACAGCATTCTATGGTTTCATTCCCGACTAGAATTGCAGTGCCACCCTGGCTATGGTGCGGGTGCGTAGTAGTACTATACTACTCACTACTCTTAGTACTACCACTAGTTCTACCTATGCTGGTAGTACTAGTACCCGAAAAAAAAACAAAAAAAAAAACAAAAACAACTATAGTCGCAATGATACCAATACTGGCACTAGTACTATTTGTACGAGTGCGAGGAATCCTCGCGCCATGCGCCCGAGTGTGGGGGTCCATACCAGTGAGGGACCAGGAACGTGGCGTGTGAAGTATCTTCTATCAATGGCAGAACCGTTTGTTTTCAACTGAAATGATTGGATCTCTTCCTGGCCAAATCTACACTCTTATGTATAACAACATCTATGTATCTGTTCTTCCTTCATCAAATACACAGTATTTCTTAGTGGTTCCAGGTGGTTCCCGTTCAACACGTGACCCATGACATTTTGAAGATTCGGATTGAAGATCCACCAAAAACACATATCAAAACCTTAGCATCCACACCACATCTTTCGACATCTTAGGTGTTTTCCTTGACACCCCACCCCTAAATCCCCTCCACCCCCCCGGGGAACCAACGTCGTCTCCTGTGTCAACATGGCAATGTGATCCACACCTTTTTGCTTCACCCAGCGACCAATAAAGATCAAGATCTTAGCACCTGGATCCTCACATCGGCATGGAGAAACGACATGAACAATTCCACGGGGATTTCGACATTACCGTTTCAGGGATGTCAATATTGAATCCTTGTTGCAAACAAATTGGTGGAACATTCAACCTTTCATGTTCCAAATCAACCATGCACCCAGGTTTTTGTTTGCATATTTCCATTGAGTGGCTAAAGTGCAGCTGCCCAAACGTCCATGTTTTAGTGTCGTTCTGAGAGGAGTTCTGCCGGAATGATGTTACCATGATTTTTTGCTTGGCATATTCTGACAAATGGAATTACATCCCAAGCCCTGGAGTAACCAAAGCATGTTTTGGTATGGTGATACGAATCACCTGGAATCCACTTTGCAAAAACCTGAATACAGCAATGCCATGGGTACAACTCCAAAGCCTACAAGATCCTATGAGTACCTTGTGTTTTCAGGCAAGCGGCAAGCGTTATTGGATCAGGGATGACCAGGGTGACTTACTTGATTTCCTTGTAACCAAAAACTAAATATCTAACATGAAAACTGAACAAGGTTGGAACAAATTATATCAGAAATAAGGGCAATACTTTAAAGGGAAACTGTTGATTGTCACCGTCGATCATGTGAGAAAACGAATCCCTGGCACCGAATCCGTAAATTTCCAAACACGTCTGTCTCCCTTCTTCACCTCCCCAGTCAAAACAAGACGTTTCATATATGTATATATATGTATATATATATAGGCAAGACTTGTTTTTCAGCTCCAGTTGTTTCACATGCCATTACCCCGTTAGTTTTTTTTTTTTTGGCAGCATCTGCATGGACGTGTTCGTTTCGTTTCAACCGAGAAACCTGATCCAGTTCGCAGTAGTTCTGTAAAGCCGCTTTGGCTTCAAAACGCATCTTGCGTAGCTTTTCGATGCCTGGTTAACATGATCGAAATTTGGGTGAAGTTTTTCACCAAAGGTGCTGTGTTTACTGCTTGCTACGGATGTAAGTGTTATTTTTTTTGGATTGGAGGTCTCAAAATTGGATTGGAGGTTTCAAAGTTACCTGGTGAACTTGAGAATTTGAAGAAAAGAAAACTGAAAGTCATAAACATTTGATCATTTGATGCATGGTTTTCAAAGGAGACATATATGGTTCAGTTCAACGTTGGTGGATACCTACACTTCAAACAAGAAAAAGTAATATCTTCGGATTTCTTTAGATCCTGTACTAGACTTTTCAATCCTGTACATTGGATTCATCTTGGGATGATTCCCTTACCTTACCACAACAGCACCATGTCACATAAATAAACTCAGAGATTTAAAGATTGTAAAACACCTAAATATTTAGCTTGTGACCGACCCCATGAATCCAACCTTTACTACATGAACTGGATAGTGCTCAACCCCCAAGCAGTTGCTCATTTTCTCGTCATGTCGTAAGGAAAATGGTCATGCCTTTGCTGCGTGTTTTACGGGATTTGATTTGCAAGGTGGGTCCCTACTATAATTATAAACGGAGTCATAAGCCTTATAAATGGCCTTATAAATGGGTAACTGGGGTTATAACCCTACTTTCCCCATAGCTCCATTAATAATCATTTAGAACTAGGCTCGGTGGTCCCACCTTGTGGTTCCTAATCTTTAATGGCTGCATCCATCGATGCCTGAAGCTCCTTGATCTTCTGCAGGGTCAGTGGCATTGTCCAAAGCCAAGATTTCAGGTAGCCCACGGAAGAGCATTCGTTCTCCTTCAGCAGACTTTAGGCTTGCAAAAAAGATCTCTAGAAAAACAACAAGTGTGTATCCTGTGGATTTCCTACTTGAGATTTTGTAAAGCAAAAATAGGAAGAGCCATGGTACATACTCTACCAGGTTGTAATCCTCAAATAATTTGTGTCGAATTGATGTTGATTCCCATACTTAGAGTAATTGTCACGATGTCTTTGGGGCTCCTGAGGATGTCTAGATTCCAACAATGGATGGACCAAAATCCCCTGAAACAAGGGCTAATACACTTTTAGTTGGTGGTTGAACCACCCCATTGAAAAATATTTTCGTCAAAATGGATTCATCTTCCCTAAAGTTCGGGATGAACATCAACAACTCTTTGGAACCACGACATAGACTTACTCAACTACCATTTGAAGACACCACACGGTGGGGACCCGTGGATATAATTGTCCCTCATAGTTTCTCCCTCAAACTCTTCAGCCAACCCTGGGGGGGCAGCAGTAAATTCATCATCCAAGCCATACTTGCAGTATGCATTGGGGTGAGTGGTTTTGTGTCACGCCAGAGAAATCCAATGATTGCCAAATAAGAAATCCAATGATTGCCACAATAACTTGACATAAATTTTGTTGAAGAATCTGGGTGAAAAAAAATGAACAAAAAAAACGCCATGATTTTGCACTAACCTTGAAAATGCAATGCCTGGAAACAAAGAGCCGTTTTTTTTGGAGGATTGATTCGCCCCATCACTAGACCTTCAACGAACTACCGAGACGTTTCGACATGTCATCCCCCTGGTCGAAGTTGGATCTGCAAGAAGGTTATAGGAAATGAAACCAGCAGCCGTCATTATCGTTAGCAAACCCCAAATGAAATGCATAAAATGAAGGGGGCACATAAACCCGCCGAAAATATCCGAAAATGACCAAAGATTTGCATTGTTTAAAATTTAATCCCCCAACTGTTGGGGATTCTAAAGAATGATCCCTGGTGAAAATAGTAGGTAAAAAAAAACGACAGTTTGTCATTGGCATCATTGTAGAGCAAAACAGTTACCTCACATCATGTGATGTCAAGAAACGTTTCAGATCCGCCGCATAGTTGGCTGACACGGCGCATACACCATGACCCCCCTGGAGCTCTTTGATATAGGCAATGCCGGCCTGCCACAAACGGAGGGGAATAAATGGATCCAATACCCATACTATCCACTTCTGCATAATCTCACTCTCCCAAAAACAACTCACCACAAAAAAAACAAATGAACAAAAGAGACACCTGCCCCAGTCCAATACTAGTTGTTAAGCAGGGATCCCCACAAGGGGCTATAATAAAGGGCAATAATCATAATCCCCAAATGTAACTCAACCAACATGTTTTTTTCTCCCTTGAATGTCTAAACCTGGCATTCCATTGCTGGCAGATCAATGGCTAAATGAGCATCAATTTTATATTCATGTTATACACATATTTTATCCTTTTCGCATCCCTAGGTGTTTCTTCATCCCAAGGGTTGGCCAGATTTACAGCACCAACTATCCCATCACCGGCAGAATCCCATCCACCATGGTCACCATCCCATGACCTTCAACATGTTGAAACGTCCCTCGAACATCACGTACTTCCGAATGGCGCGAATCTTTAAGTTAAAGACCAAACCTCGTCGAAAACCCAGCGAAAAACGACCAGTTTTTGACGCCGGAAAACATCGATGATGATTCGAGGTTTTTTCCCCTTACCAAGGCAAGTCAGGCATTGAATTGCTGTGGGATGCTTTGTGATTAGCTGGTGATTTTTTCACACACGCACACAAAAAATGTAAGGTTGCAGATTGGGGGACCAAAGAAGGCCTGACGTATAAAAAAAACATATCACATTGGCTGAGCATTGGTTGGTGTCAAAGAAAAATCTTGCTTGGATTGCCTTGCGTCATCTGTCACCTACAGTAAATCCCTTGAACGATAAACATCGTGACATTCTATGGTTCTACCGAAATCGCACAAAGACATGCAGGGCATTCCGTTTAAAGCTTTGTGAAAAAGATGTCAAATCAGAGCTGCTTCATGGAGGTGCCTCCAAAATTCGACCTAAAAAGACATTATATACATATGGGTGTTTCGAAAAATAGGGATACCCCAAAATGGATGGTTTATAATGCAAACCCCTATTAAAATGGATGATTGGGGGTACCACTATTTTCGGAAACATCCATATACATATTATATACAGTCCCTGTTGGAATCAAACATGTCCAAGACATAGTAGGCAAGATAAATCTACTTTGGATGGTGCGAAAAAAGCCTTGTCAATCATGTCCAAGGTGTTGGGTTATCGGTCAAGCACGGCAGCCTGCGACATTCCAGGGTCATCCAACGGGATGTTCTGCATTCTTAAATGAGATGAACATGTGTTGGCAGTAATGCTGGTGATGGCAGCAATGATGATGAGGAGGAGCATGATGATGATGACGTTGACGTTGTTGATTATGATGATGATGATGATGATGATGATGATGATGATGATGATGATGATGATGTTGATGATGATGGTGATGAGGAGGATTATGACAAAATGAAAGTGGTCCTTGCCCATAATGATCATGCTGACAATAACGACTTGTTACTGAAAAAAGCAGCAGTTTGCCTCCCATATCTTCCAAGCAGCTCAAACGTCGCATGGGAGGTGTCGTTTTCCAGAAGCGGTCATTGATAAAGTCCGTTTCAATAACGCCTCGATGGTCGATGGCCGATAGATGTGGCAGGTTGGGACACACAAAGAATGTGCACCTCCATTATGGTTGGCTTTCACCAGGATGAAGTTGACATAAGTTAACGTATACAATCGTATACAGCTGTCAAAATGTTTTGTTCTTGGGTGGGAGAAAAAAGCTATCGTGGTTCAACATCATGATTTCTCATCACAAAAACATTTTCTTGCAGTTGAACTTCTCATCAGGGACCTGTCAACCCGAAATCTATATACTTCCAAGTACGTAGACTGACTTTTTGTGGGTTTTACGTACAGTACCCTCCGCCAATAAAAGACAATATTTCCAGATATTTCCAGTCTTTTTCATAAACCCAAGTACATGCTGATTTCTGCCTGAACATTTTCAAGGTATATAGTAAATTCAGATTTCCATTCAGTGGACCTCAGTACTCAAAACCCTAATCCCTTTAGCAAGTGGATATTTCATCCCCTAACCCCAACCAACAGGAGTTTTGATTCAGTAGACCTCATTTTGCTCCCTGAAACACACCCGTAGCTGACTTAGCTCCCAAACCCATGTAGTCTGCATTGTGCAACACCAGAATCATTGGGATTGGCTTGTCCTGGCGAAGCCGGGCGGCTATCCCGATTGAAAAAGATACAGTAATAAAGGTGTAACAGTCGTTCGTAGTAGACAAATGCAATATATATATATATAGTTGACAAATGCATAAACATACTAAAAATTAAAACAACAAAACCTAAGTCAAAGCTAACATGCCATTTCATTTTAGCTTCCACCATCTTTCCTTTGGGAAACCTGCCATCCCTATCACCCTTCTTTGCCTGCAAATAGAGTGGTGCCAGTGCTGCGTGATAATCCATGCAGTGATACAAATCAGGCTCCAACATCCTGCAGCCAAAAAAATCCGTTCAGGAATGCGTACTTAGGACGACCCTAATCTAGTTGGTGGTTTCTAGAGCAGTTGGAACCCATCTGAAAAATATGCTCGTCAAATTGGATCATTTCCCCAGGTATCGGGGTGAACATTCAAAAATATTTGAGTTGCCACCACCTAAGAATTCATGTAGGAATGATGCTTCTGAACCCCAAAAAAACAAAGCCTTGCTTCCGGAGAGGGTTACTTGTGCGAACGGGGCAAGTTACCTGAGTCATGATTTTGTGGGGAGGGGAATGGGAAGTGTTGTCTGTTGAAAAACACATTGAGGAATAAAAACTGCACATCCACACTCCTTTTACCGTTTCACTCCTAAAAAGGATTGTCTTTCCAATCATCCATGTTTTAGGAGCAATGCCATTTCTTGGGAGCGTAGGTAGTGCCGAAGATCATCGTTCCGTGGAAAACTATGAAGTTCCGTGGGACTTTTGCAGCCTTCGCAAAAGGCCATTGTTGATTGTCAATCGCACAAAGATTTGTCAACTCAGTGATAAATGTGAAATCATACCACATGCAACTATCGTACGAAAATCACCTCCATCAAATCACGCGCAGTACAAACCAGTAATAACTGATGCTACACATCTACATGCGTTTTGGGAAGCCCATGCCGCCATGCACCAGTTGATGTTCGAAACATCAACATAGCTGCACCGGCCGTTGATGTTCGTTCAAAGTCGTCCCGAAAAGTTCACCGTTCGTGTTTTGAACATGAAATCCCAATTGGTTCACCCGATGAAGTGTTACCTTCCAGAAACCGAGCACCCAAAATACTGGTTGGACTGATGGTTCAGAAATCCCTAACTAACCACCGTTTGAATGTATAAAACCTTGCCAAACAAAAAAGGGGATAAAGTAACTACATACCAATTTTTACGCCGGATTTCTGAACCATCGACAGTATCACGATTCTAAATGTGGACCCCAAAAAAACAACAAATTTCTGGCTGTCCCCTCAAAATCCATACCTTTCCCTAGGTTTTATGCTCCCAATCCCATCCAAAAACAATAGGATTGTAGGGTTAATCCCGGATTCTTAGGACATACCTGCTGGATCCTTAGGGGTCAAACATCACCTTCGTTCCGCGAGTCGATGTCCTCATCAAGGCTGCGACTGATTGGTTCCACAAGGAGAAGTAACGAAGAACACGGATCTTGGTCATTGGACACCTCGACGTTTCATTGAAAATCAATAGCTGTTTTTTTTGGTTCCCTTTAGTAGGTGGTAAATTGGTAATATATAAGTGGTATATAAGTGGTATATACTGCCAATTGGGTGATGATATATCACCTACCACCTATTAAGGGAACCAGAAACAACCATTGATTGAGTTGGTCTATCAAGGAGAAAGCTCTTTTTTTCGGAAATAACATGACATGAAACTAGTCTTATAGATGACTGGAGTCTAGATTTGTAGAATTGTATAATGTGCAAGTAATAGGTTGTGAGAATAACAAAACACATGACGTGATTTCACCATGTACCAGGTGGGTAGCATGACAACATGGTGCAAGAGCGCAGAAATGAGGAACACATTCAACGCAGGAGACTTCATTGTGAACATGGTATCATCCCTGACCAATCCCAACGAAAGTCCCCTGAGTATTCTCATCCAACATGATTGAAAGCACCGGTTGCGAGGTTTACCGAGTTTTGAATACTGTCGTCTAGATCTAGTTGGTGGTTTCAACCCCCTTGAAAAATATGAGTCAAAATGGGAATCTTCCCTAAGTAGGGGTGAAAAGAAAAAGTATTTGAAACTACCACCTAGAGATGTATTGTCTTTGCTTGGCAGAAAGATCAAGCAGCAAGTAGATCTGGACTTACATGCCCTCCGTCACACTACTCGACTAGGAATAGTCACCCTTCTGTACAACATACTTTTAGGATCACAAACGAATCACATCTGCAATTAAGTGTGACACCGTAGCAACCGTACCAAAGAGAGACACGCTATATCTGCTATAGAATTCAAGTTCCATGAAGCAGTTGGCTTTCTACTCCGTCCATGCTGTTACGTTGATGGATAAGACTCTGCATCAGTTGGGATGGCTAGAACATCAGCAGGATATTGAAAAAATACATCTGCCAAATCAACCAATTTGTTGGACTTGTCAAGACTTGTTCATGATTACCATTTATATCCATTTATTGCTTATCATCAAAAAAAAGAGCATCTGCCATCATCATGATCATCCATCACTTGGAGGATCTTCCCAGTTAGTGAGTAGTTAGTAACCTCCATTTATAGGCCATTTAGGCCATTTGGAAGGGGCACAACCCGATCCCTAGAGGACTTAGCAACCATGGTTATTAGCACTTACAATGCCTGGAGAACTCCTGCATTACCAAGGGATTTGCTACCTACCTGTCAATCTTTAGGGTCCCGATTTTCCCATTTTCCAAAGGTACTTGGAGGATCATCCCATTGGATGTAACTGGTTAATAACCATGGTGATCGTTGGAACGTCCCCTAAGGATCGGGTTGTGGGACCCTTCCAAATGGCCTAACTGCCTTCTAAATGGGGCAAAAACTGACTACCTATGTCAACCCCAACAACCCATGGAAAAATGAAGGTGTTTTAGGCCCCAAAACATGGGTGAAATAACACCTAAAAATGAAGGAAACCTGCGTATTAGAATTGATGATTTGGGGGTACCACTATTTTCGGAAACATCCATATACACATCTTCCGCTCTTGTTATCATGAATCTGGGTAATTACTATATAGTGTTGATGGAAGAAATCCAGCACCACCTGTTTTTTTTTGTAACCCCTGTAAATAATGGGATAAGCCACCAACCGCAACTGGTTTGCCGAATTTCTTCCATCAACAGTATGTAACAATTTGTACAGATTGATCTTTGTCCGACCATCTTGGAATGAAAGCCCTTACTAAACAACCCCACAAGGTAGGCTAAAGTCGGCGGGGTTCCCATGGTACTTACGTAACGTAGGAAGATATTCCCTCGGCTTTTTGTAAATCACAACTTCGAGAGGCGGATAGGGAGACGTCTTCACCCGCTCCGTAAAGAGCTCGTGTTCCAGCAAGTACCTGGAGACATACATACCATGTGTTCTTGGCAGAATGAATGGAAACATCCCTGTTTCAACAAAACCTCACTCTGGCAAATATATGTAAATATAGATTTATTTAAAATGCAGATCTATAACTAAAAATGTGCAGACCTACAGAAAGATGAGGGTAGCTCCAAATCGCTGCCCTGTTATATCTGCGGATTTTAGATACAGCCCAGCTCCTCAGCTTCCAATCACCAGCTAGATAATGATCTATGTATATACACCAGGGTAAAAGTAGATGGCACAGTTACCTTGTATTGGTTTATATAAGCCTTGTATTCACCTACCTTTCGGGGACTGTGCCATGTAGTTTGACCATGGGGTATATTCATATGCATTCTGTATTTACATAGACCTATATACACCTGCATCTCTATAGCTATGTAACATCTTCAAGCTTTTGGTAGGTTCTTGGGTGATAAGGCACAGAATCAACGCCCTAGGAGAATCAACGACCCTTTGTTTCTGTCTTTGTGACTCTAACTGCAATTAGTACTGCATATTTTGCAACTGGTTAAGTTGCGTGTTCTCTTATCAACAGCAATTTTGTTTTATAGAATGTCCTCTCATACTTTGGAGCGAAAAAAATGTCCATGGCAACTAATAATCAACCAGGTCTTTTATCAACAGTACTGTATCAATACAATATGCATCAACATTCCAATCATCAAGGTCCCCGGAAGGCATGCTGCAACACTTTCCCCAAAGCAGCCTTGGAATTCCATAAACTGCTTACGAAAGTCAGCAGGGTTCGTCATGTCATTCAATCAAGACACGATAATGATGGGCAATTTCACTCAGATAGCCCATAGGTTTATCCAGAGATGATCATACATGATTCATACTGATTCAGGTCCTAGTCTCTTCTTGATCCTTATGATACTGGTACTATGATTGGACATGATGCTAAGGGATGAAAGGGTGAATCTCATGTTAAGGGTTCTTTTTGCTTAGATGATGACACCGATGTTCACGCCACAAACATCTGCCGCCTTACGCTATAGATCACTATAGTGCATCCAGAGCAGCAGTATAACACCCTCATGAAAAAATCTACGCAATCCATATACATTTGCTTGAAACACATGACTAAGCAAATGCTGACCCACCACATCGACGGCAATTTCGCTGATCTTTTACAAAGCCTTGCGTCCACGTCCCAGCATCGATGAGCGCGAGCGAAGAAAGGACTTTTCTCAACACAAAAGGCGCTCTTTTGTCATATTTCAGTTGGGCATCCAATTTTGAGACAACCCCATTAAGTTGAGCAACGTTCAAAGCCATTATGACATTCCTGTATAGCCATTGCAACCATTCGGGTTCAACAAACTTTTTCGGCCATCCCCATCTTGACCATCCAGAAATTATTGCTTGTTCAAGATGTTTCTTCTCAGTTGTTGAACGGAAGCAGTGTCAAGATCTGTAATGGTTTTGGCCCCATGGTATACTACCCCCCCATCTATATATAGGAATCCTTATTATCCAATGAAAGTCTCAATTACTGGACTGAAAAGTCACTGATGGAGTGTTTTTCTCTACTAACTCCTCACCTTTTAATTTTAAAGGTAAAGAAGTTACACCATGTTGACGTATTCACGATAGAAAATCTATACCCTAAGAATCCAACCCCTTTGCCAGTAAGGGTTCCAATCCCATCCTCAGGATATCTCAGGATAGTCAGTCCTGGATTCTTAGGGATAGTTGACTGTCTCATCTGAGATTTATTTTTTTGGTATATAAGAGATTCTCATCCCTGACGTCAAGATGAAACTTTGACAGTTGAAAGGCGGGCAAGATACGCCAATACCCTAAAGATCCAATCGCCGAACGTCAAATGATTGGGGTGTATAATCATCTCCTCCGAAACGACTGGTATTTAGGTTCCATGAAACCATTCTCAGTTTCGGTGATTGGATCCCTACAAATATACGAAGTGACATCAAAATCAAAAAATCGATCTTTTCCCACGGAATTCCGAGGGGTTTCAAGCAGAGAGGAGGTAATGGTAATGCTCTCGCGGACTCAAATTTAGCAATGAACCGTCTTTGAAAATTAACTTGCAACCTACGATTTAATACATTAAAAAAGTAGATGTAGTGTTTGTTTTTTTAGGGGGGGCCCTGGATCCTAACTTCCCAAACTTGTACTCTTCATCCACCCACGGAAAGAGTTTTTCGGGATTGGAAATCAAGGGGACCTTGGAGGTTGGGGGATGGGGCTGAATGCTGCGAGCGGTTTGTGAGCAAGAAATGATCTAGTTGGTGGTTGAACCAACCCATTTGAAACATATTTTATCACCCTAGGCATCCAAACACCTCCTGAGAAGGTACTTGGACCCCCAAAACATGACAAAACACCTTCTCAGGAGATATTTGGATGTCTAGGGTTAGTCAAATTGGTGTAGGGGTAAAATTAAAAAAATAGTTGACTTGCCACCAGCTAGTAAATGGTGATCAAAATAGACCTACCAATTCTTCTTAGTTGCTTTAAACCCTTAAACCACATCAAATTTCCCACGTCTCTTCCAGCCACTGAATTTTGGGTCTGTTCATAGGGGAATTCCTATTACAGGACCTATTAGCAGTGTAGTACTTAAATCATAAATTTAACTTTTGACCCCAAACAACTCCCCTAAAAATAACAGTTCACCCCCCCTGAAAATTAGGAAAAGGGTCTTAGAAACCATCCATTTTCAGGTGCGAAAATGTGAGTTTCACGGGGGGGACCCTCACCCTTCGCGCGGTTTTTTGAAAAGTCCATCTGATCGAGTCATGGAAAACCCGTGACTTCACACCGGTGACTTGTCTGCAAAGTGGGCCCATCACCAGCTATAAGTCGGGCGAAATAATAACTCCATTGATAGATACGGATTATAATTCCAGTTACGACATGTATAAATTGTATACCTATACGTCCAAAACAACGAGAAAAAAGTACTACGAATTGATTTCTTTACGTTTCATCAATTTCTGGACGGTGATTCAAAAAGTAGTCGAGGCTATAAAAAGTTGACGTTTTGGGTGTTACTTATCATTCCACCCTATGTTCTCCTTCCATCCCACCATCCCTCCAACCCACTGCACAAACATTTATGTGCACACTCACCTCGAGAAAGAGGCTCAGTTGCCGGAGCACCCAGCTTTTTGTGGCTGAATGTTTGGAGGGCATCCCCTCCAGCAGGTTATCTTGGGTAAACTGACATTTCTTATGTTGGGTTATGTATCTATGGGTCACTGAATTTTCATTTCATCGGGGATCCCCCTTCTTATCCTTCTTCAAATAAGAGTCACAAAAGTGAATTCCGAATTGCCGCCGGTAGTTACACAATGCTCGGTCAATTGTTCTGCGAGCAGTGGTAAGGGGGTGACATCGGCGTGAAAGCCGCGCAATGCGGCCTACCATATCTTCATCTGTCCAGCACATATGTGCTGCAGGACTTAAAATGAATTGGCAATCAGGTCTTTGCAACTGATGTTCCATATCCAGCCTTAGGAGGTCTTAGTCTTAGGGCAACAAGTTGAAAACAGTAGACCAACTTAAGTTCGAAGTGCTTTCCATACTTTCCGTCAACACCAATTTAGAAAACAAAACTCAAAACAGAAATGAATCAATTTCACCCAAGAGACGTTATATGCACTTGCATATGTAGCTTTGGTCGTGTTTGGTACCCATAAATACCAAGTTTTGCACTCAATGCCGCCAATGTTGAATACCCATCCTTTACTGTGATCATATCTTGAACCAGTGTTTACATAGGGTCCCATCCTGTCATAACCATCAACTTTAAAAGAAATTAACACGCGATATACCCCCTTTTTCAAAGTGGTTTCAAAATGAACTATTTTGGAGGAAGTCACTGTGAAAGTCCACCCATCTGACACAAGTTGAAGTGCAATGTTCCTGGGGATCCACAAGCCCTGCTGATAGATTGTTCGCCAAAATCTGTCGACAGAGATACACGTATAAGTGATCACGGCCAATATGTCCCTGTACTTTGGGTCCTTAGCTTGGGGTATGGTTTTGAGTTGAAATGTATATTCTGTTAAACTTGGATTTTTAACGATATTCCATAGCTATGATTTTTTATCTACATAGGAATCCCGTGAATCATACTAATCAGTTTGAAACCGAGTCTTCTGAATTTAACACCAAATGGCCACCGAGGCAGGGGAGACTTGTGGCGCCTCTTGTGCCAGCCAGGCACCAACAATTGCTGCATCGTGTCCTTTTCCCAATCCGTGTGGAAAAGCATTCAGCCTTGCACTGGATAGATTTCAATGATCTCCAACAAAGAATTCAAATTCGAACACCCAGAATGAAAACTCCAATTAGATCAATCTTGGTGGATTAGCAGGGGTTGATATTTTCGCAGTTCAAAAAAAAAACTTTAAGTTTCATATACTGCTGTTAAGAAACGAGTTGTTAGGAAGCTTCAGGGTGCTAAAGCTGAAATCCACAATGCTTGTATGCTTTTTGTAAGCATTGCAGAAAGCCATGAATCTCGCGTAGGCATTTTGCAGAGATAAAGCTACAGCCCCACCACCAAAGTGCCCCATTCGAACTAGCATAACTATGGTACTGCCATAGAAGTCTTTCCCAATGCCATCTATAGCAAATGTGTGTGCAGGATCTATTCGAATGTATCTCGTGCATTCCCCCATCAGCAAGTTTCGAAATGGGCTGTGGATGTCTGGTTTAAAGGGACTGGGGTTCGTGTCCGAGACCGTCACAGATCTCATCGCACCCTTCACGTCATACCACTCCTTAGCAGCCGGCACAGGTAGCCAATGCACTGGGTCAATAGGCCCTTGGGGTGATTCTGTCGAGGTTGATTGGATTAGCAGACTGCTGCAAAATCTAAAGTTGAAAACTATTTGTGTCATTCAGTCTAGTTTCTCGAACGTTGCATCTATGACATTTGTCAGTGCAGTTGTAACCACAAGAGAGAGCATAAGCTGACCTCAAGAATGGCCAGTCACCCTTGCATCCAGTCACAATGAACCTGAAGTGGTACTTTTTCTCCTTCCATGCAACCTCAAGTTTTCATAAGGGTTAGATCGGGGCAACTTAATTTGAACAGGACTATGAATCAAAAAAGTGGGGTGCATGGGCTCGAAGATTACACCCCAAAATATTTCAAAACACAACATGCAGTAGAGGGACGCTGACCCCAGGTTCCTGCAACGAATTTAGATCTCGAGTCAGCTGTGCGAGTAAGTGATGAAAACTTCTTTGGGTGTATGGAGAAGGGAGAACCGTATAAAGCAAGCGGGTACACATCGATGGCCTCAAATTGATTTTGATCAAACAACAAAACTATAAATACATAAGTACTATGACAAGAAAAGTGTTGAACAAAATCATAATAGCAAAAGTTGCAATCATCAACTGCTGAGGGTCCCCTTCATGTTCGTTTTCTTTCCAACCAAGGGCATGATCGCTTGGACGGTGACAATCATTATTGGAGACTTGGATCTCCCCCTTCCTTCATCACCATGAATAGCCAGTGGTATGCAAGTTTTCCATTCCCTCTTAGGAACATTCTGAAAGAAAGGAAAATCGGGTTCCACCACGCGATAGTTCTCCCAGAACTTATGAAGATCTTGAAGAAATGACTCTGACTCGTCCAATGCTCTTCCCCCAAGAAAAAAGTGCCCTCCATGCCGGAATATGGAATCCACCCAGTCAGTCATCCGAAGAATGGGATAGTTGACCAATGCCTGTTGGGGCCTTTTCCTGGAATACCGTATCCAAAGGGGTATCGATGAAATTTTCACGTCAAGCATCTTGCCAGTTTTCATCAGCAAACGGTGTAGATTGGAACAAGCATGTGGGTCGCTCTTTGATTTCCCACATTTCGCCATAAGCTTCAACTGTTTGTCCATAATGCCTAAGTTAAAAGACTGTTCAAAATCATGATTTTGAAAGGTCCAATCAAATACGTTTAGCATTTCTTACTCAATCCATTGCCCCTGAATCTACAAAGGTCAGACCGAGATACCATGTTTCTTGAGCTTGTTGTTTGCCACTGTAGCCAGTCTAGTCACCCGATTTGCAGTGTCAGCCTTATTGGGGTTTTTTAGTTGAGGATGGGTTGAGATTTGATTTTCCATGGAAAAGATATTGTTATTATACCGCTTCCCCCATCTCAGATTTAAGCTAAGGCACCCCAGTCTCCATCCCTAACATCAGCTCTTCCGCAAGGTCAGCGTCAAAGTCCGAATCGCCATCATTGGAGCCTGGAGTCCCAGATGATTGAATACATCTCCCGAAAAGAATTGGATCGAGTCAAAATACAAAACATATAGTCGTGATCATGGTTGACTTTATTTAAGTAAGTTAAAGTCATCGCCTTCATCAAGGCGAGATATAGTCACATTCTCCCGAGTAACACCTGCGGAGGCACATGGCATGGTCCTAGTGCTAAAGTCAAATCGATCTGCAAAATCAATGGTATCACATTCAGGGGTATATGACATATGGTCGGTCAATTTTCCATTTCCCATCAAGTTCAATCATCCAGCGCTCTAGGAAGTTGAAAACGGTACGCCAAACCCGGAGTGATTGCCACCCAAAGCATACGTCAACTTCAGACGCTGAGATCTAAAAGAGATTGGGTTTCTAGTGTGGGCAATTCCCACACCACAGACAAAACAACATGGAACATCACACATCGTGATCTTCATTCCCATTGGAAATGCAACTACCAGATACTCTAAACCAAAGTCTCTACTTAGTCCTCTTTTTGGGAGCTTGTTTCGACTTTGGATGTGCTTTGCCAGCTGGAGTTTCAGGCTTGGTGGCTTTGGCTTTTGCTTTGGTAGCCGGAGCCTTGATGGTCCTGGAAACGCTGAGTGATGGTTGAGGGGGATCTGATAGTAAATGTGGATCCCGGCAGATATATTTATCCAAATCACCTGTAGAATGAATCAACATATATGACAGTAAATGGAATAATGGGGCAATCCTTGCACGTAGAACCAGGTTGTTCAAGGCCACATCAGTCTTTGTGCAACTAGCGCAAAGTCGTAGGATCTGCTCTTGCATTTCGGGCCTCCCAAAGTAACTACTGACATGATCTATAGTGTGATCAAGTTCAAAATGCATCATGTCAAAAATTATAATTGGCAGAAGGGTTGAACTGCGTAAAGTTACTGAAGGCCTGGCATTGCGTGTCACGGCACATTCCTTCTGAAGAGTCTCCAACTTGTTGTAGACATCCTTCATGAAATTTAGATGGACCTGAATCTGGGCAGCATGCCTTAGAGTGCGGCCGCAGTGTGGGGAACAATATACTGGTATACAAACAAGTTTGATGAATGGATCCATCACTTTATATATAGATCTTTCATCTAAGGCTAAGGTGTGAACTCTTTTGCTTGGGCCGTATTGATTCCACTCAATTTTTCCTCCCAGCAATGTACGTGTGAACATCCATGAAAGAGGATGCTGTGAGGTGAAGGAATGGTCGAATGACAATAGATTACAAACATACAAGTATGTAGGTTTGCAGCATGTGCAGTTGAAACCCGGTCCAGCACAGTCCCAGTATTGTCAATCTTCCTTCCGCACACTTCCATAAAGTGTGGGAGGACTGACACAGCACTGGAGTTCTCTTGAATGGTCGGAAAGGTCAGCCTAAGTGAGGTGGTGAATATCAGTTCGTGGACTCAATCGGACTAAGTCTTATATAAGGGATGGGCCACAACAATTATGACTTTCATGCAGGTTGTCGTTCAGATATTGACATGAAAGCCCAGCAACTTGAACGATCCCGAGTTGGCCGCTACTTCGTCTTCAGGCTTCTGTCCTACATTACCATCAGGGTGCCTAAGGATCTCGAGCCGGGAATTGGTGGGCATTTCAGACTCCAAAGATGCTCCATCCGGGTCCTTAGTTTTTACAAGTGGAAATAAGAACAAGAGGATGGAATCATGTAACCAATCTTCACCCTACCCTACCCTCCAGGCCCTACAGATGTTGATGATATCGCATGTGTAATCCTTTGAGTTGGTTTTATGTAAACAAGACTCTTCCACTTCAATTCGCGTTGTTTGGTGGGATTCCTCCTTGTCAATCTGCTCATATGAAAATCCATCCTCCAGGATAAGTTTGGCCTCCTGTTCCTGGTGGACCTCGTTCGTTCTGATCAGATTGTGCTTGGCTGCCCAGTCAAAGGCATTGTCTGCCATTTTCCTTAGTAGTAGGATGGCACTGCTGTTATGAAATGATACAAGTTAAGAAGCATACTAGGATGCCACTTGATACTGGAAACCTCGATCTTATAATATAGATGATGCTACCTGACATATATATACAATTGCCATATGGTTAGGTTCAAACAAGATTCTTTGTCCAAGAGAGAGTTGTTTGCAAGTATTGCTTGGTCACCCACTTCCCCTCCTTTTTTTGGCCATGGGAAACCACCCTCGACTTCTTCAGCTCCATCTCCACAACGCCGAAGTCAAGGTTGTTCTTCAGCATCAGCTCACGCAATTTCGTGCCTGGGACGTGAAGTTTTGAAGTGAAGTCTTGTGGACCGAAAAGGGGTTGGTATCATATACGAAAGTCAGGGATTTTGATATATGTACCATGTATCAGTGAACCATTCACAATTCATCATGCATTTTGTTTCCAAGAAAGGGTCTGGACTAGACCTGGGGAAGGAACCCACCCCACCCCATCAAACCCGATCACTTTTGAAATCCAGTTCATAGTGTGTCCATAAGTTGGAGGTTTGAAGAGTCAAGTTACGCCCATCCTTGGTCTTCCACAGCTTCAGAGCCTCTTCAGATGCCGAAGATTTCTTGATAACACAATGCCTCCTCAACCTCAAGTGATGGTTTGGGCAATTTGAGGATGATGACCCAACAGAACTTCAAATATTGCATATTGCCTTAGATGATCTCAGGTAGAACTGTTGATTTGCATGCATGAACATCTATACTCACTTTAAGCTAAAGGACTTCCAATACAAAGCATCCTTTGCTTCAGCTGGAGCAGCTGGGGGGGGCATAACACTGGCACTGCCGGCAGGAGGTGCTCCAGCAACAGGAGTTGGAGGAGGCAGTGGTGACTCCGGTGTTTCGTTTCGGGGTGGTGTGGCGTTTGGGTCCTGGGAGTCCTGCAACATCGGACTTGGAAACTCACCCTGTGGGCTTTTTTGGGGTGAAGAAACCGAAGTAAACGATCGTTTCAGCCCTTTCCCTTTCCTTTTTCTCCCGGTAGACTCAACATCCGAATCATTGGTACCTGGTGGGTATTTGCCTGTGCTGTAGGCCACCACTGGAGCACCTGCAACAAAGGTTGAGAAACCCTTAAAGCTGGCATATGGATGCATATGGTGGGATGAACAAATTGAATCAATAGCATTGTGCCTTCAACGAATGGGGGAACAAAGGAGGGAGCAGACTCCTCCGTGTGATCGCACTCGTCCAGTTGAGCCCTTAAGTTCTTAAGCTTTGCTTGCTGAGCCTAAGTTTAAAGTATAGTGCTCTGATTAGCTAGCAGTATTTTTCAATGTTGACAGCACATACAGCGCATACACATACATACCTATATCAAACCACATGTATTGCATCAACGTAGATAAAACCAAGAAGCTTTGATCAACTCATCCAGGTCCAAATCACCGGCTTGTGAGGCTTCCGTATGCTTACCAAGCATTCCAGTCCCAGCGACAAGAGTCTGGCAAGAACCTTTAAGTACTCACTCTGAAGACATACCTCCAAACTGCCTAAAGAGCTAGCTGAGATTTCAAAAGCCTGCATTCATTCAGGATTTTGGAGCAAACACAACATGTAACAGCAAAGGTATTCCAAAGGTCGTCATCAAAATTCACGCCATGCACTCACAAGAACCATCAAATATTCGAATATATGCGCAATTTTACGAACTCGAGCGCAATGAAAACCAATTTCTTGACGTTTTTTTGGGGCAAACTACAAGTTTTTAGAATTGCGCTCGAGTTGCGCAAAATTGCGCTCGAGTTGCGCAAAATTGCGCTCGAGTTGCACTTTTCAATTTTCCCACCCTTTGAGATTTTAGCATCGCAATCACAAAAGTTGACGATTTCCGTCTTAATTTGGCATCTCTTTCCGAATTAGCGGCTGACAACCATAAGAAGACCAGTCACTTGTGAGCATCTACCTCAGAAATAGCCCAATGGGGACAAATTTGTGAGCATCTATCCCTATAGCCCTAAAGCACACAACCCTCCCTGATGCAGGCCAGTTGCGAAGTCCAAGTGGAAAGCTTTCATGGCCTCCTTCCATTCGTCAGGGATCCTGGCAGGTATGCTATGGAGACTGTACATTATTTGGTAAAGTAAGAAGAGATAGGAAACGCCAAGAGAAAAAGGAACTGTAAATGCTTGCTGTAAGCTAGGAATCTGTCATTGCTAGCATTGAGCTCATGAAAGTCGAATTTGATTGAATCCAGTGCTAACTACATGACAGATGAATGTCAGAATATATATGTACATTATGCGATTCAGATGATCCATCCTTCCCACACAATTGGGGGTCCTGGTGTGCTTGCAAAGGTAGATGTAGTTCCACACAGGTAGCAAATCAGCATCTTTCCATACGTCCCCCATAGGGGTAGTCGAGAAAAGGTGGAGGTCACTCTTACCAAAGTGGAGTTTGGGGATAACTCTCAAATCACCATGAACTGGACGCCTAAGCTCGTCACTATAGATCTTGTGGATGCTGTCACCCAGGCCCGATGGATAAGCCCTGAGTAGTCTACGCTGTGGGGCTAGGTATGGGTCACTGTATGGGTCATCGATTGAGATACCAAACTTCATGGATCCCCAATTAATGACAAGAGTCTGGCTTTGACGCAAGGCCCGTTTGTCTCCAACAAATCTGGCTACGCCAGATTTATCCACATATTTTCCTTAAGCCGTTCAAATCGATAATATATGGAATTCATGATGACTCATATTTATTCGAAAGTCAAGATGATAGAATGAAACAACACACAGCTAAGTCTCGGGTAGTTCTGATCGTTGTTTTCTTTTCCTTTTCATGCCTGGAAAGTTTGCCTTTGTCAAGACCCATCATAGTGGAAACATTGCCCCAAAAGATACTCCTCTTGCTCGTACGTCCTCCATGGTGCATCATCCAGAAACGGACATAGAAGGCCTCAGACGGAGTTGGTAGCAAACTCTTGGATATGTACATTATAAGTTCTTTCCAAATTCTTGAAATCACATAAATGGTGATAAAAACTAGCGAGCACCCAATAAGAAACCGAGTGTCCCAAACTACCCTGTTGAAGAACCAGTCCATTCGAGGGTGCCTATGTAGTAGGCTTTGCGAAGGCTGCTCCACCAAGAAAAAGCAGCATTGGGATACCACCAGTTGTAGTGCCAGGGTCAGCCTAGGTTTACACTCTATATTCTAAATTGAAAAAGGCCGCAATGGAAGTGGCACATGGTAATTTCATCCATCCTGTATTTCTTGGCGGGGTAAAATCTTAAATTCTTCAAGGTACCTCGATACCATCAAGTTGGCTTTGGAAACAAAAGGATATCCCTCATGCCCCAATGGGTTGATCTCTGACCGCATCGACGTACCCCGGCACGGAATCCCCCAAGACGAGCAGTCAGGCGCCCACAACGTGAGGGCTCGTGGCCCCAGATTGAGTATGGTCTGCAAAGTCAGCCTTGGGGGGAATTGTTGAATCCATGGGTATATATCCATTAAGGTTTGATATTGGTTCAACATTTTAAGACATATATGTCGTGTAAATAGTTGCAAAAGAGTCACAGGAATCCAGCCACAGCCAAAAAATCCATGTGCTTTTCGCTGTAGTCAAAATCAATACTAGCCACGTTGTATCCCAGGGAATGCCTCAATCTTTATACACAAATACTTGGACAGTCACAAGCTTTAAGCTTTGCATGAATGCAGATCATGCAGTTTAATATAGGCGAGGTTCATTTTCTTCGAAACCATTCCTTTTCCCGAAAAAACTTCAAGAAATTGATAGCCACTGTCAAAGGATAGCTGGGAGTTCCAACTCAAACATAGGACCTCACTCAAATATAAAAGTTTCAGTTCATCCATGGGATTGATGTACAAGGCGCACTCTTGTCAAAACTCTACCTGCGGTTGTACCAAACCAGTATTATCTGAAATTGAGCCCCTGGCTATAGCTATCAACACCTCCACACACGGATGTGATGTTTTGCAATTGTGGTATGTTCCAAATATTTCGAACAGGTGTACGAAGCACTAGATCATTGATATGGAGTAAGTGATGTAAGTGTGTCATTCAATCTAATGATTAGCGGCACCTTCGGTGCCTGAACCTTAAGGAGATCCATGACCAAATGACGGCTCGGCATAGCGAAGGGAGCTGGGAAAAGGCACTCCAAACCCTCCAACTAAGGTTTGATATCGAAGATTGCTCTCAAACATATATGATTCAATCGATCCACCATTCTTCATCAACCATCAAAATAGACATTACAAGCATACAATCATCTACTGCCGGGGGTGGGCTGTGCGTACCGCAGAGACTAGCACGAAGCTGCCAGCCATTCGACTTCTTAGGCATGAACCTGTGGTGCCGGTGCAAATTTCAAGCTGGAAGGCCCGACTGGGAAGGGAGTAATTGAGGTCAACCAAACTGATTCAGATTCAGAAGTTGTACATCAAACTGTGCATGCATAGGCGGATATTTGCATGCATGACTAGTTTCTTTTATCCCGTTTCCGATCGTTTTAGAATTGGGAATCTCTCCACTGTCCACATGTTCAATGCAGTAGCTCTGTGGCTACCTGCTCACGTGGCCCCGAAACCCATCACAGAAGCCTCAAATGGATCCCCAAAAAACAGTTGTCTTCGGGTTGGTGTGGTTTCCTTTTTTGGGAAAATGAAATTTCAGACTTGGGGTCACTGAGAGAGGCTTTCTGGATATACCCTTTCAAACCACTAGTGCGCATTCATGGCTCTCACAAAGTTTCGGCATATGCCTGAGATGAGGCAAAAGCTCGGAAGAAACACACCCAGATATAACAAATTGAATGACCTAAAGCTATACATCATATATTCATATTACAAACAATATACATATAACATACACTCACACACACAAAAATCTTTTATACCAGCTGTTTGCACAAGTCAAGAAATGCACACAATTGGCAATCGTATGTGCATGTATGTGCTTTCAAGAAAGTGGTATGCGATATGTCTCAAATGTCTCCCGCTGTGAAAATGTTGTCAAGTTGCCTTGGCAGCTGCAGCTTTTGCTTCCTCTTCACTTGCACCGGCATCGCGTGCCGCTTTGCGAGCTTTGTGTGAAGCACTGGACTTCCTACTGAGTAGCTGTTTCTTAGCCTTTTGTTCAGGTGTGATCTCCTTGCATGTGTTGTTCTCTGTTGCATTCTGCGATTGCTTTAAAGCCTTTGCCTTTGCCCTTGCTTCGTTTGCAATCCTTGATGCTCTTTTGGTGCCACACCACCCAAACGTTGGTTCCTCCGCAGTTTCAGCTTTTGTCACTGGAACTTCGGTAACTTTCTCCTTTTTAGTGCTCTGCTTGGCCTTGCTGCTGGATGCTTTGCATGCTTCCTTTGCTTTACTTCCCTTTACACCTTCAGCCTTGGCCTTGCTACCTTCCTTGGTGCTGCGTGCCCTTCTTGTGACTTTGCCTGGTGATTTGCTTGACTTTGCTGTGCTCTTTGTTTGCTCATGTTCGTCATCCTCCACTGTTCCCTCATCCTCCTGTTCCTCATGTTCGACCTCCTCCGTATGTTGATCATTTGCTTCCTCATCCTCATTGCCACCTTCAGCCTTCCTCTTACTAGAAGATCGTGCCTTTGCTTTTGCCTTAGCCTTAGCTTTGCTTTTTGCCTTAGCCTTAGCCTTGCTTTTTGCCTCAGCCTTGCTTTTTGCTTTGGCTGCTGGTTTCTTTTTGCTAGGACGACCCTTTGGCTTGGGTGTTCTTCCTAGTGCTTTCAACTGCTCTGTCGGTGATATGCAAGGCTCATTGTGCACTACTTCTGGCAGGTCAGAAACACCAGCAGGTGTCTTAACAGGTGATGCTGTGTCTGCGGCTTGTTTGCTTGATGCGTCTTGTTTGTGATCATGCTTTGTTGCCACCTCAGGTTTTTCCTCTGTCTTGCATTCCTTTGCATCTCTGTTATCTGCTTTTCCTGTGTCATGCATTTCCTGTGATTCTGTTTCTTGACCCAGTTCCAAGGTGGGAGTCTCTAGTCTCTTTTCTCGAGAGAATGGTTTGGGTTTTTCATCAGGTTGCTTTAGTCCAGGCGGTGAACTCTTCATTGCCTACGCAGGGCTAAAAAGTGAAAACAACGATATATATAAATTTATCATGTATATGATATATAAGTATCATAAGCTCAAAGCTTCACAAATACGAGATCACACTTGTATGAAACATCATATAATCATATATGAACTTCAAAGGGCCTACTACATTCATCTACATTCACTGTATCGGTAAAACAGTGCCTCTGTCAAAGCAGCCACATCCAACTCTTCTGTATGCAATGGTAAGGTATCAAGCACATCAGGGCCTTAGGAAATCGTGGGAAAATCTAGTATAACATATGCAAATGGAGAAGTCAAATGCTAGACGCTTTCAGGTTGTGTCATGTTCAACTTTGTTTTTTTGCGATATGGTACCCCCAAAAAAACGTTCAGACAAGTAGCATTCTTTGGTGCGTTTCTTGGCAATCAAATCTGCCAAGCGTTGACGCTCCAACTGCATTTCTTTCAAGAGCTGCAATCGCCTGATTTCCTTTTTGGTAGCCTCCATTTCATATTGGATCGAACCCTTAACACCATCTTTCTCTTTCTTTTCTTCAGTGGGACTGGCTAGGACTTCACCCCTCTCAGATGCAGTATCGAAATCTAAGGCTTTGGGGCATAGATTCGATTGGAGAGCCTTCATGTTATCACTCAACATGAAACACTTGTTGCACATCAAAGGTGATTCTACAATTGAATGGTGCCCATTTCCAACACATGGCTTAGAAACAAGACCCTCCTTGCTCCTGTGTGCAGTCTTGCACGTTGTGCATATCCATCCACACTTCACTGGATCACAATAGGTGTGCTTTGACCCAGTTGAATTTGACCCAATGCCTTGGTAGATGATTTAAAACATAGTTGATCAACGTGATCAAGGTATAAACAATCAATGTATGGGGAAAAAACACCGCACCAATTGCACCAATTAGATGTACACCTGAGACTCCTATATTTCCAACGACCACCCCTCTCCAAGCCACTTGTGCGAGGCGATGGAGTTTTGATGAGGCCTTGATCCAATCCTGGGCCGGAGCGGAAGGAAGGGCAATCAGGATGCCAGTAAGAATCGTACATACATGTATAGTATGGAGTAGCAAGATATAGAGAATGATCAGACTTACAGTAGGACATTGATTTCAACCTTTCATCAATGATTCGTAGTGCAGCTTTGGATCCTGCTGGGGTGGGCTGTGGAACTTCAATGGAATCACCAGCGGGCTCCTACTCTTCCAAAGGACGATACGTAGTCAAGAGATCATGAACCAGGAATCAGGAATGAATCGATATGCAATGGACAGCAAAGAAATACCCACAAGTGAATGAAGTAACATATACGTGTATATCAACAAGTGTTTGTCTCCTTAGCTGCAAGTTCCGTGGTGGGAATAATCTCATCATCAGTCTCCATCTCCGATTCAGAAACTTCATGAGATTCATCCATTTCATCCGGAGTTGCGCCATCATGATCTTCTTCTAGTCCTAGTTGATGGAATTTTGATGAATTTTGGGATTCTGGATTTTTACTTGTCTGCAAATCAAAATGTAATCCAGATTGTGATGGTACATGTACATTTTCATACCTGTTGTTTGATTTATTTGCAAATGGGTCCTTCTGTAGATCCACTGGGGGTAACAGAAATCCCAACTGCGGTGAAGAGCTGTCTCATCGCCGCATCCCGTGGTATATGTGGCCTCCGAGCCACACCACTAAAGATACTGACCAGCCGCCTGAGAACCCATGCTTCTGTTTTGATTGCATCACCTGGGCTGTGGCGGCGTGAATACCGATCAGAAGCCAAGGCATAGGAAAACAGATTATCAAAAGTATCTTATAAACACTTCAAGAGAGGGGATAGTCATGAGCTAGCTCATGTAATCTTTTAATATGTTGGATCGATCTGTGTATATAAAAATTTGCTGTCCAGCTACTTGTTGGAAGTTTTTTGCCGCGGGGGCGACACAAAAATAGGAAGCGACCCACCAGATCGTTCATTTGGTGAATGCTTGGCCGTGTGCCTAAGTTACAAAAGAATCAACCATGACACCATACGGATTGAAAACCATGAAATTGATGACACCATATTGCAATTCAACTTGAGCTATGTAGTTCCAGCTAGGGTACCAAATTCCGAGATCACTGGTTCAAGGATTTCAGCATTGGTGGAAACCGCTTCCCGGCCAATACCCTCCTTTCCCACTTCTGCGATTTTGCCCCCAGCAGCCCGATTCATAAGGGCAGGCATGTTTATCCAAGACCGGATTATAGGGCACCTTGCCCCTTCTGCTTCCAAAGTTTGGTTACTATCACTGTCACCGGACATTGACATGGCACCCTAGATAGAAACTTCGAGCCAGCACTGATACCACGTATATGTTGATGTCATATTCATGCCATCATATTAACGTGCTATATGCCACTTTCTCAATGTTGCCTTGCAGTTGCTTGTCAAGCAAGCGTTTGCCAGGCCTTGGTCGAGACAACGTACCTGGTGGGTGCACGGTGGCATACATATATCATATTCTATCTTAAAGATATCCTGGATATCCTATACCACATAGAAATCAGGGCGCACTAAATGACGCAGGCCATGGGGAACAGGGTTTAAGGGCCTTCTTTAAGGCATGTTCAGCCAAATGGCTGCTGAAAAGTAGACGTTTTGACAAAAGTTGACGAGCTGAAAATTTCTATACGAATTAGGCACTTTTACTTGATTTCTAGTCGTTTGAGTGAAAAGTAGTACGAACAAGGGGGGGGGTACTTTTTTCTAGTACGAATGGATCTCCAGGTAAGGCCATTTCTAGGGGTTATCATTCCATTTATAACTAGCAGGGACCCATCTTGTGAGAGCCAGAATCTGACGTGTTGGTTCAGCAAAGCAAATCATAGTCCTTGACACAGACTCAGGCAGAATAGTCACTTGTTGCATAAATACAAACATATGCTCATATACACATCGCTGTTGCCCAATCTTGAATTGTGGTGATATAAAAACAGTGAACTAGGTGACACCCAAACACTATGCACAATGCATACACACAGCCCAAAGACTATTTAGTTGGTGCTTTAAACCCATCTGAAAAATATTGGTCAAATTGGATCAACTAGGGATGAACATAAAACAAACCATTTACCCAGCTATGCATGTATACCAACACGTTGCTGACCGAAAATTTCTTGAATTTTTGTAGCTCCTGTTGGCAGTCTTTCGCTGCCCGGATGTGCAAAGCTCGCGAGATTGTCTCACTCGGAGTGCCAACATGAGTTTAAGAAAAAAAGAGTGCTAAACAAGATGATATGTCTATATTTTCTATATTATCTATACAATTATAAAACAAATATATAAATTTATATATTACATGTTTATATTGATTATATAATCATATATGTACATGTTTATATTGATATTATGTACATGTTTATATTGATTGTAATATGCTTACAAAACATATGGGTATGAACATGTAAATGAAGGGCTTTACATTTGTAAGCAGTACTGTACATTACATAGAATGCCGAGGAAAAAAAAGGAAAGTATCAGGAAACAAACTACTGGTTGGTGGTTTCAACCCATTTGAAAAATATTAGTCAAAATGGAATCTTCCCCAAATAAGGGTGGAAATAAAAAAAATGAAACCACATCCTAGACTAACACATTCTTCTCAAAACGCAAGATTGAAAGAGTACAGCTCAACAATTCAAGGAGGAAGACATCCTGTCAGAACAAGGGTAAACCTTAGGTATCTCGGCAGTCTTGTGCTCAAAGCGTAGCTTTTTAGCTGGCTACATGTAACAAAAACTCATCTGTACCAAAATTTGCAAAGTTTGCCCTTTTTTTGGGTGCGGGGTCCTTTTCACTTGCTGAACACGATTGGACAAAGTACACAAACAAATCCCCAAATCTGGAGTAATCCGTAATCTCATGGTTGAACGTTTTTCAAATCACCGAAAAAGTCACTACTAGAAATTTCAAGGCAAGTTTAGGTTCACCAGTGCATCATCCTGGGTGGAATATTTCCACCAGTCAGGTGCTTCCCCAACCAACCAACAGCTTCCCCCCAAAAAACCCATGGACAAAATGCAAGGTGTTAAACCCACAAATTTATTGTCGTTATAATCGTTTTTTGACCCCTAAAAATGGGGAAACAAACGGTCGTATGAACTTCCCTTACAAAAAATGCCCGATTTGTGACGCGTCGGATGACTACGATTACAGTGTGCAATGGGCATGAATATGTGTGGACATCACACAATGAAACCATACAAAACCTCTACTGTATATATACTGTATATGGCAAATGACTAACAGAAATCAACACATATTATGTCTTTGAACAAATTCCTAAAAAAGTGCACAGCAAATCACTATGTCCTGTCACTTTTTAGTCCAGCAACAAAAAAACAAAAATCAGCCATCAAGAGTGGCTGCTCCGGTTTCCCTGGAAAACGAGCTGCACATGATATAAAACGTTTCAAACTGCCTTGGTCTCCGGTTGTCTTAGCAAAGTCACAATCGTGAATTCTTGATTGCTAACCATGATAGAACAACAGCGGTCATTATATTAGCAACTCAAACAATGTACTCTTAAGAGGAAATCCCTCAAAATAACCATATGTTTGCTATGTTTGATCCCTGCAAAATGGGTACTTCAATGATGCCTGAAACAACCATCTCTTGTTTACTCAATGACATCGTCCTTTGCTTCGGAGACAAGGCTTGACATGACATGGAGTCACTGACACTGACTGACAACATACGGAGTCGTGTGGCTTGTTTTTGTTGATATTACAAATGGCACACCAACAAAGGATGGTCCTTGGAACTAAAACACTCAATAATCATATGTGGTTTGTAAACAAAAGGCATATCTATCCCTGATCAAAAGTGGAGTAATCATTCCTCAGTTACAAAGCATTGAAAAAAATGTCAACTCATAAATCATCCAAGGGTATTCATTTGCCCCTAACAGTGCAGGATATGCTTGAGGATGCTTGTTTAGCCTTTGGTTGAATCAGCATCATGGGGGCTGTCTCACTTCAAGGACGGTGACCTGTACATCTAAACATATCAACTTAATGGGCCGAATCATCTGCGGTAAAGGGCAATCATCACCTAGTTGGTGGTTGAGCCACCCATTTGAAAAATATGCTCGTCTAATTGGATCATTTGATCATTTCCCCAGGGATCGGGGTGAACACTAAAAAGGTATTTGAGTTGCCACCACCAAAGAACCTTTACCAAGGCCTTCCTTCGGAGGGGGTTACTTGAGCACAATGTGAACATAACCTTGAAGCTTCTGACCTTTTCTGTTTTTTTGTCCATCCAGGTCTCACATCTGAATTCTCATCCCGCCTGGCGTCATGTCAACAGACACGTCGTGAGAATCTCGCTGGATCTTTCCCAACTAATCTGAATTACCCTCTGGTAAACTAAGACAGCTGGCTGGAATTTCCCCATTTTCAATAGGAAATACATCTTCAATCCGGGTCCATGTTCCGTTGCTATGTCAGTTTACCGGAGTGTAATGAGGGATGCTTGGCTGCACATGAAACGTGACCATCCCAAAATGGAAAGGATTGTCAGCCGAG
Source organism: Breviolum minutum Mf 1.05b.01 (assembly GCA_000507305.1). Taxonomy (NCBI): domain Eukaryota; class Dinophyceae; order Suessiales; family Symbiodiniaceae; genus Breviolum; species Breviolum minutum. Next base: position 45,559 of record DF239572.1, read on the forward strand.
AGGCTATGTTGATTTTTTTAGTATGTAGATGTGTGTTGAACAAAGAGCAGCCTTTAAATCAAAGTAAACACAAGTCTTCCAACAAAAGAAACTGCTGGGTGGTCATTATTGTTTTATGTTGCGCGATGTATGCCCTGAAAAAAGAAACAGGCTTTGTCAATCTACAAACTGACTGATTGAACCAAATAATTTTAACCAAACCAAACTTTTACAAACAACAAATCCTTTCAACATCTGCCCCCTCAAAAAAAAAATCAGGAAGCTGCAGTCCCTACAGTGAAATCCATTGGAATTTTTGCCCCTTCCAAACATCAGGAAAAATTGAGGTGAAGGTCGACCATGGGAAAAGCACTAATCAATCGCTGCTTTTTTCCCACTAAAAAAGGAGGTAATTCTTCAAGAAGGTAGATACTTTATTTTAAAACTTTTTTGGGAGGCAAGCAAAGCAATCTTTTAGTATTACACACTCTGTAAAACTAACATAGCACCTACCAGGAAGCCTTCTCTTTGTCTTCTAATGAGTGCTCTGTCAGTTTCAGGGATGGTATCACTTGCAGTATTCAGGAATCCACATCTGAAAATCAATTGGTCTTAGTCTTAGCTAAGAGACCCCAATCCCGCGTACCTTCTTGTAGAGGAATGTTCTCACGAGGACAAGTTTCAAAACTAAATAGAACTAAATATACTTAATTATATATACTATATAATTATACTTGGTGGCTTTACCTATTTATCCTTGGTGGCTCATGGTAGCTAGTAACTAAAGCTTGGTTATAACCAAAACTAACCTCATTACACTTACTCTAGTTACCAACTATCATGATCCACCAAATATCTATACATGTTATCTCTATTCATGGACTTTGTCTAAAATTCATTACACTGCCATGTCAACTCACCTTTTGCCAGCCCTCTTTTCCTGCAGAAAACACCATGGAATTTGTGGTTATGTAGCACCTATATTTGACCAAAAAGGGGTACGTACCAGAGGGGTCTCTTACCTAGTCTTACTTTGATTGGGTCGCAAAGACTGAAGAGAAAGCCAGAATATAAAACGTAGCTTGTGGAGAAGAAGACGCACTGCTGCTAGTGCCCTCTTTGCAACATGAAAGTGGACGTTTGGGCCCCAAAGGAGAACGAATTGTTTGCTTCTAAGTTTGGGTCATTTCCCCACTTTCATGTTCGTTCAGGTATCATGTATCTTTCTGATGTGTATCTGCATCTGTTACATGATGATGGTCTTCCGGCTTCCATGTGACAGCAACTGAATTCACATGAACGCAATCCTCTCGTAACATTTGGATAGATCAAACATGTCAAAATGGCTGCACATATTGTAAATGATGGTAAAGGGGTACCAGTACCAGTATATCATGTATCAGATGTCGGTCTCAGTTTGCACAGCAGTTGTCCGATCAACTGTTTCACCCAGAACCCTTGAAATCATATGGATGAGCTATCGGAAACTACGTTTAAAAAAAAACTACGCTGAATAAATTGATTGAATGAACACCCCCCCAAAAAAAAAATCCCCAACAAACATTTCCAGAAAAAAGGGTTTTCCAGAATCTCTCCCATTCCCTACAGCAACTTCTACAAAAAATATCACCTTTTTTTTAAACCTTCAAAAATCAGCCCTCCACTCCCCGCTTCCCAACCCGCATCGAATCGAACACATCGAGTCAGAAATTCCATCGAAAAACCCCTCCCGGCCTTCGCAACCTTCGGTTCACTGTTGGGCGAAGTGGTTTCCTGGCGTTGAATCCCGGGTGAATCTCCACGTGATGGGAATCTCAAGATGGAACGACCCGGAAGGCGATGAAAGGAACGATTAATTTGTAGGAGTTGAGTCCTTGGGTCTTAATGGCAGGAAGTGTTTTTTTTGAGTGATCTTGTACTTAAGCAAGTTTTTGTTTGGGGTGCTGTATCATTACTGGGCATTGGAAGCTTTTGGCTCAATGGAAAGCTAATTTATTGATGATTCTTTATTGCACATCATTGAATTGTGGGTGAAAAATGGTAAAACTAAAGCAATAAAGTTTTTAGACTCCTAGGACCTGAACATACAGTAGCCACTGAAAACAAATGTGTTTTCACCAGCAAGTTCGGATGTTGCAAACAGCCATTTATTTTGGTTCAAACTTCAGGACGAAGAAGTGGTTGAAAACAGCCAACCACACACTGATCTATGCTAATCTCCCTGGTCCATCAATTTTTTTGCAGAGAACCAACTACCACCACTTCACTGGCCATATGCCGTTCACTTTGAAAAACCCCCGCCTGGTTGGACATCATTGCCATAAACTCCTCGAAGTCAATCTCTCCATCACCGTTTTCATCCAATTCTCCCATGATCTGATTGACCTGCAAATTGGACATTTGGATATGGACATTTGGCAAGTAAATATACTGCAATATATATATATATATTGGGGGTATCCGCGGCCCACTAAGAGTGGAAAGTGAAGGTTTATAGGGGGCCCTTGATAAATATGAACATTTTTTCATATTTCACTGTTAGTGGGTGGGGGATACCCCCAAAATATATACACTTCCCAAATCTTCCAAATATCTAACCTAAGCTTACCATGTTTGAAGGAAGATACACCATGCTTGCAAGTTTCCCCAAACTTATCTTCATAATACAAAAACAACCAAAAAGATATACCCCCAAGCACCCAATGTATGGTATATGTACCTACATTTGGTTAATTAAATGTAGGTAAATAAACCATACATTGAGTGTCTAGGATATGGATCAAACATTCAGTGAAGACTGTCACCTGCAAGCCTAAATTGCACCCTCAAGGTGTCTGGTGGACAGTCTACTCATCCAGAGTTACAGCGTTAATTATGGGTGTCAATATGTATCTAAAGAAATCACGTGTAACAGGCATTTTCGGGTGGATAACACCTACTGACCTACTTGTATCTTAAACCACAATCTACATTTAGCACTTTTGATCTTTCAGGTCGTGATGACTGTTGTTGACTGAGATAGATTGGCAGTGGTGGAAACGGTGGAAACGTTCAGCCCAAGCATCTCGTTTCTTGATCACCCCGTTTAGCCAACAACTAATTACTGGATCAAAATATTGCCTTGTTGGCTTACTTAACACCCAACACACTCACCTGCAAAAGGGAACTCATCTTCAAGGCTGCATTTTGCGTATTCTATTGTATGATCTATTGTAGTTTTTGGATGGAAGACATGTGGGTTATCATTACGCCTGTACCTTGGAAACATCTGAACTATCCCAATCATCCATTGACCCTCTCAAACATGGGATGTTGATTCCCATAAAAACCAACACTGCACCATTTCTTTCATGATGCTCTTTTAAAAGGATCATGTTGCACTGCTACTATTGACGGTTTGTTTCAGGAAGTATATCTATATCTATACATGAAATATACCCACCAGGACTCCAAATGACAACCCCCTCGCAAAAAGAAAGCTGTAAATGCAGTAATTTCTATGTGAGGCACGAAAAAAAAACACCTCTTACTTTCCATTTATACTGGTTGTTTAATGAAATAATCTATAACTGAGTAGTTGTTCATCCCCCATGTCCTATGTACCCTCAACCACCAAAATTATGTTCATTGCTCATGTATTTACTTATACTCAAGGTAAAGCTTATTGTTCTCAAACTTTGGATGTTTTACGCGTAAAACCTCACCTGAAATGTTGATGACTAGCTTGACATATTCATGGAAAACACAACTGATCGTAGAAATAAATTGTTCTACATTTCACCAATCTGAACAGCTCTGAAACAAAGTCCTTTTGGTAAGGATTCATCACTTTACTTTACCATCTCAAGGGTTTAAGGGCATGGCGATGTCGCGTCACAGTTGATTCGGATATGCAGACAGTAAATTTCCTGAAATGACCAAATACTAGTTGGTGGTTTTAACCCATTTGAAAAATATTAGTCAAATTGGATCATCTCCCCAGGTAGGGATGAAAATAAAAAATATTTGAAACCACCACAGAGAATAGTTATTACTTGCCATGAAGCCCTACACAAAGTCTGGCTAAGTCTCCCAACCACCCATTTCTCAAAAGTGCTATCAAGGCTACCATTTTTGAAGGAGCTTGACACGAATTGAGAGGCACCAAAAAAGAAAATTCCATGGAAATTCACGTCATTCCCAGAAAGTGCTTTGAGGAGTTATAAGACATAAAACATGAACTATTAGTAACTATTAGTAATTAACTATTTCATCTAATCAACATCAATCAGCATCACCCAAATCTGAATCTTCACCCGTTTTTTTATGGGTCGCCCGCCTCCTCAGCAGAGAGTTTGCCAAGCAAATAACCTAAGAAAGTCGTATGCCGAGTATGCCGATGACATGAAAAAACACATGACGGTTACCCAATAAATACACACTACATAACTGGTTGGTGGTTGAACCCATTTGAAAAATATTAGTCAAAATGGGAATCTTCCTCAAGTAGTAGGGGTGAAAATAACAAATATTTGAAACCACCACCTAGATAAGGTGTATATGCTGTTGATTCTTAAGGGGCCCCCATCCTAACGGGGTATACCACCATTTTCCCTATGAAACTAGATTACTATTCTCACATTTGCCTTCAACACAGTTGACACAAAAATCACATCCTCCGAGCCATTTCAATACCTCCTGAGTTATCTTTTTCACACCATGACACCGCACCGTGTCACCACATACTTTTGTTTATTTTCATTTTTTTAAAGATCTTTCACTAAAAACTCTGAAGAAAAACCATGGGAAATCTTCATCATCAACTGATCAACTGACCTCCAAACGTCAAACCTGCGATCTTGCCGGACTGCTCTAAGGGTTTTCCATGTCAAGCAGCCATCGATCAATTCGGAGGGTTCCAGTTGCCCTGAACCATCCTGGCTTGGAGTTGATTGAGTTGACGAGGGGATTTTTCATGCAGTGGGCGTGTATATTATATATGTATTTTGAAAAAGAATAAGAAGTCGTACATATGTATATATATATATTTATTTATATAAATGTATGTATACTGTTTTTATTAAATGATTTAAATGTGTATTGTTTATATATACATTTTTATGCATATGTACATGGATATATAGTACATATATGTATATATAAATATAAGTCTTGTAGGCATGGCCTGTCATAAAATCACCAGTACATTCCGTATACATTTGACATAGGAATTAGCTGCTGGGTACCTCAAATCTAAGGATCAATGGGTATACGTTGTGACATCTCATCGACGAAAAGGTCCAAAGGGCCTAAAGTCAATTTACTATGCAGGAAGTAGTGCTACCTGTTTTCCAGTTAACGTATTAAAGCTAATGGATGTATATATATATATATAAATAAAGATATATGTAAATGTGTATATATATATACAATTCCAGGACATTCCCTACCAAAAAAATATGAACAAGTCATATGTAATGAGGGTTAAGGTATAAAAAAACAAAGTTAGTACAATAGGATGCCGAACATCTCAATAACAAATCTATAGTACGTACGACTATGACAGGGCAAATAGAAGAGGTATCAAAACCCAACTTTTGAGGAGATATCAATATACTATTTTGGAACCTAAATGCTTTGCTGAGGAGGTGATTAAACATCCCAATCATTATCTGACAAGGTGATTGGATCCCTAGGGATTATCTGTTCTGACCTCGGAAAAGGTAACACTTTTGCAAGATCTCACCCACATAATGCGGGAAGATGGGCCCCCCACGTTTCACCAACAGTTTATGAAGGATTTTTTTTTGTTTGTGGGGGTTTGGGGAAGTTTGGGGTATCTTCCCAGGGTATGTGGGCAAAATCATTGAAACTTGATCCCAAAGGACGAATGGTGTTTTTTGTACCCCGAACTACACCCTTTTGAAAACCTGAAAGGAAGGTTCAAGCTGCAAGTTGGTGGTTCCAAACTTCACATCAACTTTGCTAATCGAAGTTGAAATCATATCATGGCGCCAACATAATCTACCGGCTTTCCAGAATTGCATCTAAATGGAGGATTTCTTTGTGTCATGTTTGAATGCCTTCCAGAGCATATAATCGTAAATGGTTTCAACCTCTTTAAACATATGTCAGATATGTTATAGTGTGGTGTTTGAGTCTTTGAACAGCTTCCAAACAATTAGAATGAATACCTTGCAGTATACTTCAAGTATGACCAGCATAATTAGAGTCCAGTGACCATATTCTCCAGGGAGTTTATGACTGTTGCCATTATGGCTGAATCTTGCACCAGTACCAACCCCGCACAAAGGAAGCGTCCCGTTACAAGTGAGAACTAATTCCTATTCATCGAAAATACTAACTTCATTTCAAGAGTTGCTTTCATTGCCTAGCATCAAAATTAATCAACAAAAGCTGAGATGTTATTCTCCAATTGCAACAATTTTGGTGGTGTTTTTGGATGATGTCAGATTTGCATTTAAGTTTTCTGCCTTTCACAAGTTGCACACCTTTTCTTTCCTTCCGGTGGATTTGTTTCCAGTTGAATCCACTGGGCTGGAAAAAATGACAGGTCAAACACACACATAAATGTTAAAAGATCAAAACTACCACTAGTTGGTGGTTTCAAGTTTCAACCCATCTGAAAACTATTAGTCAAACTGGGAATCTTCCCCAAATAGGGGTGAATGTACAAAATATTTGAAACCACCACCTAGTTTTGCCTCTCAACTCAAAAAGTAGCATCTGCTTCCCACCAGGCGCCTTGTCAAAGCAGCGGAAGGCTGCTTTGCAAACCTGAGGCGTTTTCGGGGATACGGACCAATGACCAATCCTGAGTCCTATGAATTATATATCTGGGCAATTTATGAAACCCTAGGCACCCAATCATACTCTCAGATGATGAGCAAGGGGTGTCCAATCACCTCCTCACCATAATATTTAGGTTCCATTACCATTCTCAGGTGGTGATTGGATCCCTAGGGAAATAAATCCTTAACCTGATTTAAGGCCCATTTTTGCGTGGATTCCCTTACTCAACTACCCTTGGGGGTGACCTTCGGTGGGTTGGTCGTTAGAAATTGACCATATATATATCCTATTGTGTTAGAGGCACTCCCCCCGGGGGGGCGGATTATTTTAAAATAGTGGACATCATTTGTCAGAGTGTATGCTATCCATATGACTAGTTGGTGGTTTTTCACCAACCCATTTGAAAAAAATATGCGGAAGTCAAAATGGGTGGGAATCTTCCCCAAAGTTCGGGGTGAACATATAAAATATGTGAAACCACCAACCAGATTAGCAAATACAATCAACACAAAACTCAACATGGAATCAACCATTAGACCACTATTGAGTTGCTGTGAAAACCCATGGATGTGTTTTTCATTCTATACCGATACCATCCATGGGACTGGTATATTTACCTACATTTACCATAAAAATCAACCATTCATGTAAGTAAATATAGCTACCAGTCCCATGGATGGTATGGGATATGGAATATATTGCCACACCTGAAGGCTTTGAACAAAAAAGGTACTAGTATCTATCTATTGATCCTCTTGCCACGTTGAAATCTGACAGTACTCAGCTACTTGCTGCCATCATCAACCCTGAAAGTTGCAACTGGGGTTGTTCTACATGAGGATCATCCACGAGGGGTTGGGGCAATGACTCAACCTGAGCAACAACAATCATCATCATCATCATCATCATCATCATCATCATCATCATCATCATCTTCATCTTCATCTTCATCATCATCATCATCATCATCATCATCCTCGTCATCATCATCATTTCTTGGAAAACAAAACTGAAACTGAACAATCCTCTAAGACTTTCAAGTTCTTGGTTTAACCACGGAGTTGAAACATACTACTATTGATGGCAGCACAGTGAATCATCTCGCCAAATAGTAGGGGCAAACTTGAAGAACGTTATTATTGAAGCCCGGATCGAAAACACCTGACTTTCATATTGGCAATCTACCATCTGTAGATATGTAAATGTACATATCTAAATACTATATACTCATAATAAGCACAAATATATGTATATATAATGAATAATATGAATAAAACATTTAAATCTATGTAATCATACTTACACCTGTCCTTCTCGCGTATCTGGACCTTCCCTTCCTCCATCTCTGAACAAATATTGAGATCGGCAGCTGGTTCAGTGCAGTGCCGAGATCGGTCAAAGGTGGCGGCCAGGAATTCGGTGTAACTGAAGGCTGGAAAACCTTTATCCGCCTGGAGCGCAGAAGGGTGAATCCGAAAATCTTGTTCCAAGGTTCCATTAAAAAAAACTCCGAACAAGTTGGGTGGATGGATTTTGGTGTTTTTTGTGGGTTTGAAAAATGGTGAGTTTCGAAAAATGTTCCAACGAAGGAAGCAAATCATGTGTGTAGTTGTATTACACGGGTACACATAGAAGATGGTTTCACAAAATACTAATCATTTATACCAAACCAGTTGTTCACCTGGTGCCTTTGGCACCAAAAGTTATAAAAAAAAAATCCATGGGAAAAAAAACATTTGGAGAGCTGGATCAACAAAAACAGGCACTTGGATACAAAGATGATTTAGGGGTTGATAAAGCTTTGATTAGATAACATAGATTCACCCCACAGGATTTTGACGTTTGAGAATTGCTAAGTGCTTTGAGTGTTTCATCTGAACACTGGAATTGTGAAATTTAACGGAGGATTTGCCAAATATCTTGGATTCCCAGAGGGTATAGAGGATTATTGATTTCCTATTTGATACAAAAGCCCGGCTTCATTGTGGGAACCTGTTTGGGTTCAAAAGAATTCACCGTTGAACATTCCAGGTAAGTTGTTATATATATATATATGAAATTATCCGATATATATGTAGGTCTATATTAAAATATGTGTGTATATATATATGCGTATATCTGTATCTTTCATCATATTTGAAGAACTGTCAAAAAACATCAGAAAAAGCCTGTAGAAAACACCAAGAAATTCCTGGATGAAAAATACAAAAAAAATATATAAAATCCTATATGCCTTGGGATGCTCCCCCACCAGCCAGGATGCCAGGATTATGACAATTTTTTAGTAGGTGAAGAAAAGACGGTGCTACAGCAACTCATTTGAGACATGTACGTCAAATTTGGATGACCTGACCTTTGCCCTACCAAAAAACTGCCCCTGAAAATAGGACACTTGAGAAGGCGAACCTCCTGACCTGTTGATGGTTCAGAAATCCGGCGATCACCAGTTGATATGGTAAATATCCCAGTATTTACAAGGTTTCATACGTGTTCGGTGGTGCAGGATTTCTTCCATCAACAGTATGGAAATGGAGATTTTGATCTTCAGAACTTGACGGTACTCAGCTGTTTCTGTTCCCCATGAAGCTATGGCTTTCTTGTGGCCGATTCTTGCTCAAATTTACAAGAGTTCACCACCCAAAAAAAACATGAAATTCTCTCGAGCAAGATAAATGGAGGATCATCTTTTCAAACGTGATTCCATGTAACACCTTGTCTAGCAGTATAGGATATTTTATTTATTAAGGGTTACAGCCCTGGAGAACTGACATGGAATCTGAAAAAGGCCCCTTGAAACGGGAAAAACATCTAGAAACCAACCAATTTGTGAGTTCCATGTTAGTTTTTTGATGGGTTTTCCAACCTACGGCTACTCTTCACCACTCATACCGATACCTCCATCAATCACTCATACCGCCACAAGCCACCACAATACACTTTCTCTGGTCGCCTGAAAAGAAGCCTGCTTATGCAGTTCGGGTTTCTTATTCTGTCCGGATAGTCGACCTTGGCACGCAGATTTTTATGTTTTTTTTTGAGAAACGCATCTGTTTCAGAGCACACCTCTTTTTGGGATACTATGATACTTTCTGGAAGGCACCGCAGGTCTTTCTCTGCTTTGCGACTAGTGCGGGTTTTTGGAAAACAATTGTCAGCATATAGATAGGTCTCAGCGTTTCACTCCATTTTGAGCCAAGCCTCGAAAGCTTTTAACCTGCTGCTGTGCTGCAGGAACTTTTATGTGAAACAGGGCCATATGGCCATTTCTTTCATTCACCAAATTCCAAAAAAAACACTTGTTGACGCAAGGCACGTCATCATTCGAATTCGAGCACAAGGCATGCTCTTTTATGTCAAAAATCTGACCTTCCCGATGCACAACCTCCAGCAGGGTGTGCCAGGGAGGGAGTGGTGGGAGCCCAAAAGACTCCGAGCAGGAAAAAGTCAACTTACATTCAACCTTCGACCTAATCTTCGAAACGAAAACATAGGTCTCAGCGTTTCACTCCATTTTGAGCCAAGCCTCGAAAGCTTTTAACCTGCTGCTGTGCTGCAGGAACTTTTATGTGAAACAGGGCCATATGGCCATTTCTTTCATTCACCAAATTCCAAAAAAAACACTTGTTGACGCAAGGCACGTCATCATTCGAATTCGAGCACAAGGCATGCTCTTTTATGTCAAAAATCTGACCTTCCCGATGCACAACCTCCAGCAGGGTGTGCCAGGGAGGGAGTGGTGGGAGCCCAAAAGACTCCGAGCAGGAAAAGTCAACTTACATTCAACCTTCGACCTAATCTTCGAAACGAAAACATAGGTCTCAGCGTTTCACTCCATTTTGAGCCAAGCCTCGAAAGCTTTTAACCTGCTGCTGTGCTGCAGGAACTTTTATGTGAAACAGGGCCATATGGCCATTTCTTTCATTCACCAAATTCCAAAAAAAACACTTGTTGACGCAAGGCACGTCATCATTCGAATTCGAGCACAAGGCATGCTCTTTTATGTCAAAAATCTGACCTTCCACGACCCCAACCACGAGCTTTTGAAAAAAGCTAGTTAAAGAGGTGTCGATAGCCTTTGCTGGAACGATGGAGCTGTGCAAGTGTGGAAGGGGATAGGCAGAGGGAGGGTAACTGTGCAAGGCCATCTTCTAAATACAGCCTCGCAACGGCAAGCGAGTGCCAGCGGCCACGTAGAAGAATGGGTTCCAGAACCCCCCTTTTCATGTAGTCATGAGTTGCTCCCCCCCGTCTCAAACTGTAAGGTTTATACTCCAATTCTGTCAAGTGAAATTTTTGGACACATTTGGTAAACACTTTGCGAAAGGAGGCAGCGGAATAGGGCCAAACTGGGCTAGTAGGATGCTGGTTGTGATCCATAAGCCGAATGACCTGTCCCAATTGAACCATGAAAGCATCATACAAAGCCACGGCCTCATCAATGTTATGACGGAGCCCTGATTTTCCTCCGCGAACTGTAACTACCCCTGTGGAGGTACCAAGCTGCAGGTCTCGAAACTGGAGCGAAAGCAGCTCGCCAGTGCGCAAGTAGGCGTGAAAGCCCAGGCCAATGAGGAAAGCTGCGGTTACCTCATTGTCATCTAAAAGGTATGAGATGAAGGCCTGGACCACTAAGGCTGAAATCGGTGGGGCACGAGAAGGTATCTCAATACGCTTCCAATTCTTGTAAAGCTTCCATGAAGACCGCAAATGTCCTTTGGTTTCAGGCCAGTAGAACTGCAAACCACACAGTGCGTCGCCAATGGAACCCAACGTGCTCCCAGCATGCCATTGGAACTCAATCCACTCTTCACAGACCTGGTCCAGATCATGAATGGATACAATGGTTTCAATAATGGCAAGTAGCGGGAGCAGAGCATTGATATACCGGAGTCGGGTTCGTTCGGTGATGCCAGAGTCACGCAAACTGGCACCGCTCTATGTCCTGCTGGGCGCGTCTGTGGGGTTCTCTGAGCTGTCGACGTGCTCATGGAACTCCACGCTGTTCAAGGCCAACAGCAACGCAGAGTGCTGCTTCACTAAAGGCTGGAGCAAATGGCTGCTGGTACGGCCCTTTGACAAAATGTAATTACAAACCATAGAGTCAGTAAGGTGGAGCCAGCGGGAATTGAAGTTGTTAGGATTCCTACTCCGCCAACGAACAGCTTGAACAATCATTCTCATTTCCAAAGAGTTAATATGAGTGGGAAATTTCCACCGTGATGAATAGAGAATTTTCCAAGACCACCACAAGGCTCTAAGCGACGCATGGTTACCTTGTTTAGAAGAGAAGGGAATGCCTAGGGCAATCGAAACATCCGAACCATTGTGAGAAACATGCCTGCTAATATGACCCACCAGGCTATTGTTGTTATCAACCTGAATACCATTCCCATAGGCGAGCCTCTGCTGCAAAGGACACTGGTAGAGAGGGTGTAACGTTGCACCTGGGGCCAGACCAAATCGATCAATGATCTGCTGGGGTGATAGTGGAGGAGCCACTTCTCGAGTGAGTTGAGACGCAATCCAACCAAAGGAAAGCATCGAGAAACCATCCCCTAGCAGGGAGAAGCGCTTGTCCCAATATTCCGAGGGCCTAGCCTTGATGTCACTAGCTGATTTACAGAACATCGTGGCTCCAAACCCAGCACCCATAAGAGCTTCTTTTTCCGCCACACTCAAGTACCGGAGGAAACCATCATGCCTTCTCATCAAAAATTCATATTTGTACTGATAAGGAGGGAAGCGATATGAATCTGACTCCCAGCGGCGGACTGTATACCAGTCACATCGACGGAGGCCTGCCGGGCTCGGAGGCGGTCGTTGGCGAACGATAGCCTTCATGAATGTGGGGTATGTGACACCCGGACAGGTCGGATGAAACCCCTTCTCAACCCATCGTTCATTTTCAGGGAATTTAGCGGACATCTTCACCTCGACATAATCCTCCCAATCAATGAGGAGCACTCCTGGTCCAGCCACCACATCCTTTGAAATCCAGGCGAGTCTCGGCCTTGACATGGGGGTGCAATCTGCTGGATCCAACTTGAGGGGCTTAATTGCCAGTCGAAGTGAAATTTGGTTTCGGGCACTGATGTCCATGGAGAACACATTTTCAATGACAAACTCCACTGGTACCCTAGGACTGAAAACAAGCTCACACCATTCAATGAGCTCCACCAACTTGAAAAAGAGGTTAGATCCCTCCCCCTCCAAGTTCAACCGGTCACTACGGGCATAGCTCAGATGCACGCATGGGAAACCACCCCACACATGCACCTCCGTGACTCGAGGGAACATGTTGGCCCACTGCCTCACCATCTCGAGGTTAACCAGGTTGATGTTGAGCACAATCAGCACATGAGGCCACGTGGTCCTAACAACACGGTTGGCTGAGGGATCAATCTCAATAGCAATGATCGCCAGAGGGCGAACCCCTGCCAAATCATAAGCTCGGAAACAACCACCAATCCCATTGAATGCACTAATCACCAGGATCCCTGATGAAATGGGTTCAGCATTATCAGCTGAGATGCGGTCCTGAAGCTCCCTGCCTGAGATGGTCAAGCCCGTGGAGACTCCCACAGCTCCACCACTCTCAGAAGCATCAGAAACAGTAACCAAGGGGGAGAATTGGGTCCGAAGGTCAAATTGAAGTAAAGGGCAGAGAGCAATCAAAAGAGAAATCTCTCTCCGTAGTACACCCCAAGATTTCCATCTAGAGCGGCCTGGTCTAATGTAGTCCCAGGCTCGCGACAAAACAGCCATTGCCGGCCTTCGATACTGTAAGATAAAGATCCATCTCCCCAAAATAATTTGAACCATCTTAGTTGATGCACGGTCCCGTTGAACCAGCACCAAACTACCCATCACTGTGCGATAGATGCGATCGATACTAGCACCCATCAGCCCAAGAGGACTATGTAGCTGTACTCCCAACTCTGTAGCTATGGGTGTGGAATAGACATGTTTATCTAGGGAGCACAACACACCATGTTCATCCCATGACCTGACAGCTTGAGTATGAAGGTCCCGGTCCTGTTCTTCAGGGACATCTCCTCGTGAAACCTCCGCAGCCATAAAGTTGTCCAAGTAGACCTGCCACCAAGCTTTATGTTGAGGTATTCCACGGGACCAATCTACAAACCATCTAGGTATGGCTCCTTGTTTTCTAAGTTCATCACCTTCTGATAATCCAGCCCGATGAATCAGTTCTCGACTAGCCATTTGCATGATCCCAACACTGGATGCCCAGCCCATAGGCAGCACCCGGCAAGAGGGATACACAAAATCTCGTCCTGGGAAACCAACATCCCGCCGCTCCAATTTGTAGTTAAAACACAAATAGGGCAACCATCCCTCGGGCAGCCTGAAGAGATAGAAGGCAGAGGCCATGTCTGCTTGAGACACGGTAAGCATGTCTTCATCTGAGAGCACCAGCTGTTGCCACGAGGAGGCCGAAGGTAGTTCTGAAATGTCGCCCAATATCACCTCCAGCGCTTGATTTATGGGAATCAAGTTCATGATTGGTCTGAGGATGGGATCTCCAGCAGATGTAAATTTGCCAGGTTTTGGCACCCCAAACAAACCGCTCAGGTACTTACCATCAGCATCGGAAAAAACCTTCTCTTCGGGGACAAAATCCACGACCCCCCTCTCAAAAAGGGCCCTAAAAACGCGAGGCTCTTCCCCGGATTTCAGGTGGACCTTAGCAGTATTTTTAGAAGGTTTCCATCAAGAACCGGGTACGACCCTTTAAGAGGGGGGCGAGCTCCACACTTCCCCCATGACCCATCGGAGGAAGAGAGAGGAGTATTTGATCCAATGTAATGACTTGGGCAAGGGCAACCTCTTCACCGTTATAATTAAGTTGTTTTGCTGAAACTTCTTTCCAAACTTCTTCACAATCAAGAGGGGTTGAAACTGACTGTTGACAAAACCTACCAACTCTGTCCCTTAAGGAGCTCAAGCACTGTTTTACTGGGACACTTCCTCTCCGTATTGGAAAGGGAGGTTTGCATCCATGGAGTGAATTGAGGGCCGCGGCAACCATCAAGACCCAGGCAGAAATACACTGCTCGAGATCAAAGTCGCCATGCGGCCACTTCCAACTCTTTCCAATTGTAAAATCACATGGAAGCGGAAAAACTCCAGGGGATTTTAGAAGCAACCTGAGTTGCGAGAGGCTTGGCTAAATCAGTGAAATGCTGTAAGCCATCAAAAACAAATCCCCTGGAGATTTCCCCACACAAATCTCGGCGCTAATTGCTGCAGGTTAGGCACTGTACACATGCCTTTCCTCCAGGTTTCCAAGGTGGGATCACGGAGACCCTCATCAGCAAGGAGAACTGCCGATCCAGGACTTGGGTCCAGCACGCCCCCCATGGATGCACTGGCACCAAATCCAGCTGTAGCAGTATCACCCTCAAAAGCTGGCCTCGGACCCCCACAGGAGGTGAAACCCAACACACTCACTTCGCTGCATCTCCTTTCTTGTTCTCTCCATCCTTCTCCACTTCGTGCCCGTGGGAGTCCCACCAATTTGCATCTCTTCGCCTTTTCCTCTGCCAGTTGGAGCCCAATCGTCCCAGTGGCCAGATCCGCCATGACCAGCCCCCCAATAGCCATCCGACCCTCTTCCAAAGGATCCTCGGCCTGAGGCACGGTCCAGGCTCTTCTGGCGTCGCCTTGCAGCGAGTAGCACCTCAGCTCCTCTTTCTTCTAGACGTGCTACCTCCAGCCAACGGGCCGTCTCCCATGACCCTTCGAATGCCGCCGTCTCCACCGCAAGATACCTTCCAGCCAGCAAGTCCGCCACCTTTTCGATGTCCCCCGACCTTAAGGCATCCAAAGAAACGGCAAGAGCGTACAACTCTTTTTCGTCTCGAGGTCGATTGCCCAGGTGGTGGCGCACCAAGATCTGGAAGTATGATGTGATCTTCGCCGACGAGTTCACCGCTGCTGCTGCACCAGAATCCGAAGGGTCCGCCAGGCTCATATCTGAAAGACTCAGACGAACATGGTCCATCAGCAACTTCAGCACTGAACCTGGCTTCTTCTCGGCCTTGCGTTGTAGTGGAGGTTTCAGGGCACTCGAAGATGAACTCGACTCTGACTCTGACAACGAACCATCGGAGCTCGACTTCTTCTTCCTTTTCTTTTTCTTTTCCTTCTTCTTCTTCTTCGCCCGGGATCTCGATCTGGCTGAGTCCATCTTCTCCTCCTTGGTGACTGCCAGCACCCCTCCGGTTGCTCGGCTGGTCGACCTGGAGACCTGTTGCTCGACTGCTGCCAACAAAGCAGCTCCCACCGACTTCTTCGATGAGCTCGTCCTCTGCTTCTTCTGTGAAGGCCCATCGCTGTCTGAGCTCACCACCAAAGGACGATCCTGAATGGCCTTCTCTCCCTTGACATCTTTCACCACAGGAGTTTCCAACGGCCTTCTCCTCTTCAAGATTCCACTTCCTGCTGGAAGAGGTGCGAAGGAAACGGATCTGCGCACGCTCCCTGCTCTTGACTTTGCAGAGATAAGCCTTCGTCTCAACTCGGCCAACTTCTTTGATGCTCCTTCTTCTCCAACCTCGGCTTTCTCCGTCTCCTCGTTCTCGTCCACCACATTTCCTTTTTTCAGCTCGGCTAAAAACTGATCCAGGAAGTTCCTTTGCCGCCGCTCCACATATCCAGCATGGAACTTCCCCACAGGCCAATAGCCAAACTCTACCACATGATGGCCTGGTTCCACGGAGCACTCGTGAAATTCTCGGCATAGATGCAAACACTTCTTCTTTCTTGAAAAGGTACTCACGCCCCACTGCTTGCCCCAATCCTGATCTGACCCAAGGAACTTGCAGGACACCCAAATCCCAGAGTCGTCCCTTTCCACTGAAGTGCACAACACAGCCACCACAGCCGGTTCACCTGAATCAGATGACTCTGTGGGTTCAATGGTAAAGGTGAGCACGGAACCCACGGGCAATGGTCCCAGCTCCCAAAATGAAACGTTGTGAGTGTTGAAATCTTTAAAGTCTTCCGGCCAAGGGGCAGGCTCACCTTCTCCAAGGCCACCCAGTTCAAAAGGTGGGGTCCCACCACGAGGGGGACTGTCACCTTCCACAGTTCTCATAAATCAGACTCTACCACACCTCCTCGCCCAGGTCGAGAAGGAGTAGCTTGTCCAGATCCACGGTAGTGAAAACGGTGGGGACCAGAATCAGTATGTTCACGATATTTTCTTTGATGTTTTGCCCCCCCTCGATGTCCAGGTCGATGGCGTTGATGGGGCCTGCGCCTCACTGCAGACCTGCTCCTATCCCGAGGATCACCACCAGACCCCACAAGATGTCCACTGCCTCCAAACTTGGGGAAGGCACCCGGGTGAGGCTGTTCACCCTCACCAGAAGGACGTCGATCTTCTGACCGACTGCCCGAAGATTGATCCCCACCACTAGGGGAATGCCCACCAGGGCTAGCCAAAGGCCGCTTGTCAACTACGGGGCTGTGCACACGCTCCTCTTTCACTGACCGCCTTTCAGCAGCCACCTCAGCCACCCCCAAATGACCTGGAGGGTGTGCAGGCTCAGGAGGCTTACCACCTCCTTTTTCAGCTTTACGGAGTTTAGATTCCCAGCTGTCACTCAGGCTTTGTAGGGTGGTGTCCAAATTTTTCACCGCCCGAAGTTGCTGACTTGCCTGCACCAAGATGCTTTCAGCAAGCCGACGGTGAGAGGACGACCACCAGAAGCCCTTCAAGGCAGTGGTGCACCCCTCCACAGCGATGCAACCACTGCACCAAGAGTCCCCCTCTGCAGCGCCACCCCGCTTGCACTTAGCGCACGCAGGAGGGGACCCCATTCAAACCTTTTTGAGCCCAAAAGACTCCGAGCAGGAAAAAGTCAACTTACATTCAACCTTCGACCTAATCTTCGAAACGAAAACATACCCTCCCTGAAACTAACACAGCACCTGAACATGGATGGTTGGAAGATGAATTTCCTTTTGGGATTGCCTAATTTTAAGGTTGCTATGTTAGTTTCGGGGAGTGGTAGCATACAGCAACATTCAGGATACTGTATCTCTCGTTGGCATGACATGAGTTTCCCAGTCGGCAGCTGAAAAACTAAAGACCTCGCTGAAGGCTAGATTTAGCGCGAAGGCGGAGATCCCCGACTTCAGACAGCATCATTCATCCCCAAAAAATGGCAGATTTCAAGTGGTATGGATGTTTCCGAAAATAGTGATGCCCCCAAATCATCCATTTTAATAGGGATTTCCATTATAAACCATCCATTTTGGGGTACCCGTATTTTTGGAAACACCCATATCATCCATCCCGATAAAATGGCAGATTCCAAGTGGTACACGACCTGGATGTTGAAAACTCAACAAAGCCTGCATTTTCCTAGGCCAAGGATCCTTAGCATGCTGCATTCCTTTGTTTCGAAGTGGTAAATTTCGCCACATTTTGTTTTAGATCAAAAGATCAACTTGAACAGGGATCATTATATTACCAACCCAAACAATGCACTTGTCCAGGGAATTCCCTCGAAATTACCAGGTATATTTGCATTGTTTGATCCCTCCAAAATAGGTAATATAATGACCCCTGTTGAAGATCTGATTGGTTTCCATGGTGGGATCATCCAGTTGAAGCCGTGGTCAGTTGTCTGGAAGTTCTTTTGCTGCTGTTTCTGATAGCAATGCCAAGGAACCCATGAGTACATGTACTATAGAGGGTTATTGGTATGGATATTTGTGAGACCTTGCTTGATTAACTCGTCTCAGCTCAGAAATTCGGAACCATATTACATACACAAATGGTATCGAATGAATCATCCCAAGAATAGTCTAAAAAGACATCTTCACACAAAAAATGCAAAAAATGTTTCTACCGTATACTGAAAATTGAATGACATGTTATTCAACGGCTTGGGATCGTCAGATCTGCGTCATGAATGACCCCTGGAGTCATAGCTGGGATCCACCCAGTGTTCTCATGAAAGTCCATTAGAACCAGTATATTGGACCTTTCTCCAGGTTACTGACGTTTTCAAGATATGAAACAATGCATCTGTGAAATAAAGGGACATTTACACTACACAGGGAAGTACCATATCTGTCCCCTCTTTGAGCCATGGAAATCCAACAAATCCTTTGCAAAAACCACAGGCGTTTCAGGCAAGCAACGGCGTACATCCGAGAAGATTTCCTGGTGGTTTTGATGATTAATGGCAATTCAAACAGCAACACACACCCCTGAAAATTGATATGGAACCCAAACATGAAGGTTTGCAAGATTATTTCCCCTTCAAAATAGGCGGTTTTCAAATTCCATGCTAATTTTCCCGGGTGTAGTGACGCAATCAAAAACACCGTTTCTTTCCGCATTGTCATAGGGGTCATATCTAAAATCTACCAAGAAATTGTGTCCAATTCCATATCTTGGATCGTGTATGCAATGTGTATTAAAAACAGGCAAAAGTTCCCCCAACAAAAAGGTCGAACACAAACCATGAACATCTTCCAACTAGTGGAATTTTCATGAATTTTCCTAAGGGAAATTCCACTCGCTTGGCTTCGTTTGATCTCCCAAGCGAGTCCTCTGAGGCGAGTCCAGCATCGGTCCTTGGCATAAGAAGAGTGGCGAAGGGCTTCTTGGGAATCCATATATATATATATATACCTGGACCCTCCAAGGGGTGCCAAATTGATGGTAAGGGGTGCCATTAAGCAACCCCTTAGGGTTTAAACACCACCCCTTGCAGGGTGCTGGTATACATATGTATATGTGCCAGGGTCTAAACCATCCATTACTAGGATATATGACTTCCTTGGTTTTTCAACAGTACTTTAATTCATCTTCTTTAGTTGGTGGTTGAACCAACCCCTTGAAAAATATGCGCAAGTCAAATAGGGATCACTTGCCCAAGGATCGGGGTGAAAATTAAAAAAAAATCAAACCACCACCTAGATATATATGGGTGTTTCCTTAAATGGTGGTACCCCCCAAAACACTCCACAATGATTCATTTTTAGTAGGAAAACGCGTGGTTGGTTGGGTAANAAAACAAGGGTCAGCCGGGCCCCAGGTATTTATATACTAGACTAAATTATTATATTGTTTTCACCTCCACCAACCCAGGATGCCAGTCACCACTATGAATTCATTACTATAAACTTACTGTTACTGTGTTGGGGGTAGATCTACGAGATTATATAGTACCTTATAATTACAGATCTGGGTGGTGGTATGAAATCAACAAAGACTGGTCAAGCTGAATCCTGTCGCAAAGCACGGGGATGAAACCATCAAAATATTCCACGTCATTGGACATTGGTATGAAACTGAAACCAAACGGGAAAAAAAACATATAGATATGATGTATCCCTCCAGGGAACGAATCCCTCTCCCCATAAAAAAGTTTGGAAAAACAAACTACATCTCTAATAGTGTCTTGGGAGGGGATATGTCATGGTTTCTAAGGCTAGTTGATTGCAGTTTGGTCATCATTTCCATAGCTATATGGGTGTTTCTTTAAATAGTGGTACCCAAAACACCCCAAAATGATCATTTTTAGTAGGAAAAGCCATGGTTGTTGGGGAAACCCACCATTTTAGGAAACCACCATATATTGAAAAAACACATACACTGCTATGCGGTGGCTTCAAGCCTGCACAACCTTGGCTGAAAAAATGCACCAATCCTCTTCACCAGTTGAGTTCTTTTGGGCTTCAAAAATCGATGTTGACTACAACCCCTAACAAGAATTTCAACAGGCGGGAAGAAACCCCGAAACTTATGATAACCAAAACTGGGCTACTTCTAGAAACCAGCACTTTTGATTAGCCTAAATAGTTAACATAACCCTAAACAGACATTCGAGTCTCTGTAAATCAAGTAATTCCAATGGGAATGTCACGTCATGTTGTGTCAACAGGTGCTTTCCAATTCAATCGACGTGTCCTCTTAGGCTCCATTGTTCAGGTTGGATCAGATCATGGGTTTTGGTTCAAGATGTTTGAAACAGATGTTCAACTTGAAAAAAACAAGCCCTTATATATCTCCCATATACCAAGAACAATACAGTAACCAACCTAAATGATGACAATTTGAGATTCACAAAAAAACTGAGCTCTAGCATTCTGTGTAGAGGAACATCTCCAATTCCAAATGCCTCATTCTTCTCACAGATATTGATGACACTTGCTTTGTTTATCATAACGGTTGCCTCTATACCCTCAAGCAGGAAAATTATGATTGGTGCTTTTTTGTTTCAATCCACCCCTCAATCAACTATTTTCATCACAACCATTCATCACCTCCGAACCAAATGGGTGTTTCCGAAAATAGTGGGGTTTTCCCCCCAAATCCATCCCATTAAAAAATAGGGTTTTCCCTTATAAACAACCATCCATTTTGGGGGTTTTCCCCCTATTTTTGGGAAACATCCATGTATGGTATATTTACCTACATTTACCATAAATTCAAGCCAAACGTATAGGTAAATATATACCATACATGGATCCTATGGGTACTGGTATACCTACATGATGCTCCAATCAACCTGTCTTTCAACCAAGTAACGGTTTGTTGGTCTTCAAATCTTCCATGGCTTCTCTTAGCTCTGTCAAAGTCACCTGCGTCTGTTGAACTGTGGAAACGTGAAGCAGGGGACAATATATACAAAATCATCAAACAGGAGTATTACCCCCCTGGGAATTAACATATCCCACCTTGGGAAAAGGAAAATCATCTTCAAAAGTGATTTTTGATGGGATATGTTAGTTCCCTGGAGTATTACCCATACCATCCATGTATATGGTATATTTACCTACATTTACCATTAAAAAATCAACCAAATGTAGGTAAATGTACCATAGATGGATCCTATGAGGAAATATACAAGAAAATCCATCAATTGGGTGGTCGGCCCCTTCCCAGGATTCCAGTGGCAAATAAAGGTTTAGGTTGGGATTCCCCAACCTCAAAATGTAATCATCCTGGTGGTCACTGGCATCCCAAATCATCAAACAGGAGTATTAGATTTCTAGGCGACGGAGGATCCTAATCTAAACTTTCATGAAGGCCACTGTTACTAGCTGGACAACTCAAGGTAACAGGAACCTGATTCGATGGAATTCGTTTGTATTTCACAATCTGGCACCACCATCACATATCAATAGGTTTAGCATTCAGGATATTAAGCTTTAAAGCGGCAACGACAACAACAACAAGGAAGAACAAGAACAAGAACAAGAACAAGAACAAGAACAAGAACAAGAACAAGAACAAGAACAAGAACAACAACAACAACAACAACAACAACATGCAAGGTGAGGTACATTCTACAATCCTGCTGTTCATCATTCACTTATCTCTGTTTGTTCCAGCAATGTGTATTGGCACAATCTATTCCTCGTTCGCGTCATCAACCGGGCCCTTTCAAGCCGCACCTCTCCATCGCCATCTTTGTCCAGATAGACAAACCTCAATTTCGCTGGAACTCCGCATGGGTCAATCGGTGAACCAAGCCAGCCACGATGTAACCCATACCAGAAATCAGAGCAAAACATAATGACAAATACCAGGGCCGTTCGGAATTTCCACCATGTTCTCCCCATAAAGCCTGCTGTGAAACCCTGAAAATTCTGAGTTTTGGGTACGTCCGCCAGGGTTGGTTGACTGTGGCTATGAGTAGCAAAACTGTTCACAGGCACATTATTACAAATTGGTGAATCCCTGTGAACATAGGTATATAGTCATGCATTTTAAAAATAAGTTCTATTGAATCAACTGGCCAGATTCTTTCTTTAGGATCAACTGCCCAAGTAGTTTTCATTAATATTTTTCCTTCCAAAGCTGAATTGTGTTGGGCCACGGATTTCACAACACCCAAATCTCCAACCAACAATCCGCGGCTTCGAGGTCATCATCGAGATGCCCCGGAAGAGGTGGATGGTGTGGGTGATTCTCGAGTTCCAGCTAATCCGGGATGAAACATGTGGTTGGTGTAGTTGATCCCAGCTGCAACCAATAGCTACAGAAAATGGTGCTGTAAAGTCAGTGATGGAGCGAGAATTTTAGGAACTTCTTGGTAAATCCCCTTACGATTCATACGATTCATACCCCTTTTTTGGCTTGGCTGGGCTTGTTGTTTTGCATAGGCTGCAAAGGTTCCCACCAACTGTTTCTGGCTTTCCACCACTCAATGAATCCTCCAAAAAAGGGGCTCCTGCTTCTCATGGCTGGCCATACCTTATACCCCAAGAATGGGTATCCTTGGAAAACGTCTATAAACTACTGTTGATGGCTGAAATCCGGTGAGAAAACCAGTTGATATATGGTAAATATCCCATTATTTGTAGGGTTTTATATGTTTTATGCATCCCAGGCAAGATATATCCAGCATGCAACTGAGGAGATTGAAAATCCTCAATTCCATCTTTCGATCAGGAAGGGCTCGGATGCTTAGTCGTCAACAACGACAGTCAACAACAATTTTCATAGCCTCACAAACTAAGTAGCACCGATAGGGTCGATTATGAATGGCTTTGTCTCCAAGAAAGTTACAACACACCCCAGGAGCACACCCCAGGCAATCCCCTTACCCAACTGTGAAGCCTGTTGGGGAAGGTTATTTCGGGGTTTGTTCCAGTTCGGTGTGTTTTCAAACAACCTTAGATACATTGTAGGGACCTGAAACCCTTCACTCACCACCAAGGAGTCCAAGGAGTCCAAGGTTTTGTGTCGTTTTTTTCGGCTCCCGGGATCCCCCACAGATCACGTCCAGGACGGGTGACCTTCTCCGGCAACATACTAGCAATCACCGACAAAGAGACCTCGAGTCGTGACCGGGTGCAACTGGAGGAAAATGGAGGAGGCAGAGGTTCCTGTGAAGGTCAAGATTTCCCAAATAGGGATCCTTATAATGGTGAAATAATCCCCATATAACTGGGTAGTATGATAATCATGTATACCCTCCTGAAAACTAACAGTTTGCACCTAAAGATGGTGGTTTCCAATAGGAATCTTCTTTTTCAGGGGTCTAATTTTCAGGTGCGAACTCTTAGTTTTAGGGAGGGTTAACAATACTTGGATTGATCAGTTGAAAATATAACACCTACATGTAATTGGGATGTTTAATGCCCACCTGACAAGTCATTTCCAGGATATTTTAGGTGCAAGTTATTTCTTTTGGAGACATCCCCATATCAAGAGACAGTACTGATGTAAGAATTGAGGTCATGCCCATACCATTACTTCTAGTACCTTACACTGTCCTTTCGTCCACTTGAAAGCAAAACCTCTAAACAAAAGAGGATGAAAGGTAACATCAACGAGACCTCCTGTCATCAATCACTGTGAATTTCCTAAGGTCTGGAGCACCCACCCCGAAAGTACACACGGGCAGTTTGAAAAAAGTTCCATCTATCTCATCCTGTTGGGTTCATGATGGAAGTTTCACCGTCCTGAAAAACATGGGATATTCATGGGTATTGTATATATACGTTGAAAAAAGTTGCACAGTTACACCCTGGATATATACATATATTATTACATATATATATATACACATCTATATGTATATATATACATATATCCAAATTATACTTATGATATTCAAATTGGAGAAATAGTTTTCTGGATTTTGCGGCCCATCATTTTAGTTTATTCGCTGCATTTTGCCAAAAAAACTGATGACTTGCTGTTGTTAATCCCATCCATTGTTGAACTTGGAATAGAAATCTCGGAAAAAACATGAGGGATAAACACAACAACATCACACATCCTAGAAGCACCACTACAAACATTACCATGACTCCTGAACATGCACCTTCTCTCAAGAGAGAAAGGATCATCTTCCAACCATCCATTATTCAAGGGATGTGCTCTTTTTCGGCGGGAGGTTATCTGTTCTTTTTTAATTCTTCAACTCATCTAGTTGGTGGTTGAACCAACCCATCTGAAACATATTGTAATCAAATTGGATCATTTCGCATCATTTCACCAGGTATAATTGCAAATAAAAAGTGTTTGAAACCACCCACCTTCAACTCATCCACTGTTAAATCGTCAGACTCCTTCGATTTCTATCGACTTGACCTTTCTTGTGAAAAAAACAAACGGCCCCCGCCTTGCGGAACTTGTTGAGTTTACGGAAACCACGAAGGCTGGTCAAAATCTCCTGTGCCAGGCAGGGTCGGTTTCGTCGTTTTTTTGGGGGGAAGCCCGGTGAACCTTCGCAATCTTTTCGATTACTTACCGGGCCCTTTTGGGTTTGTATTAATTGGAGGGCAACTAAGAAATTATTACCTCTTATACCTTTAAAACAACGGGACATGAATGAAAATAAGGCCTATAGCGATATTTGTGTTGACCTTATATGGTTGTATGATTCATCATCAAAATTCTGAAGCCTCTGCTCAGATGGTTTGCCACTACTGCCAGTAGGTTTGATTAACAGGTCGTATAGACCTCACTCTGCCAATCTATGTCCAATCGACTACACTTTTCTGGTTGGCGGCCTCAACCTCCAAATATTAGGCCATATGGCCCTACTTCGAAAATAGACATCTCTGGATATTCGCCCACCTTAACCAAAGGGAGGCATTGCACATGTGGCACGTGTCTGGAATTCTTCCTGGAATCTTTGA
Source organism: Breviolum minutum Mf 1.05b.01 (assembly GCA_000507305.1). NCBI lineage: Eukaryota > Dinophyceae > Suessiales > Symbiodiniaceae > Breviolum > Breviolum minutum. Next base: position 70,978 of record DF239572.1, read on the forward strand.
TGCCGAACATGTGCATAGTGACAGCTTCGATTCAGGTGGCTGATATCCAGTGGTCACCTGGTATGTATAAAACCAAGTATCAAGAAATTGTTTTAATACAATCCCATACCATCCATGTATGGTATATTTACCTACATTTGGTTGTTTTTAATGGAAAAATATGGTAAATGTAGGTAAATATACCATACATGGATGGTAAGGGAACATATTTTGGATCTACCCCCCACCCAGGATGCCAGTCAGTCACTACCAGGATTCTTTTTTTTTGTATGGGGATCCGAATGTACCTTCATGTGCGACTGTTGCTGGGTGGGGGATAGATCCAAAATATATTATGTACCATTTATGTACCTATCAACTGATGCCGAATTGAATTGCCATCAACAGTATGGATTCCTTATTCCTTCTCCCAGGTTCGAATCATCTCTCTACATTTCAAAAGAAAACGATTCGTGGGTGCATGCAAACAAAAAAATCCTCCCTCCCAATATCTTTTTGTCACTTCAATGGAAAACGACTGGGGCCTACCCGGTCATAACCAACATAGCCTCTGAAAAATCGGCCATCCCAAAAACAAATTCATCTTCCAACCATTGGAAATTTTTCAGTGGTAAACTCATTGGCTTCATTTCAGGGAGGGGTCCCCCACAGCTTTCAGGAAACATCCTCATCTTGAGAAATACTCAAATAGGATCTACCACTGCCAACGAGGATGCAATCCTTAACAAATTGAAGGTTTCATCCTTGGGATTTTTCAAGTGATTGCCGTCACTAAAAATGTAAGAAGAATTCTGCTGGTGTCAAGCCAGCACCCTGTCGTCAATAATGTCAATAAGAGGTTTTTCATCCAAGGACCATTCCCTACGACCAAGGATCGGACCTCACAACCCTCTGATGACCACCTCCCTGCCTGGTCAACAGCTGCCAGTCGCCGACGTGGCACTTGCTTCCCAAACCACTTGTGCTTTAAGGCCTGGCGCGGGAACTCCCACCCCCCCACCAATTACAGGTTTTTTTCTGTAGGGTGAAATAACGGGGAAAAAACTCCACTCATACTGGGTTGTACTGACAATCCAGGGAAAGCACATGTATAAGGCCATTTATAGAAAGTGAGGGTTGGTAAAGGTCTCTCACCAAAAAATACTACAAATTACTTTACTTCGAGTGATCCCCACCATGACATGTTGGGTGGAGGTTGTCAGGTGAGGGTTGTCATTGAGAATTTGAAAACATTGATTTCAGGTTTCCTTGGCTTAGTGATACTAGTGAGATGGACTTTGGTCACGATGTTCCTTTCTTGAACTACTCAGACAGGCTGCCGCATCCATCGGACTTATGTCAGCCTGATCGGGTCAGGTGAGGGTAGACATACAACTCATCTCCTGAAATGTGTTCTGTTACTCTCAACTTCGCAGACTTCTGACGTTCTTTCTGACATATCTTCTGACATTCTTTCTGACAAATCTTCTGATATATCTTCTGACATTCTTTCTGACATATCTTCTGACATTCTTTCTGACATATCTTTTGACATTCTTTCTGACAAATCTTTTGACACTCTTTCTGACAT